>JAVDPK010000471.1:813319-851707 GCA_034780415.1 Cichlasoma orientale | reverse complement strand
CACACAAACATGGAGCTGCAGATATTTTGTGCCTCCTTCGGTCTCTGTGTCTTGCTCCTGTGTGGATGGATGGATGGATGGATGGATGGATGGCTGGATGGATGGATGGATGGCTGGATGGATGGCTGGATGGATGGATGGATGGAGATGGACACCTTTTTTTCTCTCTCTCCCAACCCTCTCCTTATCTAACCTGCTTTGTTGCTTGGCTTGTGCTCAAGAGCCTCTCTTTACGCATCGCCGAACTGGAAATTAAAAGTATGGATTTGGTCAGCTGGTCTCTCAACGCTATTGATCAAATTTTCTCGACGACGAGATTGGGGGAAGGGAGAACCTTCTTGTCCGACCAGAACTTACCCAGCTGACTACATTATGGACTCCTGGGGACACTGGAGGATAATGTGTCTGGCAGGTTTGTCCATTGAAGACGTGGAAGACGCTTGCATATTTGGCTTATTGGTAACAGGATACTTTCTGATTGGACTTGGAGGGTACCTGACTTATTGGGAAGTTCGGAAAGTCTGTGTTCGCTTTGTTTCCATCTTTTTAAACGGCAGCGCCTCTGACAGCAGCAAGGCCGCAGAACACTTAACTCCCATGTTTGTTTGATTGTTTGTCTTTCTTGGATGGGTGTTCTGGAACTTCATTATATGTTTGACATGTAATGACAATAAATTGATTCTGATGGATGGATGCATGGATGCATGGATGGATGGATGAGCAATGGTTTCTCGTGCTGCAGAGTTTGAAGATATGTGCGTGATTAAAAATTCTGGATTTTATTCTTTCTAAAAAAAACAACTTTGGATCAGATTTTATGTCAGGAATTTCCCCTCCCCTGAAACATCTGCTGTCTTTACGGTTTATCTGTTGCTTCTGATGTGAGATATGCTGTGAACCAAACACTGGCAGCATCAGGCCGACACAGGAGTGAAAGAAAATGTCTCTACAAGGGTAAGACTGACATCTGTTGGAATAAAAATGAATGTTGAAAAAGCAGAATATCTCTCAAGCTCATAGTTTCTGTATCTGTTTAGATCAAATAAAATACAACTGTGCTTTTCACCAAGTTGGTTCCTTATCCAAAAACTACCAACCAAACCCAATTAAAACTGTGATTGTGGCCAATCTCTTGTCATGCTGCTGCTGCTGCTGCTGCTGCTGTGGGAGAATTAATCTCATCAGCTGGCGAGAATCCAGCTGTGCTCGCCAAACACACTGATTTCATCTTTGATTCAAGGCTCATGGTGACCCTGGACCTCAATTTTTCCCACATTCTTTCTTGTTTTAATATATTCTGCAGCAACTATTAACACAGGCTTGGTAGAATACTTTACCGGAGTCATATTACTCAACACTGATAACTAAATAAGCCTATACTTTAAGCTGCATCTGAGTTCCAACTGGAAATGGAAATATCAGTATTTCAAGGGATCGACTGTCCACCTCTGGGCTCATTAAATGATAATGTATTATAAACTCAAAGTCTGTTAATCACTTTACTTTTTCCTCAAAGTGGGCCTTTTTATTATTTTCTGTCAGTGAAACCCGACTGAAAGGGATTACATGAAGAGGACGTGGGACCTATGGATCCTTTGATACCCGACATCTAGACTAACATTGAAACAACAAGTAGTTCAGTGTTCCAACATCTGCTAGAAGCAAGTGCTATTGCAACTAGAGACTGATGAGGTACAACACAAATTTATGGCAAAGGGGGAGCCAGGACATCAGGTCAGGGGGGAGATATCGCCCCACACTCTGAGATTGGGTACTAAGCAGAGGATGAACTGAGAGGGTGCATATAAATATTATTTTGAACTGTGAATCATGCAAAGCTAGCCTAAGGGAGTCCAGGAATAAAACTATGGATGTGGAAATAAGCAGATGTCCCCTTATATAAGCTTCTTAATATAAAAATAAGACGGCAATTGTATTATTTACTCTGCATATTGGAAACTGTGCATATACCTGTATAGTCTGGCAAGAAGTGATTACTTTTTCATTACACTTTAATGAATATTACAGGAGCACTGATATGGCATTTCCCCCTTTCATTTCAAACTCATTGTTATCATCCACTGCACAAGTGTAGTTAATCTGAGGTAGAATTACAGTCTACAGCTGCCAAACAAGCTGCAGTCAAGTGATGACAAAGTCTTTATATCTCTGCTGCGGCTGTTCTTCAATGTATTGCTTTATGTACCAGCAGGAGACGCGAGCCTTTAAGTTCTCTTCAACCACAAAGTCCAGAGCAGCCTGTGGAAAAAATAAATTAATTAAAAATATTCAATTAAAAATACTTCATGTATGACTTGAAACAAGCTGATTGACCTTTACCTGTGACAGCAGAGCTGCAAGACCTTGGCCCCTGAACGTCCTGGGTACGAAGGTCGACATCAAGTCCACCTCTTTGTCCCCAGTGAACCTGTAGTTCAGCACCCCACATTCATGGTCCCCTGGGAGCAGAGGACATTAGGGGCTTCATATTACAATCTAAGGTGCAGCTGCTTGATTAAGTGATCTCATGCTCTCTGCTGAGGGAGCGACGCAGCTTCTTTCCTTCAAACTTCGGGGCTTCTGAACCTTACAGGACAGCTGTGGGAAAGTTGGAACATACGATACCAAATTCCCACCAAAAAACACCTTTATTTAGGTACCAACTTCTCACCTGCAACTCTTCTGCAACCTTGTTATTTAACCAAGACTTCACTAAACTGTGTTAGTACAGATTATAATACGTAAGCCGAACTGTTAGCTGTGTTGAAACAAATCGTATGAAATATAGTTTATTTATACTGGTCAGAAATAGGTTGACTTTAACCAAAGAAACCTTAAAAATGCATAATTATAAATGGAGTCTCGCTAAGCTCTCTCCTCTCGCCACACATAAAAATACGCGTTATGTGTGAGAATAATTAAAATAAACAGCGGAAACAGAAACTTATCTGAATATTAAATGTGGTAATTAAATATTTAATCGCTCGGAAATGTGCCCCACCAGGCCGCGAACGGACCCCGGGCTCTCTTACAGGTTCAAAGCGGGAAGAGGAGCTTCCACCGCGGCCGTGTACGTACCGGTGCCGCTCCCTGTAGTGACCGTGAAGCGCCGGTTCTGCCGATCATGTTCAACCTTCACGCTGCCGGCGGAGCTTAACGCCCTGAAGGCGACCTGAGACGACTTCACTCGGTGAGTCAGTGTACAGACTCTGGAAAGCATTTTAAATGCCATTTATTAAAAAATAGAATAAAATAATATAAACAGAAAAAACACGACAGCCACTCGATGAGCAGCGCTTCTCTGAGTTGTCCGCCAGAGGGAGCCACAAGCCTGTAGTTAATCATGTTCCTTTGCCCTCCACAGTGAAATAATAGGATTATATTCATTTAATTTAAAACCTTTTAATAAAACCTTTTTCAGACCAGTCATTCTATACACGCAGATTTTATGTCACAGCACTGAAGTTCAAGTTAATTTAAGTAACTGCCCAAATAACAGCTCAGAGGTGTTTGAAGATTTACTTCTGCGCTGTCTTTGGTTCATTTAACGCTGGGAAATTCATTTCAAAGAGCACCTCAAACAAAAACAGCTTGAATACAGGAAGCGCTCCTGCTCCAAAACTGTCCGGCTTGTGTCCTCCATCACCGTCATGAATGTTGTGACCTTGAAACATCCATAACTCTCTCAAACATAAAAGAAAAACATGAACTGAATTATGAAAATATTTTTAGTCTTGTTTCCCAAACGTCGCCTCTCTTTCAGAATAAAAAGTTTTAAACAACCTTCAAAGCATTTCAAACATCACTGGGTTTTTTATGAAGCTCGTGATTTGCTCAAAATGCCAAATGTAGAAGTTGGTAATAAAAAAAAAGAAAAGAAAAGAAAAGAAAAAAAAGAGCAATTTCAGAAAAAATATCTTTTACAATTTGATTTTTATGATTTTTTTTACATCGTAACAATAACACTGAAGCTCATTTATATAAAAATGTGAGTTTGTGAATTTATTTTTTATTTTGAGTCAAGTAAATACAGTCATTCAAATAAATGCAGAGGAGTCAAAAGTACAGCATGCGTCATGTTTTTACTTTGTAGTCTTTTCTGAATAATTATTCAGACACAGTTCCCTGTGGGGGCGGGGGGGGGGGGGGTCCGGAAGGTAGGGAAGCCTGTTTCTGCCAATAAAAAAGTAACTCAATAAAAATAAATGAATAAAAATTACCATGCATAAGTGAATATTTTGGGTAAGTATCTCGAATTTCAACTTACTGGAAAATTTAAGATACTTAACTCAAAATTTTGAAACGATAACTTAACATTTCTACTTAACTCCAATTTCTGAATAATTTTTCAATATATAATCTGTGTAATTTGGTATTAATTACAGGAAAATAAATGCATAATTATTACACTGCAAAACAACTCTAACAGTAAATGACACCTTTAATGGTGAGTTAGTTAATCCTAATGATAGTTTAAATAGAAGAAATAAATCATATTGTCTCTAAAATAAGTGCCTAATTATATGGTTATAATTTGTTATGTGGAAATTACAAACCCATAAAATAAAATTTACTCATAATTTTACATGATCTTGGTGCCAACAATAAAATTAGATGATCAATATATATATATATTTTTTTTTTTTTAAATTGTTGGCCTTTTTAAAAGCAATTTTATATTTGTATATCAGAATTGAAAGAAAACGGAAATAATACTTTTATCGGTGTTCTACTCCACAAATTCAAGAGCACGCACTCCTCCATGGGTCACCTTCTCATGGAAACATTATGAAAATCATTTTATGTGTAAAATATTAATAAATGTGTTCCTAAAAATGTGGAAAATTATAGAAAAAGTGTGTATTCATACAGTTGTGGTCAGAAGCTTACATACACTCATCATGGGCGTGACTGTCATGGTAATTTGGGGATTTCAGTGATTTATTTGAACTTTGTTTTCCAGGCTGTAATGATTGTACAGCATTCATCTTTAATAACTTTAAAAAACAAGAATTGAGTGCACAACTTTAAATTTATTTTGGATTTTCTCAGATCCACACAGGCTCAAATATATACATCCAATACCAGTCACTGTACATGCACTTAAATCATTTAATTAGTGGTGCTGAAGGTTCTACAATGTCTTTGAACTTAAGTCCAAAGTCTATTAACTTCTCAATAGTTGATCTTGATTGACGACAGCTGATAGTTTCTCTTTGCCAGCATAAAAACGATTTGTATGTCAGCACTCGGTGGACTGACCAATACTCAGAACAGTGGGAAAGTCCAAGTGCACCACTTTGCCATAGAAGAAGACCCTAACTGTCACACTTGGATGAGAGGATTTTCAGGAACAACCAGGAGCCACCGAGGCTGCCATGTCTGCCATGAACTGGAAACTGCTGGAACTCCGGCGTCACTGTCCACAGTGTCCTCAGTGTGTCCGCAGTGACGCCGGGGTCCATGCACTCGCCATGGACTGATCCCAAACACAAAACTGAATGGGTAAAGCAGGCTAACATTAAGCTTCCAGAATGGCCTTCCCAAAGCCCGGACCTCAACCCTATTGAAAGTTTATAGACAATGCTTAGTGTGTATGGACTATGAAGCTTGATGATGGATACTAAAAGCATCTGGTTGAGGTGCAACTTGCTAAGGGACATTTAATCACATATTAGAGAGAGTGTACGTATATATTTGAGCCTGTATGCATACTTTTGACCCCGTGTGGCTCAGAGAAAATCTACTCCAGAGCTGAGATGATTTGTTTAATTTACCAGCAACAATTTTTCAGATTTTTTTTTTTTTTTATTAAAAATGTCCAACGTTATAACTTTAATGTGGCTTTTTCATCCTTTCCCAGTTTTTTTGACAGAAAACTCAACATGTTTGAGTTTTGACTCAACAGAAGTGAAAACATGAATGGATTATCAAAGAAATAATTCACTGATACAGTCTCACAGCAGTTCTATGATAGAGTACGATTACATAACTTTATAACTAAAAGAATTCCCTTAGAGGAAAATCATCTGGGGCCCTTTTTCTAGCTGGTAATCCATACACACAAACATCAGATTATCAAACAAATATCTTTGACTTCCACTGATCTGTTCGACTTAAAAACCTCATGTCCCAGCATCACAGCGTTGAGACAGCACCTACATCTTCTCAGAGGCGGCAGCGTTCTTCACCCCCGCAGCCATCACAGCGAAGAACACGTTGGGGAAGAAGGATCTGGCGTAAATGGCCACCTTGGGGAGCGATGGTGCAATCACCACCTCTTTCCTCTTGTTGTTTAAAGTCTTCACGATCTCTGTGGCGGCTTCATCCGGAGAGACGCCGAGGGGCTTCTTAGTGTACAGCACTGCGGCGACAGGAAGGTGAAATAACACTCAATATTTTCCACAATAAAATATGTGTTTGAGCATCTGACTTGTCTCCTGGGTGTTTACTCACAGGACCACGGGGACTTGGAGGCGGCTGCAGCTCCAGGCGCGGAGCAGCTGATGAAGGTGTGGCTGATGGTGCTCACGGAGATGCCGTACTCCTCCACCTCAGCTCTCAGGCAGTCGAAGAAGGCCTGAACAGCATGTTTAGAGGCTGCATCTGAAACACAGAGTGAACCCGGTCATTACCTCCTCTGAAAGAAAATAATCATCAGAATTGTTCATTGTTGATGGCAACTTTGTATCTGTTCAGAGACAAATCACCAACCGACCTCACCTGTGGTTTTCTGAGTATATCACAGAAGAAATTAAAGCTATTTTTAAACAGATTACCTCCGTATACAGAAAACGAGCTAAAACTAAAACCAGTTTGTACATGAAACACGTCATGCAGACAGAAGTTGTGTGGATCTGAAACAACTGTGGAAATTTCATTGCTTAAAGAGCTCACAGGTAGTTCGAAAAGGCACGGCCAGTCTCCCCTGGATGCTGTTAACTAGCAGCAGGTGACCGCTTCTCCTGGAGATCATGGAGGGCAGCACACCTGAAAAAGAAATTCAGCTCTCATCATCTCACCTTTACAACCTAAAATTTAAGTGTCATCATCTACCTTTAGCCAGAGTGACAGGACCAAAGTAGTTGTTGTCCATCAGTAGTTTGTCCACCTCCAGGGACAGACTCTGCGCAGGAGCTTTCACCTTCATGCTGCTGTTGAAGATAATAATATCCAGGCAGCCATAACAGTCCAGGATCTCTGCGATTGCCTCAGGCATACTGTCCATATCTCCAAAATCCAGCAGCACCAGCTTAGGAGGGAACGTCTGAGGAGGAGAAACTGTGGATGAGGAGGTCTGCAGTTGCTGTACGGTGAGTACAGCTCGCTGACATGTTTGCTTTTACTTGTAATGGAGTGTTTAGTGTAACAAAACTGACACTTTGCATACATATTCCCAGGGCTGTTTCACCTACATGTATGAAATCTGGTATTTTTATTTCATTTTCTGTCCCTGCATTTGGGTCCTGGCTTTATCATTAGTGGTGTGCGATACTGCAAGATTTCGTATCGATCCGATACCTAGTAAATACAGGGCAAGTATCTCCGATACTGATACCGATACCGATACTTTTTTAATAATGAAGAATTTTCATGACGTTTAAGTATTTTGTGATTTTTTTCCCTTTGGATCATTAATTAGTTAAAGCCCAGGATAGAATTGGGCAAAGATTATAGGTAAATAGAAAATACTTTAATAAATTTTTTGTTCTGAAACAATAGAACAGTAACAAAACTGTTTTTGTTTTCCCCACACATTGTGATGTCTGGATTTTTTTTTCTTAAATAAAGTGTACAAAATGGGTAGAAAGGTAGAGTTTTCAGAAAGTATAATACAAAAATGTAATAAAAAATATCCCTTCATTCACAAATTTTCTGTATTTTTTCTTAAATAAACAAGCTGTACAAAATTATCATTCCACAACATTATAAAACATTTAAAGCAAATTCCTTTTTCCCCCAAGTAAAATATGTTACATGTCAAAAATGTCAAAACACTGCGGGGAGGGGAGGAGCAAAGTGTGCCTGCTCTGTGCTGTGACAGGAGCGGCACTTAAACAGTCAGCTCGCATCTTTGATGAAACCGCAGCGCTGCATACAGGAGAGAAACTGAAGCTAAAGTATCGATCTCATTACACTGGTATTGATCAATATCGATACCAACGTTGGTATCGATATTATCGATATTTGGATCGATCCGCCCACTGCTATTTATCACACTCCGCCATGATAAAGCAGCTTGAGGGTCGTCAAGATCATTTAGGATCTAATTAAGGTGATCTATTACAAAGTGTGACAGGAATAATGGACATTTTCTATTGTTTTACATAGCAGAACAGGGAACGCTTCACTGCTCCACCACTCCTCCAGTCCGCTCCCTCTCCTGTTTCGGTGCTTGTAAACTCACCACCGTCGGATCAGAAGCGTTCGCCAAATCATCTGCGAGTTCTTCGAGTTTCTCCCAGCTTTTCCCGCAGAGGATCAGCCTCGCGCCTCCTTTGTGGAACAAGCCTGCACACTCTCCACACGACACACAGAACTAAAAGTAAAAAAGTTCACCTAAAATAACTAATTGCGTGTTTTTGTGTGTGTGCTCGTTACCTTTTCCAAGCCCGGATAAAGCGTCAGTTATAACCACCACCTTGTTGCGTACTGATGTTTTGGACAACAGTCCCATAATTACACCGTACAGGTAGAAAAATCCAGCTGTTAGCAGGACCGCGCAGGGCACCAGGAGGACGGTGGTGGTCCATGCTGAGTCCATCTCCTGGAGGGTGTCCTGAGAAATGCAGAGAAGAAGTTAAAGAATGTTTCTCTCTAGATGTTCACACAAAATGTCAAAAGTCTGACATTTTGGATGAAAACGTTCACACACAGACACACTTCTCTAACAGAGGGAGGGAAACAGTCTGCACGATTACCAAAGTGTAAAAATGTCATTTAGCTTTTTGTGATTTTTTTTTTCTGCTTCTTAGCAAAAACATGAAGAAACGAGGCAGCAAATGAACCTTTAAAGAACTTTAAATGGTCACGTTTACACTTTGGCTCCTGTGTGAGCTGCAAAGGTGCTGGTAGGTAACTGTTTCCTGCCTGCTCAAAGACACGGCTTTTGGAATCCAGGGTAGGCACACGTTCTGGTGAAAAGCATGTTTCAAGGCTGAAACATCTGATTTAAATGGAGAATGATTTGAATTTTACTGATGCGATGGGATGGAAGTGATTCACTACATTTAAAAAAAAGGTTTCATACCCCGAAGCTCTCCGGCTCCGTTACATGGGAATCCAGCTCACCCTTTACAACCATTATTAAGTCTAACTAGGTGTTCTTATGACTCTGAAACAAAAGCAGAGAAGGCTTTTTAAAGCATGTTCTTACACCAGCAATCAAAGACAAATGAAAAATCATTAATGTCTTTCTTCTGGATATACAGACGGTATATTTGTGCACATTCAGGGCTTGCTGGTGGATAAATCTCTTCTGTGATTTGAGTGGACAGAAACAGTTTTATGTGGAAATTAGTGCCAGAAATCACGACTGACTGACAGCTGGTTGGGGATGTTTTGAGGTAAGTTCTCATGAATTACTTGATATCAATTATTTAAACTCTTTGCAGTTTAACATACAAATGACAACAAAAAACCCGAAACTGCTGAAAAAAAGACACAAACAGTAAAAAGAAAAAAATAATAGAAAGAGACACAAAATGGCTACACAGAGATTAAAAAAAACTGTACAAATAAAAACTGTGAAAAGGCAAAAAAAAAAAAAATTACTCCAAAGACACAAACTAACAACAAATAAAAAAAGACACAAATTAACTTTAGACTACAGGTGCATAAAAATACAAACAAAAATACATCAACGAAACAAAAATCGATAACAAAGAGATAAAAACAACATAAAAGCACAAAAAACAACTGCAATACACAGATAGTATAAAACGTGGATTTAGCTTCTGGGTTGGAAAAATTCCACAATGTCTACAACCGTCTAGGTGCAGGTAAAAAAAAGATTAAAAGCTATAACAGATGTATCTGTGTAGGTTCTTAGTGATCCAGGTCATGGTGAGACTGAAAAAGGCGTCTGGACTTCTTTAAGTTATTGAAGACGTTTCACCTTCTGCAGTTCTAAAACCAAATGGTGGAGAGTCCCAGGTATTTAAACACTAGTGGGGGTTGTCCCCTTTGGAGGTGGTCATTCACCCACTATTGATCACATGAGCCAAGGTATGGAAAAAGGTGTGCCCTATTGAGGTCACCTGAAGTAAGGTGTGAGTGGGGGTTGAGGTACCTGGGACGGGCTCTCAAGACTGCATCATAGGTGGCTGACAGCTGGTGTCATAAGCCACCACCTCTGTTCAGTGATGGTCGTTCACAGTGGGCATTCGTCTTTTATTCCTCTTTCAAACCATCCTGGTCCAAAATGTGAAGATTGGCATCCTCGAAAGAGCGCCCTCTATCCTCTAGGTGCAGAAGTGCAGCTGAGTCCTGTCCTGTCGAGGTGGCTCTTCTCTGTTGTGCCATGTGTTTGTTTCTCCGACGTAGAGGTCCGAGCGCCCCTCACTGCACAGCACACACTGTGCTGCTTAGCTTGTGTTTGGGAGTTTTGTCCTTGGGATGAACCAGTTTTAGTCTCAGAGTGTGGCTGTGTCTGAAGCGCGCTGGGATGTCATGCTTGGAGAAAATTCCAGGTTTTCCAGTAGGGTGGGGCAAGTTCTCACAGGGGTTTCACCCAAAAACCCTGGTGATAATGACCCACACCTTTTTTCACACCTTGACTCCTGTGATGATGCACATGGTCAATAGTGGATCAATGACCACCTCCAGGGGACACCCCCACTAGCACTTAAATACCTGGGACTCTCCACCATTTGGTTTTAGAACTGCAGAAGCCTCTTGGATGATCTTTAAAAACCTTAAAGAAGTCCAGTCGCCTTTTTCAAGCTCTTAGGATTATAACAAATGCACAAAAACACAAGCGAAAAACTCAAAATCACATCAGCAAAGACATAAATATAACACATACAAACAAACAGCTTCAAAAAGAAAAGATTTTGCATGTCTCTCAAAGTGTTGTTTTGTCTCCAAGAGTCCATTCACCACCTCATAGTGTCATTATTTCAACACATTTCTCATCTGTTTGTAAAGACTGACACGCACATGTTGTGTCCGACCAGGAATTCGAGGATAACCTTTCAGTTAAGGATCACCATGCCAGATGTTTGCCCAAGAAGAGGCTTCTAAAAATAAACTGCACTAAAAATAGATGCTGTGGCCCTCACAAAGACTCAATGTCACACCGCACTCTCCAAATTATTCCAAAACAAAGTCAGGAACTCACAGAGCGCTTCTTAATCCCTCTGCCCTCTGTGTCTGCACTCACATTTTCACTTTGAAGCTGAGTTTTCCAGTCGCCCTCACAGTGTCTCTTAAGACTCTTTACAGCTAGATTGCAAAGAGCAGCTCATATTTGCAAGGAATGAATTAGCAGCCACCGCTTACCGCTTCCTGGGCCTCTGCAGGTAGTTGGGTTTAATTCCTCTCCCGAGGAGCTGTAGCTGCTCGGCTCAGCAGAGCTCCTCTGACATGACCGCACCCCGACCGGCCAGGCACAGCAATACTTTGGGATTTGAGCTCTTTTAATAGTAGCACAGCTGAGTCAGTTATTTTCCATGTCTGTTGTCGACATGGTATGTTTAGAATGACAGGTGGGGAGGAGATGGGGCTTCTGCTGGCTGCAGGACGGTGCCCTTACCCTACGATGCAAAGATAATTGTGCAGAAATGCATAAAACAATACACATACTGGATGAATTTCTGAGTGTGCCAAGGTGCATTGATACTGTTTCCCAGGCTGCATTTGACCTAAAATGAGGGAGTCGAATTAAGTTTTACTGCAAGTTACAGTGAAGTTGGGACCAATAACCTCGTGTGGATTATATTGGCATCCTTTAATAAATAATAAAACTAAATATATCCTGGGTAATATTGCTGAATATACCTACAGTTTGGGTCCCACAAAGGCCTCAACAAATCAACAAAAATTTGACGCGTAACAGCAAAGCACAAGCACAATGTCTACTGGCAGAAGTTGTGTTATGTTAAAGCAAAGTCATTAATCTTTGATGTTGTTTTTCACATATTTTTTAAACTTTGAACCTGACAGCTTGAAGATCTTTGATCTTGTAGTTTATGTACCACACAGCCTCGCCTTCTGGTGTGAAAACCCACAAATCCCAAGCTAACGTTGCAGGTTTGAAACCAAAGTCAGACCAGATTAAAACTGGCCCCCAAGCCTTGAGTATGACACATGTGCTCTAACAGAGATGAAATCTGATCACCTGATGGGCTATTTTAAACATACTGAGTCAAGATTTGAACCAAAATACTGGTGATGGTTTGATGTTGTCATGTACTGTATATAGAATACCTGACAGGATTTTAAACCAGGTGCACCACTGTGCACATGTATTTTCCATTCATTTTCAATTGTATTCATATAGAATGAATAGAACAGAATAGAATGCCTTTATTTGTCATTATACAGCCTATATTGCACCAATATAAACAATAGTCATTGACATCCTTCATACTGTAGCACAGAGACTTTTTGGAGAAAAGCACAAACACGCTTTATTTTCAGACAGCAGTTTATATTTACACGGCAAGTAACAGAACCAGTGCAATGTCATATCATCTGCCATCTGTGAGTTTTTACAGAAATATGGGAACTTTGTACATGATGGGAGGTACCAAATATGTATTCATCAGAGCGTATTGCCTGAAAGTCAACATTTTCTAAAAAAAATTAAGTGGAAAAATGCAAAGGCAGGTCAGTATTAAGCATGCTTTTCATGACTTTGTGAATTTCTGCCTAGCAGGGCCTCATCATTGGGCATTCCCAGAACGTATGGCAGTGACTGGTTTCCTGAAACCCACATTTAGAATCTCCGTCTGCAAACTGGGCTTTCTGTTTTGACGTGACAAACAAATTAAACATTTCCATCCACATTCTTGTACATAGCGGAGACACATAATTTCTAAAAGTCATTCCTCAACTTTTGAGCATGTGCAGAAATGTTACTGAATCACATCTGACCTTTAAAAAAGGAGCTGAAAGACCTGAATAGCATTTATAAAACAATAAATAAAAACAGAAGGTAAATCATTTAAAATGCTAATAAAGACAAAGGAAATGTACAATATAAAACAATATAAAGACCAAGGGGATTTGTTGTTTTTAGGTTTTAGAATGTAAATCTATTCTTTTACATATAATCGTATTTAATTTGAATTATTTAATTAAAGAATTTATTTAATTTTAATTATTTATGCTATTATGCGTATGTATACATTATTCAATAAAAAAAATTGGTTAAACTTCCGCCTGGTTTTATTTTGGAGGGCTCGCCGGATGCGGTGTGTTGACTCCGCGGAGCTGTGGGAGATTTTTGCTGCACTGACAGAGCCGTCAGGTTGCTTCATCTTTCTCCTCAGACGCGCCGGAGCCGACGTATTTTTTTTACGCAGCGACATCATGTCGGATTTCGAGGAGTTTGAGAAACAGCTGAGCGAGAATCGCCAGGGTGAGTGCTGCCGTCCGTCTGTGCCCCAATTCGGTTTGCAAGCTAGCAGCGCACCGCTGGTGCGGACCGTTAGCTCGCCGCTTGGTTTTATGAATGAATAACGCGACCCGACACCAACTTCAGCACGCACTTTTCCTCTCTATGACTCAGCTCGTTCACCTTTTCTGTGCTGTCATATTTTAATTAGGCTTCAGTCTGCTTCTGTAGCTCCTCCACAGCCGCGGCTAAATATGTCACACAGCCCTGAGTGCCGGTGAGAGCGCACGGTGAATTTTACCTGAGGCAGCAGGAGGCCGAACTCCGTGAAAACCGCGCACCTGTGTAGTTTTATCCTCCTCCGTGAAGACACATGCAGGTAGAAATATCGGAAAATGGCACTTTCTGGATCATTTGGATCTACTTTTGAGTTCGGCATGCATTATTAAGCACCGCAGCTCATTATTAGCAAATTAATTAAAAAAATGTAATTTCTGAGTGGTTGATTGATCAGCATCATTAGGAACAGAAGTTAGAACAGGACTGACATAAAGGAAGGAAACGCTTTATTTTTAACCGGTACAGTAATAATGAGAAAGTGGGGCTTAAATAAACACATACGCAATCATCACTTTATGTATATCTATATGTGTATGTGTATTTATAATCCTGGATATAAATTCTTTACTAGTTTATGCATTTATTATTTTTATCTACTATTTTAAAGCCTACTTTTATGTATTTTTATTATCTCTGTACCCGTTTTTGGAGATTTTGTGAAATATAAACGTGTAAAAATATATTATTACATATATATTAGCTATATTTAATATATCTTTTTAGTATTTCTTTATTTAGAATTTACTTCTTACTTGAACTTCTACTTGCATCTCAAATTTTTTTTAATTAAAAATGTTAAACGTTTTAATATTGCACTGGCTAAAGCAGTAATTCCCAAAGTGTGGGTGGCGGCCACCTGGTGGGCCGGGAAGGTAAAGCAGGTTGGCCGCAGTATTAACAGGAATTCAGTTTGAAATTATTTAAGTATGTATAGTTACATCCATCCATTCTCTTCTGCTCACATATTTATATAAATTCTGTTATTTATATAAAAAAGAGAATTAAAACTGGTAATAGGAGGTGATTAAGTAACAAATTAACTGCATACCACATCATTAGATATCACATCACATATTTGCACAAATAAATAATTTAAATATAGATTTTTTTTAACCACCTTTTTGTTTCACAAGATCATATACAGAAGTGCAAAAATGGTACTTTTCAGGAAGTTCAGCAGCATTATATGGCCAAAAACGGTCAGCTGACTACCCGAATATACTGAATGACCAGGTTTTTCCATCAGTTGATTGGGATATTTCAACAATGCCCGGATTCGTTGGGTTCAGATTGTGGAAGAGTGGTTCAGGAAGTGTGAGGCATCATTTTGACACACTGCCTGGCTTCACCTAAACCCCACTGAGAATGTTTGTGTGCTGGAGAACATGTTATGACTCTCCCATCGCCGGTACAAGAAATGTTTATCCAACAACATTCATCCAGAATATCCTTGAACGCTGTCACAGAGGTCACAGTTATACCCAATATCTGTTTTTTCTGCTTCTGCAGTGAATATTTAGGATTTTGGTAGTTTATTAATGATAAATATTAATCTCTTATAATGCATAATATACCTGCAATAATCAAAATATATGATGAACTTGAGTAAAGTGAAGTTTTGTAGAGCACAGAGGGTTTCCAGTCACAAAGAAAGAATAACAGCTGAAACATACCACGTCCAAAGCCTGACATTTAATCAAAGAGCTCCGGTACAGGTGGATCGGGAAACAGGAGCACGTCCTATCGATTTGTTAAAAGGTCTTAAAAGAACCGTTCAGCCAGGATGAAAGGCCACCTTAAACTGTTAGATTTCTCAGAGAAATATGAGCAGCAACACCAGAGAGCGTCAGACCATCCAGGTAATACAGAAGGGTTTTTTATTATCAGCAGAGGTGAAACAGGTGAATCAATCAAGCATTTACAAGGTGATTATGGAGCAATTACCTGTAGAGCTGAAATAATTAAACCGTTTCTCGACTGACATGAAAATAACTGGCTTTTAGAAGAGTGGGGGGGGGGGGGGTTTTTCTCCTACCAGCTGACCTTTACTGACAAAACAAAACTTTCCTTTATTTATGACAGCTATTATTAAACCTTCTAATGTCACTAATCATGTTTTTTTTCTGCAGAAAGAGGTTAACCCCACTCATCTCCAGCTGAGCTGTTTTTATTGCCACTTTGGGTAGTTTGTTCTTAGAGTCAGTATTTTCACATTAAATGACCTTAATGACCCTGTGCTCTCTGAATATGTATTTTTATATAGTATTTTTGGAGGCCCACTGGGGAAAAATGTTCTATTGAACACTGCATTTATTTTCAGAGCTTTCCATATTGCCATTTCCTGTAAAACCAGGTGTGCCAGGCTACTCTTTCAGAGCAAATAATTGTGATTATCATTTTTGGCACAGCCGAGCAGCCTCACTGCTCTGTCGTATTTGTCACCCCGGGCTTTTTCTGACCTCACAGAGCGAGAGAGGGAGCGACACAAGAAGAGGAGCCGCAGTGGATCTCCCGGCAGAGGCGACAAGCATCGCAGCTGGAGCAAGGACCGAGGGAGCCGCAGCCGGGAGAAGCGGAGCCGCAGCCGAGACCGGAAGAGCCGGGACCGCCGGAGCTCCTCCCGAGACCACAAGAAGCGCAGGTGGAAAACTGCACACCTTCCCAGGAACGATGAGTCCGTGCGCTCTGTGTTTGGTTGTAGGTCCTCAGGCCTTAAACAAGCCGGGAAAACAAAGTGAAAGTGAAAGGAGTTCTTCAAATCTACGTAAAATACTGTTTAAGTAAAGATAAGCAATATTTAAATAAGCTGTGGGTGAAAGGCCGAATAAAGTGGTTTTAAAGATAAATGGGTCGGTAAATTCAACACCAAAATAAAAGCAGAATAAAAAAATTTAATATAGTAAAAATTAAAGACAAGTACAGCAACAGATGAGACAAACAGAAAGTCATCTAATTTGAGAAACTGGGTCCTGGAAAATGCATTGATTTACATGTTTTTGTAATTAGGTATTAAACAGCTGAGATGTTTCACTGCTCAGTCTTCTGAATGCAGAGTCATTTCTGGAATCATGTCACCACTGAAATGCTCCACTGAGATGTTATCTGGTCTGATTTGTGCATGTAGCCATTCTCCAAGGCGAACGAGGAAGAAAAGGACCTGCAAGTACTGGGACGTGCCTCCTCCTGGCTTTGAGCATATCACACCGATGCAATATAAAGCTATGCAAGGTACCCAGTGTGCTCTCTTTGATTTCGGACTTCTGCAGAGCTGCAGAGTTTCTGCTTTATGGCGTCATGCTTCCCAGCTGTCTAACTGCATAACTATTATTCACTAACACTGAACCGCGATCTGACTTTCACAGCAGTTGCGTCACCAGTGTCTGCTGATCTCTCATAGGGTCTAGTGAGCTTAACTCTATGCTAAATGGTATTTATGTAGCACATACAGCACTAAAAACTGCATTCATAAACATTTTTAACTATCAAATTGACCTCTGATGATGATGATGATGATGATGATGATGATGATGATGATGATGATATTGGAGGCAATCTGGGATTCAGTATCTTCCCTAAGGATAGCTCACATGCACACTGGAGACACCAGGCGACCTTAAATCCTGAGTCAGCTCGAACAGTCGTTTTCTTGGAGCCATGGGTGAGAGCTGGGCATCGGTCCTCACAGAACTTTGTAGAGGGTTGTCTGCATGTTTTAGCTGCTTACTGTCACCAGGGTGCAGTGTCAAACAAAAGGGGAATCTGATAGTGTAGTTTGTGTTTGTGCGGTTGTTGGTCTTTTAGCTCGGCCTCTGCTGCAGAGAAGACAGGTCAAAACATGCAAAGAGCTTCTTTGTATGAGCATAAACAATGAAAAGTGTCCCCTGCGTCCTCTGTCTGTTTGTTTTTTCTCGTGCTGTGCAGGCACTGCTTGGCTCCTTCCTCATTTCTGCACAGCTGATTAGTGACAGTGTGAAGTAGGTGTGAAGGTTGGATCTGGAATGGATGGCGGAGGTGCCTGCTATCCGATGTTGGAAGTGTGTCCTGAGGGGGACAGCTCTAGTTATTTAATGCTGGGACGTGATAAGAGAGAGAGACATGGCACTCCATGAACACTGAATAGAAATCTCTTGGAGGATTGTCTAACGATGGTGGCAGTCCTGCCTCTGCCCCAGAGAGCCAATCAGCAAGTGCGCTTATCTGTTTATCTGCTGAGAACCTGTTTGCACTGAGATAGCTGATCTGTGAGTGAACCACCCTCGCTGTGGTTCATAAAACTACATTTGTGTTGCTGTGCAGTCTGACTGTAGGATAGGTTCCCCTCAAACACATAATAGTGGCCTCTGTGTGCGGTTATTTGGCAGCAAACACTGTCCCTCCTTCGTGTTTTCCTCAGCGGCCGGCCAGATTCCAACAATAGCTCTGCTGGCAACATCCACCACCACTGGAGTGGCTGCAGCACCGACACAAGTGCCCATAGTTGGCAGTCAGATGACGAGACAAGCCAGACGCCTCTACGTCGGCAACATCCCCTTTGGAGTGACGGAGGTAAACTCTTCGTCACTGTAGATTTGTACCAATGAGGCTGTTGTTGCCGCGGTGTTTCCACTTCGATCTCTGTCTCCTCAGGAGTCCATGGCTGAGTTCTTTAACGCCCAGATGCGCCTCGCAGGACTCTCACAAGCCCCGAGTAACCCCGTTCTCGCCGTGCAGATTAACCAGGACAAGAACTTCGCTTTCCTAGAGGTGAGAGTTTATGTCACTGTTAAGTCCTTTAAGTTAGTAAAGAGCCGCTTCAGCCAAATATTTTACATTAAAGGTCAAAAATATTTAAAAAGTTTTGAGATTTATATATTTAATTTTTATTTAATTTATATATATATATACACAACTCTTTTTATATTTCATATTTATTTTTATTATTTCTTTTATTTATTGTCTATAGTTAAGTAATTCCAAATAAAAATAAAAGCTACATGAAAAAATGAAATACATGAAAAAATGAATACATTTTTTCATGTATTTATTTTTTGGGCATTTTTATTTATAGAAATCATCCAGACGTCTTCCAGTAACATTGTGTAATGTGCAGTTCTGAGCAGAAGCTGGTTTTCTCGCCTCAGCGGACGGCAGGTCTCAGCTGGTGTTTAGCATCAGTTAATGTGAGACACACCAGCGTGCTAACGTGGCTGTGTGTGCACAGAGCTGCAGGCTCGTAGTCCCGCTGCATACATGTGCGAGATGTCTGCAGAGTTTTGGCTTCTGCTGCGATTCTTCTAAAGAACAAACTGGACAGATGAGCTGAAGGTGAAATCTCACCCTCAGCGACAGCTCAGTGTTGGATTACTCAGAGGCCTGCTGAAGCAATCTTCCCTTCTTACCACCCATTTATGTGTTGTTATAATTATTCTTTTTTTGTTGGCGTTGTGACTCAGTGCGACTTTCTTTTGTAGTTTCGATCTGTGGATGAGACGACACAGGCCATGGCCTTCGATGGGATCATTTTCCAGGGTCAGTCGCTGAAGATCAGACGACCTCACGACTATCGGCCGTTACCCGGTATCTCAGAGCAGCCGGCGTTCCACGTCCCAGGTTTGACTCTGATTCTTTCTTTCTCCTCAGTCTCACCCAGTTTGACTGAATTGAACTGAATTTTGTTTTACATGGTTTTAGTGTTCCAATTATTTTATTTAATATTAACAGGACCTGTTATAAGTCTATTTCCTCACATATATATGCTATTTTAATGTTTCTAGTAATCAGGTCAGTGTATGTGAGCTACGGTAAGCGCTCAGGCTTCACGCAGATCTGTATGATGTCACAGAGAGCTTACATCTCTGCTGTGGTCATCTCAAGCACACTGCTCTGGCTGAGAGACCAGGCAATTAATCAGATTTTAGTTTCAGTAATGATTTTGACTGCGAGCAATCGTACAGTTACTTTTTTGCATTAATTGTCACCGCAAAGCGACAAAAGGGATAAAAGTGGAGGGAGATGAACCGACTTTTTATTATAAGCGAAACATCACAGCTTCATTCAGTTTTCAGTTTTCAGAGCAGTTTGACAACGATAAGAAAGACAGTTTCTCACACATTTGGCCGTAACAAAAATATGAATTTCGGTTTTACTTGTGACCCTTGCAACATATACTGAGCTGAAACCAATTAAATACAACATACAACCAACATGACAACACCTATGAATTTATGAGGCCACGTGATCATGTGTTAAAGGTTAAAGTAAGTTCAGACAGTACCGAAAGACACATCAGATGCTTTGGTTTGTCTTAGTTTGCTTCAGTTACAGCCCAGATGGCTTAAAGAGAGCCTTCGGTGAACAAGAGGAGGAAAACTAACCGGGTTTCTGACGGTGAAGCCGTGGAAGGATTAATATTGATCGCCTGCAGCTGACTTTGTCTCCGGATCGCTCAGGGTCTCGGTCCACTTTCTTTGTGACATTTGGCCGTCGGCTTTGGCTCTCGGTCGCTAGCCTGGTGGCTACTGTGCGGCGTGTGTGGACGGTGCTGCCTGGATGTTCTGCTGTAGAGGCTCGTGAGATGGGCTTGGGGGTCGAAAACACCCCCTGATCAGGGCGTACCTCCCCTTTACTGTGATTTCTTTATTTTCATTTGAATTACATGTGATGTGCAGTGAGCATGATCTTTGTTAGGTTAATAAATAATCAGCACATCCTTCTAATTGGAAAACAAGAAGAAGAAAGCTGGATTAAAGTGGGAGGAGCTAAAACAGCTTGTTTCAGACACCTGCGGGCCCAGTAAAGGACAAATAATGCATGACTATATAAATTCATATTTTTTTGCTTTGTGATTTGTTTCCTCTTCCTGTGGTTTGTGTAGGCGTCGTCTCCACAGTTGTTCCCGATTCCCCTCATAAACTGTTCATAGGAGGCCTGCCCAACTACCTTAATGACGACCAGGTATTTATCCGAACGCAGGCCGAACAGCCGCACTCAGCTTTCCTCACTTTACGCTCACATGCTGAGGTTTTTGTCACCCTGAAACATGCGTAGTATGTTTTACACTTTACATTTCTTTGTGACGTGAGCAATATAGAAAATGTGTGTTAGTGGTGATTAACCTCGAGTAACAAGGCTTCCAATAGAAGTCAAAATAGCTGAAGGGACCCCATGGTGTAAAAGCATAAAATAGAAAAATCCACATACAGTACTTGTGCGTGTGTGTAATAATTTCACAGCTTTTATTTTGGTGACTCTCTGATATTACACAAACATTTATTACAAGTAAACTCCTTACACTTTTCTCGTGCTAAGCATACTGATTTAAGAAAGGTAAGCAAAGTCCAGTATATTTGCACAGCAGGCTGATAAAGTTATTTCTTTGTGGTATTTATTCATTTGGGTCATTATCAAAGAAAAAGTCCACCTTAACAGGCTAAAAAAAATTCTTTGCCTTTCTGGATTTTTCAGTTGTTTGGTGATTGTTGGGTCCTGTTACAGCCATCATGTCTTTAAAGGTACTTATTCTAAAGTCCTGCCTTTAAAAATAGTTTAAAACCTTCCAAAATTAAATAAAGCTAACAGTACGACTATGTCCAAAACTTCTCTTTATGAAGAAGAAGAGATATCGACTGAAGTTGAACTGGGGCTGGCCTGTACTTGCAATACTAATTTGCACCACAAGATGGTGCAAATTCTAAGTTAATGTAACCTTTATTTGACAAAGCAAATCATCAGCCTGCGTTATTTAATAAAGCATCCTCGTCCTTCAATAATACTCGAAGGCAAACACTTTGAAGCTAAAGGTGAGTTTGAGTGAATTATGTGTACAGATGTGTATAGATATCGATGAGCTGCTGACTGCGACGTGGGGGTGGGTGTTTTGAACAAAAACTTATTTGACTGTCATTCGAAGATCTTATGGTAGGTTCATGACCCGGTAACTTTAAATGTCAGAGTAACACTAAAACTAATTTTCACTGATTTGTTGAAGGAGTTCCACTCAGCACTTTCTGACAGCTGCTGTGGTCTTTGCAGGTTTCTTCTCTGTGTAGAGCAGCATCTAACCACACTGAGCCACACATGGCTTAACCAGCGTCTGGTTGTTAATAGCCAATTTTTCTACTGCTGTTGTTTAACAATCACTGGCAAACACCTTGTATGGGCATTGCTGCCACCTTCTGGTGGTAGCAGGCCATTACTTCCTACCGTAGGCTGTAAAGACGGGAGTAAATTTATATTTTAGACCAAAAACAGTCCCATAAACATTTTTTAAATAACTTTATGACTGATGAACTTGAATATTTGAATATCACGTACCTCCCAATTCAGTGAAGTCGTCATAGTCAGGCTGTTTTTTTCTTTTGTTACTTCCATGATTCTGGTTCAAACTGAATCAGAATAAATATCTGATTTGTAGATGTGAAATATTTAAATATTTTGCAAAGCAACATTCAAAATATTTAGATTACTGAAATAACTCTCAGGAGATGTCTTAATCTGGAATAATTACCATAAATCATTAAATCATAATAAAATCCAGATCAAATTTTTTAAATGTATATTACATGGTAAGAACACATTTTTATTTACAGTGGCAGGCTGGGAAAGGCAAAGCCTCTCCGAATAATATCAAACCTTCAACATACCTGCTGGTTTTAATTAATTAAAGTATTAATTAAAATTTGTAAAAAGTCATTACAAAAAAGTACTTTTAAATTTTAAGGGCATTAAATTTTTAGGGCATTGAGTCTGCAAGTCACAAAATGTGAGGTGATGTTGACCACATACTAACGGGAACTTAAAAAGTCAGTAAGCAACTCCAGAAATGCTTCAGCAGTTGAAAGGTGGACTTTCCCTTTGACAAAGACTGAAACGACAGCTTGTTGTACATCTTTACGCACAGAAATTTAATTCTAACTGTCCATTCTGTCTCATTAAGTCTCAGCTAGTTTGCAGAGCACATGCAGCCTGATGTCTATGATTCTCTGACTTATTTTTTCTTAATACTTGCAGTCACTGCCACTGCGTTGATACTCACAGCTCTTTCATTTTTGTTCCCCCACTTTGTCCCCAGCTAGGGGCCTGTAAGATCGTTAAGTCTGCGCTCATAATTTGTTCAGTAGTACTCATCTACTGCTGCCATGCCAACATGTAACACAAGGCAAGTAAGACATTCTGGTCCTCACACGGATACACTCCGAGTCCGCAGGTCCCTTACAGGCTACTTTCTTGCTCCCATCATGCTTTTGGAGCGCGTTTAGGACCCGGGGGGTTGATCATTGAGGTTTGGGGGTTGTGTTGATGGAGATGGTGTTTTGTTTTTTGTTTTTTTATTAATTAAAGGTGAGAAGATTATATTTTTGACCACTTTTAAACAGCTTTAAATAACTTTAATTTTTTAACACCATCCACTGACAATGAGATTACTATTACTATATGTTTGTTTATATATTTAACCACGTCTCAACACTTTGTTTAAGCTAAAATGCCCCCAAATGAACTGATTCCAGCCTGTAATGGAAGTATATAATGAGTATTGTACAGTGTTTCCCACAGATCTGAATTCAGTTTGTACCGATGGCGCTCACGAGCAGGCACACACTAAACAATACCAGCAATAGTAACCAGGGCAAAGTAACAGACACAGACAATATAAGACATGGATGTAGCTTCTATCACCAACATGATTGTGCCTTTAAGGAACTGTCCATCATTTTTTGAGGTTATTTAACAGAAAAAAGAATATTGTACTCATAAATATACATTGATTAGTGTGTAATTATGTCTTCCAGCAAATTGATGCATTCCTTATTAACTCTTATTATCTTATTCAATAAAAATAAATAGGAGTGGGTACCAGTTTGTGGAAGTTTGCCCCGCCAACTTGAATATATTGGCCCAGATGGACGTCGCCATTCCACCTAATTGCATTTTATGTATATGGCTACAGACCAGCCGCATGTGTAGTGCGCCCAATATTGTAGCAGTTACTTATTGTCAGCAGATTAGACATACTGGACAGCGAACAATGAACTGGCTAAACAGCATCTTCTTGTTGTAAGCTAACATTATACCAGCTAATGTTAGGCTCGAGTGTCCTAAAAATCACACTTTCCCTCTGATTAACAGTCAGATTACATTCTCGCTCACATTGTATGAGAATTTATTCACTAAGTGTCCAACAATGTTTAGTCCACTTCAAAGAGTTTCACCTAACAGAGGCTAACAGTAGCTAACAGCAGCTAATATGCAATACTGTCTGAATTTGCAGTATTGTAGGGTCTTTACCTTACAATACAAAGCGCCTTGAGGCGACTGTTGTGAATTGGCGCTATATAAATAAAGTTGAATTGAATGTTTCTGATCTCTCTTGGCCGACTAAAATGTGTTTGTCCTATAGTGGCCATCGTAGTGAGGATTATGCACTTGAATTGAGAGGGGTAAGAAAACATAATTCAGTGGACTGCAGTCTGCATCTAGCAGTGAGATTTTACACACTGTACCTTTAACCATGCATTCTTCTTAACAGCCACAAGGGGGCGACTCCTGATTCCAAAAAGACTTATGGTTGTATAGGAAAGTGTTTATTGTGTACCTCAGTATACCACTTTCCTGATGATTTTATAGCCTCAGTCGCTTATTTCAGGTTATGTTGAGCAGAACTTGAAGTCCACTTTGTAAATTGTAGTCCTAAAAATCAGAAAGGAGGATTATCCGGGACATGCTCATTGTCAATCACTAGCCAATGAGGATGGAGCATCCTTGATTTCTCAGTCTGACCCTTGCTCCTCTCTTCCATCAAGGTTTCATAACGGGGCTTCCCTAATAATGGGTGGTGACACATTGGCTACGTCCATCTTTTTTACTGTCGGTGGTGCCTGACTAATAAAACAGTAGAATTTCACTCAAAAATACTGAAGCACAAACTTATCAGAGGGTCTGCGCTTCACAGAAAGCCTTATAATTCACATAATACCACTGAAAATGCTCCAGCAGCACAAACATGATGGAGAGGTGTTTTTTCACGCTTCCGAACATTTGAGCCTTAGAAAGAAACGTCAGTGATTGGCCCGTGCTGTGCCTCCCCTTCAATGAGAAAGGAGCGACTGCCTCATCTGCCAAAACGCCACCCTGTCAGTACAAGTGCAGCAGCTCAGAGGCCATTTAAGGACTTAAAAACAAGGAGGAGGAAGCGTGGAATTAACACACCTGTGAACAGATACCATCAAGCAGTTGGATGATATCGGAGACCTCCACCACAGCCGGGGCCAAGAGAGAGGGCCAAGGTTAGCTGGTCATCAGTGACCAGGATTTCAAAATAAGAGCGAGGGGATTGCCCGCTGTTAAATCATTCACAGATGACGCTGTTCTCAGAAAAAAGTGCTTAAATGAGACGCAGATATACCTGCCAGCCCAAAGTAAATTCTATGTGTGGGAAACACTGTTTTAGCAAAACGGGGAAAAGATATGAAGTCAGAATTTAATCAATGAATCATCAAAGTAACATCAATTGCAGGGTTATTGATCAGGAGATTGAACAGTTATATATGCTGGTGCTGTCCCCCCCCCCTCCCCCCTCCAAGACCCAGCGTAGTAGTATAAAATCCTTACAGTGTAAAGTGGCCCTGCAGTGTGTACACAGCACCCCAGCACGTTGTGTTGAATGACTCACATTCTGCTTCTGTGTGTCGTGGTGTTAAACTGCGTTCGAGTCTCAAATGGACATTTAGAATTCACTGAGTAGACAAACACACTCACGCTGGCAGTGATTTCTCCAGCTCAGATCTCGCTCCCGGACTCTTGTTTGCAGGTGAAGGAGCTCCTGACGTCGTTCGGGCCGCTCAAAGCGTTCAACCTGGTGAAGGACAGTGCCACGTCACTGTCGAAAGGTTACGCCTTTTGTGAATACGTAGACATCAGCGCCACAGATCAGGTAATAGTGCTAAAGTGTTTCTGTGGGACTTTTAGCTGGGCTGTTGTTTACAGGTGTGTGTTTGCTCCTCATCAGGCAGTAGCTGGGCTCAATGGGATGCAGCTGGGTGACAAAAAGCTGATCGTCCAGCGGGCGAGCGTGGGAGCTAAAAACGCTAATCCTGTGAGTGCGAGTCACGGCATGAACCCGCTCGGTCTGTGCACAGACTGTATACACACTGATGTGCTCTTGCTGTATGTGCTGCAGACCTCCATCATAGAGACCCCGGTGATGCTACAGGTTCCTGGGCTTCAGAGGCTGCAGAACTCTGGCATGCCCACAGAGGTGCTGTGCCTTCTCAACATGGTGATGCCCGAGGAGCTGGTGGACGACGAGGACTATGAGGAGATCCTCGAAGACATCCGCGAGGAGTGCTGCAAGTACGGCACCGTGCGCTCCATCGAGATCCCCCGGCCTGTCGACGGCGTGGAGGTCCCCGGCTGTGGAAAGGTGATGCTTATACACACATCTCTGCAATGCAAACTACAAAATGTAGCAATGTACTGCATACATGTCCGGGGAGCCGCCTTCGAGGGTGGAATCCACAAATAACCTTTCAGTAGTTGCCTCTGTAACAAGGAGGCAGTCCTCCAGGCTCTGTACCCTGAAATCAGAGCCGTCCTAACGCATCCGAATATGTATTTGTTCCTCGCTGCTTCGATCTGACTTCCATCTCTTTTCTTCAGGACTCACCGGCTCTTCTTTCTTTTCAGATCTTTGTCGAGTACGTCTCTGCTGCGGACTGTCAGAAAGCCATGCAAGCCCTCACCGGCCGCAAGTTTGCCAACAGAGTGGTGGTCACCAAATACTACGATCCGGACATGTACCACAGACACGAGTTCTGAAAGCACAGAAGTCCCTCCTCGTTTTCCGTTTGTCGGCCGGGCTTCGGCCCGTTTCTTCCTTCCTGTGATCGTTGTGATTGTGTCCTATAGAGACTAGAGCTGGAACAGTTTTATTACTGGACTGCAGTGTGTGTGTGTGTGTGTGTGTGTGTGTGTGTGTGTCTTCAGTGCTGAATAACTCCCAGCTTTAGCCTAACACCCAAACCGTGACTGAACTCATTCTGAACTTAAAAGATACTCTAGTATACATAACACTTGCAGTAGAATGAATGTGACATGTATCTTACCTACACTAATACTGCCTGACGATGCCAGAGTAGCTATCTATCGAGTATGCACTGTACGAGGAAAAAAAACAGCCGTCAGATGTTTGGATTTTCTTCCTGAGCACAAACGTCGATTTCGGGTTTAGATCTAGATTTGAAAAGCCATCGTAACGTTTCTGCTGCGGCTGTGAGGAAAGCAAACGTTTTTTATTTATTTATTTATTTTCCAGAGTAATATTTCCCGCTGTACGCGTCACATATTAATGTTCCTTAAACACATACAGTGCTGTGTACTGCTTACGTCGACCGAATGTTGACTCGTTTCACGTCAGAAGTGAGAAGATTCGTTTTGTCGGTAAAGCCTCAGTGGTGAGTTTGTAAATACTGAATATTCAGTTGGCGAAACACGCTAAAAGCTGCTGGAATTAAAAAGTGATCTAAACTAAATTTGAAAATTTTCAGTTGGAAAATTTCGATCAAACAACGGGAAAGTCGGCCGATGGTTAAACCCTCCACCCGAGCAGCAAAAGTCGCTTTTTGTTGGCAAGCAAGAGTAGCCACAGACCAGATATTTGTGACACTGCCCCCTGGTGACAGTGAACAGCTACAACATGTAGACAACAGCCTGCAAAGCTTTTTTTTTCAGCTTTGTTGGGCGATTCTCTACTTCGTAGGACTACAGTTAAGAAAAACGCCCCCTTCTGGCCAAGCTGTGTCGCTTACTCCTGTCCTGCTGTGTGGCACCCCATTAAGCTTGATTAATTTGTGAATACCAATAAGCTGGATCTGGGTGAATATCGGTAAATATCAGAGATCCTGAACAGGAGTGAAAGCCGGCTGTTTTATTAGAAATCAGATACAGAAATGTTTTATATGTGGCATTATTTTTCCTAAACCGATGTAGCCCCAGTAAATAAGGTGTGAGGGTTTAACAAACGGCCAAGTGTCTAACCAGCAGGACTCACAAATTCATACAGCAGATAAACACATGCTGAGAAAAGCACCTTTCAGTTGTGTAGATAGCAAACTGATGATTTTTTTAAGCTTTTCTGTTTGTGTGCCGTTTTGCATCTGTTGAAGAAAATCTATGAAGTTCATTTATTCTGAAATATCTTTAATCTGCTCAGAAAGTGCAGGCACAGACATGAAGACCCCGGAAGCTGGAAGGGAAGCCCGTATTTGCACATACAGTGAACCACATGTTGTTTCCACGTAGGTAAAAATTGTATTTTATCGTAATAAGCAGGACATATCAAATGGTGATAAACACTGCTGTATTTTCTACGGTTTTGAATGGCTCAAAAATCTAAAAACATGTTTCCTTTGTACGACCCCCGCCACTGCCATTGCCTCAAATAAATGCTTGCATCCACCGTCTGGCTGCTGATGTGTTCTTATTCCCTGAATTATGTGTGACAAAGATGGATCAGATATCACTGAAAGCACTCATTAAGGATATTTACTCCTTTTTTTTAACAGACATTAATTGATTTGTCCTTAAAGCAGGGACCAAAGGTAGCACATTCACTGTTTATGGTTACTCTCTTAATAAAGCCAGCGATACTCGTGAGATAAAGTCAGCCAGACCTGCTCTGAGCAGGACGGACAGGATTAGAAACGAGTCCATCAGAGGGACAGCTCAGGTCGAGAGGTTTGCAGATAAAACTGGAGAGGCTGAGATGGTTTGGACAGGTGCAGAAGACGGATGAAAGGATGCTGAAGATGGAGCTGCCAGGCAGCAGGAGAGGAGGAAGCTCACAGAGGAGGTTCATGGATGTAGTGAAGGAGGACATGCAGAGGGTTGGTGTTACAGAGGAGGATGCTGGGACAGGGTGAGATGGAGGCAGATGATGCACTGTGGCGCCCCCTAAAGGGAGCAGCCGAAAGAAGAAGAAAATAAAAATGGCGCAATTTTTTTAAATCAGAAAGTTCCTGTTATTTTTTTAAACACTTTTTCTGTGCTGACAAATCTGATGGCGTTTAACATAATTCAGCCTTAACGTGCGTCATGTTGTTCAGTGTGTGGCCCCTCACTCTTTATCTTCACTAGCTCGGTCTTCTGGACAATACAAATGTTGCCTACCTCTGTTATAAAAATAGATTCAGATATAGATTTAGAAAGCAGAGCTTTATTTTGAAAGATTTCAAATAATGCAATAATATCGCACTGCTGCTTTCTGAATTTGTTTTTTATTATAGTATAGTCTTATCATCCGTATTAGAAGTGCTGGTAACAATGAGATGCGCTCTGAAGGTCAGTTTATCTAGTGTCAAACTAGATGTAATGGTATGCTTTCACTTCCGGTTACTATTGTCAAAATAAATAGTTATGATTTCCCACCATTATAGAGTGGTGTGCATTGGGAAGTATGTTTTTATAAAAGTATTAATGCAGATATTACACAACATATGACACCTCTGAATGGCATTTCGGCATTTCAGAATAAAGACAGCTTTATGGTATAAATCTTTGTTGTCTCAGCAAAGTTTCACCTTCAGTAATAATGTAAATGTAACAAAAAAGATTTATCCAAAAAAACCTTCTTGTTTTCTGTTTTCCTTTTATGACATGAAAACAATATTTCAGTTTATATGTTCTTTTGTCAACGAATATGACATTATTTAATTTTTATTACATTATAGCTGCTGTTTATTTCGGTCAGTGGTTTTATGGTGGTTTCATTTTATCGGCGATGTCACACCAGAGGACGTGTCCATGATGAAGCAGCTAACACCGCCAGCTTTACATTTTTTAAATTTAAATATTGTTTAAATTCATGTTTTTGAAGCAAGAAAATGCATCCATGTCCAGAGGTCGACCTTATTTTTGTTGTTTTAACATCTGTACATTATATTTGTTTCTTTTACTGGTATAAACAAAGTGTTAAAGGAAGCTTTATTTTGTATCTTGGTATAATGTGACACATTTCATTTTAACATTAGCATTATGTTTTTATTAACTTGTTGGTTTTTTTATTTGTTTTGTTTTTGAAGCATTTCTTTTAATTAAATATTTTTTAAAGGTGAACGAAAGGAAAGGAATTCATCATCCATGTGGTTTTATTTTGTAGGCTGTTACCGGAAGAGCAGTAGAGGTATTTCCTTAGAGAACATAGATACGCACTAAACTTTCGATTTTTTTATATTATAGTATCTATTAATTAGAGTGCGGATTCAATATTTGTTTTACTTATTGTGAAAAAAATATTTTATTTTTAAAGGTGAGAAAAATAAAACGATAATGATTTTTATCTTGAAGGTTCTGACCGGAAGTTCAGGCGATGTCGCCACTTATTTAGTCTATGCTGAACTCGGCTAAAGTTTACTTTTTTCTTTTTAAATATCATTAATTAATATAAATTAACTATGTTCATTTCTGTGATAATTGTGTTGCTGGTCACCATCAGGTTTTCTTTTCTTTTTCTTTTTAACTACACTAACTCGTGTAGAGCACTTCTCTTTTAAAACTTAAATATGTAAATGACCTTTAATAAGAATTTTTACCGCAAGTAAAGCACTGATCCCACTTCAGACTGCTGCAGCTGAATTAGATGACGCTGTAGACTCTACTCTGTTTCATTAAAGTGTCACTATTTAATAACTGTATACAGTTCTTTAACAGTCAGGTTTCGTTCGGAAAAAACTGGGCTTTATTTTGAAGGGTGTGATCGGAAGCGGAGCGGCGGTATCACGTCAGAGGCCTTGACCATGACGACAGCAGCGAGGAGCTCAGTGTGACAGATGTTTAAGGAGAAACCGATCAACGCGGTGAAGAAGCGGAGCAGCAGTAGCAGCAGCGGGAGGAGAGCGCGCTGCGTGTGGAACTCTCACCGCGGAGGCGAAGCGACGCTCGGCCAAACATGTCCGGGGAAAAAGCGGCGGCACCCTGCAGCAAGTTCCAGGCGAACATTTTTAATAAAAGCAAATGTCAGAACTGCTTCAAGTCCCGCGAGCTGCATCTGCTCGGCGACCGCGACCTGGAGCAGGTGAGTTCACGGTCACCTCAGGTGTCACCAGCAGGCCTGTTTCACACTTTTTTAAACACTCACATTAAATGTTTGAACCACTTTTGTTCGGAGTTTGTTGACCCTTCGGTTGGTTTCTGGTTAAGAAATGTAAATCAGCAGATGTCGTCTAAAAACATGCAAATATAAAGTACGACAACGCTCATTTTAACACTTCATTTTAGCTAATCTGTCAGTGTTTTATTTCATTTGTGAAACTCCAGATTTATATTTCAGGGTTCTTTTATACACAGCCATGCTTTATATTTAAAGTACCCATTTACCCCAAAAATATATAAAATTACCACATTTCAGCCTCTCTTTAAGTCTGAAATCACATAAATAAAACGTAAATGAAATTCTGATCTTTGGTTTTTTTCTGTTAAGTGATTTGCGGCATAAAAATCAGAAAAATAATAAAGTTACACAAATGAATAGCTGAGGGTGTGTGTGTGTGTGTGTGTGTGTGTGTGTGTGTGTGTGTGTGTGTTTTATTTTAACCAGTGGTTTATGTTTTTCATTTGTCTATTTTATATAGTTTTTTTTCATTAATTTTTATTATGTTTTATTTTTAACACTACAAATTCAGCCTAAAAGCTTACAAATATAAATTAAATATTAAAATGAATTTTAGTTCTTTTTAAACCAGACTATTTACAAATTAATAACTAAAGAAGGTGGTGGTGGTGGTGGTGGGGGTGGTGGGGGTTGGGGTTTTGTTTTTGTTATATGAAAAATGCTCCCACAGCTGTGATTTGGGAACATGAAAATAAGGCTGGGAAATGAGTTTATCAGACAAAAATAGAAACTTTGTGCCCTGAAATATGAACTAATAGATTAATTCTACGATTTAGCCACCCTCCCCACTACACTAACTCTCGTGCAGAGCACTTTTCTTTTAAAACTTAAATATGTAAATGAACTCTGATTAGAGTAAAGAGTTAAGGTTACTTTAATTTTAATTTTAGGTAGCAGAATCTGATTAAAACTGATGCATTAGTGCATAAATATCTTTTATTTCAGGTAAAGGTATATGTTAGGGTTGGTGCTTTAGGTTATCATTTATTTCTTTGAGTACAATCTCAGTTAAGTACTTGCCAATAGTTACTAAGCAAGTGTAGTGGTATAAAAGATGCATTCACCTCTGAAATGTACACAAACTAAGGAGTGGAAACTGATCCCTGTGGCGTTACATCATCCAATTTTGTCTTTGAGGGGAAGAATGTGAATTCATTGGCTTCCCATTACCAGTTCATTTTTTAACGCGTCGTTCTGTTACCTTAAAAAGCCTCAAAAAGCCTGAGGAAAAACACAAATAACATGACCTATTTACCGGGTACATGTCAGCCTTGTGTATTTAATGCCCAGTGAAACGTGTCAGCACTGGAAACGAGTTCCTGAAGGTGAGGTGATGTAAGGAGGCCATCGTGACAGCTTCCTGCATGCCGCACATTGTTAAACTATGCTATCATCGTGTCCCCCTGCCTGCTTTCACCGAGCTCTGTAATTTCAACACTCTTCATCATACCTGCAAACGCTACGCACGCTTTTCCTCTGACGCTGCAGACTCTCAGAAAACCTGCTCGCTTTCCTGTAAGTGTGGTGCAAGTGTTTAAATGTGCTGTTTATTTACTACTTCTCCACAGCATGTTTGATCTGGCTGAATTTTTAGGCCACATGCTCTTCAAACAGAGATCTTTCACTTGTTAGGCGACTGTGTAAACCACTACGCTATTTAAATGTGCTGCTGATTTATAAAGTTTTCACAGGAATCTATGAAGTGCACCCTTATTGATTTCATAGGAATTAAGAGGATAAGAATCAGCCAGGTGCTGCTAATCAGGTGCACTTGATTAAATGATCGTCATCAGGTGAGAGCACCTCTGTAAAAGCAGAGGTTTCGGCAGTTTGCTGGTCTGGAGCATTCAGGTGTTAACACAATCCCAAAATCTTCCCACGAGTGGGAGTACGAGCAAACTCCACCCAAAGTCAGACCGTGCGCTGCTCAGAGAAACTGCAAGAAAACAAAAACAGGAGCTCCACCTTCACACTCTGCAGGCCTCAGTTAGCATCATTTGGCAGATTTGCAAGTGTTGCTGTTGTCAAACCATCAATTCAAACCTCACAACAACATACACACAAGCATCAAGTACGCATATCGTCACCCTCTTAAAGTAATGTTTGCTTCAGGTTTTTGTCTTTTCTGAAAAAAGGTTTAGGCCATTATTTTAAAAGGGTGACTTATATATTACAGGAACTGTGGACTATGATGTTCATAAATGACTTTGATCTGTAGTGGGAGCAGGGAGCAGGTGGAGGTATGTTCTGGAGAAAAGACGAATGAAAGTCAGTAGAAGCAAAACAAAATGCATGTGTGAGAATGAGAAGGAGACGGGTGGAAAGGTGAAGCTGCAATCAGGAGAAGTAGTGAAGGTGGATGAGTTTAAATACCATCCAAAGCAACAGAGGGGTGAAGAAGAGAGTGCAGGCAGGGTGGAGCGGGTGGAGACGAGTTTCAGGGGTGACAGAAGGACAGCAGCACTCCTGAAAGGAAGGTTTCTAAGATGCTGGTGAGACCTGCTGTGACGGATGGTTTGACAAAAAGACAGGAGGCAGAGCTGAAGATGCTCAGAGTTTCAGCACGAGTGACCAGAACGGACAGGATTAGAAATGAGTCCATCAGAGGACGGTTCAGGCTGAGCGGTTTGGAGACAACGCTGAGGTGGTTTGGACAAAGGTCGTTGAATATAGAGCTGCCAGGCAGGAGGAAAAGAAGAAGACCTCAGATGGAAGCAGATGATCCGCTGTGGTGACCCCTAAAGTGATAATATACTGACATACAGTATATATGTGTCAGGCTCTGTGCGTTTGCCAGCCACACGCTGACGGTTCTGTGTACTTCCAGGCGAAACCCATCTATGCAGGCTGGCTGTGTTTGGCTCCCGAGGGGACAGATTTTAACAACCCGATGCAGAGGTCGAGGGTAGGTCACCTTTAAAACACACGAATGTCCCGTTGTGTGTGTGACCCTGTTGTGACTGAGTTTCCTGCCTTTTGTCGTCAGAGATGGCAGCGGCGCTTCTTCATCCTGTACGAGGACGGCAGCCTGAGCTTCGCTCTGGATGAGCTGGTGAGAAACGGCACAGATACTAAAATTACAACCAAATGCAAACTAAAACGTAATGTGGCGTGTACAGTAAGCCCCAGTCTGTGTGCATCTACTGTATGTTGCGTTGCAGGCATCTTTAGGCCAGATGTCGTGAGCACAACCACAGCAGATGATGTGGGCTTAGCCCGTCCTTTAATGCACACATCCCCCCCTCTCTGTTTCTCTGTGATCCCTTTAAATCTCACTGCCTTTCATTCCACACTTCACACCACAAACTGCTTTCTGTTTAACGGCCATTAATCTGAAGTTTTAGCAAACACGACGTCTTAACTCGCTCTTTGACCTCTCGGGGAGTAATTTGGATGTTCTGATTCTCCTCCAGCCCAGCACTTTGCCACAGGGTACGGTGAACGTGAACGTGTGCACAGACATCTTCGACGCCGAGTCCAGGACGGGCCAGAAAAACGCCCTCTGCATCGTCACCCCGGAGCAGGAAACATTCATCCGCGGTGACAATAAAGACATCATTAATGGGTCAGGATGAAAACCTCAAAGTAGCATTAAAAGAGATCTCTGACACAAGTGTGTACACGCAGAGAGAGAGAAGCTTTGTTGAAGAAAAGATAATAGCTTTTATTTTGAAAATTTGACACTAGTAAATTATTATAATTAACTGGGGGTTTTATTCTGAAAATCTAAAACATCTTTGTTGATTCCAATAACTAAATAGAGTCTTGTATTTTGAAAACTGGGCATATCAGTTCATCCTGATAAATTTCTTTAAATCAGGGGTGTCAGACATAAGGCTCGGGGACCCGAATTAGCCCGGCAAAGACTCCAATCTGGCCCACTGGATGGCTTTGGAATATTTGAAGGAGGGCAGAAATTTTGGACTTTAAACCTTGTTTTCATACATTTTACAGCTCCCAAATTAAATGACAGAAAAGTTCCTGATTTTTTTTTCAGTTTTTCAGAACCTTTTTTTTGTAATTTATTTCTAATAATTTAAGCCTGAAGAATCCTGCTGACAGATTTCTTTCATTTAGTATGTACAAAAACTGTACTGCTGAAATTGTACTTGTTTTTCTTATATTAAGATATCTCAGGGATTAAATGTGTAGTTAAACTTCTTAACAGAAGGGGAGTTTCACAGGTTCAGCCCACTTTAGGTCAAAGTGGGGTTGCATGTGACCCACAATTTAAAGTGAGTTAGATGCTCTAACTAAAAAGGGTTTCATATTCTGAAAATCTTACATACCTCTTTTAACCCTCATAGCTTTCTATACCTTACTGGAAGCTTTTATTTTGAAACAAACGACACTTTAAGGCATCCTCATAGTTTCCTGTAACTAAGTGAACATACCTGTGTTCATCCTGATAACGTCCTATAACTTACTGGCTGGTTTTATTTTGGAAGATTGGCATTTTTCTAACTGTGGTATTTTTTTATTATTAACGGGCGAGCGTAAAGATTCAGGGAGCATTAAGAAATTAAGTTTTCCTTCTTGTGTCGTATTGTGTCTCTGTGTTGTCACCAGGTGGAGCGAACAGCTCGCGGTTTATCTGCGCACCAACAAACAGAATCAGAAGAAGAAACGCAAAGTCGAACCTGTGGCCAATCAGGTAGCGTGTTCGTATGTTAAAGTGTTTTTGTGTTCATGCATGTAAACGTACTGATTATGAGCAAACAAATTTTACAGCAGAGCTTCGACTGGTATCATAAAGGTGCAGATTAATAACCACCTGTCAGGAGCAGCTTAGAGGATGAAAAGACGTTGCACCTTAAAGGAAGGGATGTTTCTGGCTGCTAATTTACTAGCTGATTTAACGGGAGACAAAATGTGGCAAATTTTTAGCAAAGATTTTGGCAGATTTTCCGTGAAGATGCGTTCACACCAAATTCGAAGCGTGATCAGATACAAATCTGTGCAAACAGGCGCGTTGAAGGCGTCACAGACGGGGGCACTGCCACGTCAGCGTGGGTTAAAAGTGTTTCCGCTTTGGCACAAAATTTGTTTTACGTGGTGAACAGACGCCGTCGAGTGCTACTGTGGCTGAAATAACATTACTTTCATAAAGAGACAGAAAAAAGTGGAGAGCTTGGAGAGCAGTGAGCGAAACTGTAGGACCTCAGGGTGGATTTTGAAGATGCGTTACAGTAACTTGATTCCAAAGGTCTGCTGTACTTCCTCCCATTGGCTAGTAGGTATGAATATTTGTGGGTTTCAAATGCAACTCCTCCCCCAAGCTCCTCCCCTGTAAAAGCCAGCTTTCTTTTGATTGGCTGCCCCTCATAAGCAGCAGGTGGTTGGGGCTTCTGTGCTCACAAATTAGGGATTTCCCCCTATGACATCATACAGAGACATGAGTAGAAAACAAGTCTGAGACATACAGAATTTGTCATTGTCTGTTTGCTGCTTTATAGGAAGAGCAATCAAACAAAAGAAAGCGGAGGAATTTCTTACAAAAATCACCAGTATATGTTGACTTGTCACCTGGTGCCTGATTATTATTTTTTGTGTGTGTGTTTCTTTGCATAAATAAAGAAAATGTGAAAATTTTTTTTGTCTCTAACAAACTTCAGGAGCCCAGTCCAGCAAAGATGGCAGCGACGGATCCGAGTTTTCCATCCTCGGGGAGGGACCGCGCGGAGTCCGGCCGGTGGCAGGAAGACCAGCGGGACGGGGGACCACATGTGACTCCCATCTGGACTGTCACTGACACCGATCCTCCGGGCCCTGAGCGGACCCCTGCAGGTGCAGCAGGGGGAAAAAAAACAAACACACACACACATGGGCTTTCATGTCTGTCAGCCAATCACAGCCATTTCCTGTCCTCTCGCACTGTCCTAACATCCTGCAGATGTTCGCACACTCGCAGCTTTCTCTTTGTACATTTGCTTTAACCCTCCTACAACCACGCATGCTGGCTGAGCGCTCACACGTGGGACGTCGCAGGAACGGGTTGGACGGGTTTCTGTTTTAACAGGAAGTGGAGTTACTTGAGAGATGCGCAGGAAATCCTGTGTGTCTGACCTTCGGGCATCATAAAAGCCAAACAGCAGACGTGAGCCCTCGAAGGCCTCTTAAAGGAGTCCTAATAGGCTTGATGTTCAGAGCAGGGCAGGTATTTTTCCCTGCTGGAGCTTCAGGCTGCAACAAAATGGACACCAGTGCCCATCTGGCATCAGGCTTATTGGTCTGGAAAGGTCCCATAATGAAGGTCTGGATTAACTCCTGCTGACTCTGACTATAGGCTGCTTCATTAGAGAGACGAAGGTTAAACAGGATTCCCCTGCTTAACAGGGTCTCCTTTTTTATTTCTTTTGCTCATTTACTGCATTTCATGAAGTTTTTAACAGCTGGAGAACTGAGAACAAACACGGGCCTGTAGAGTCTGAGACGCAGCTCTCAGGGTTTTTTACAGCTTCTCTGAGCATCGCACGGTCTGACCGCGGGATGAGTTTGCTGGGACATCCCCTCCTGGGAAAACTGGCAGCTGTCTTGAGTGTTTTCCACTCGTTAATCGTTCTCACTGTAGAATGATGGATTTCACATTGTTTAGAAATGGCCTTATAACCCTCCCCAGACTGAACGGCAGCAACATTTGCTTTTCTGCCCTCGCTGATGTCTTTGTGTCAACACACGTCTGCTTCTATAGAGGCGCTCACACTCGCTGATGATCAGTTAATCAAGTGCATTTGATTAACCGGTAACTCCTGTGGACGCAGTAAGGGTGCACTTAGTTTTTCAGTCTTGTGAAAACTGTTTCACATGCAGCTTAAACGGAGATTTCTGCTCAGTTTGATGTGTATTTCATTTGTGTAAATAATGTTTACTGGTAACAGTTTTAAGTGACACAAAGCTAAGTTGGATACTTACATTAAGACCTGTACTCTGCACAGATTACTGAAAATGTACTCACTTAAAATCGGCAGGAATTAAAGTCTCCTGGATGAGACTGAGTTGAATGTTAATTCTTAAACACACTGAATTGTATCTAGATTGCTTGTTGGTGTTTCGTTCAGGTTACACTGAAAGTTTTAAATCTCTTTTCTTCTTCTTCGGTCTTGCTCTGCGTTCTTTTCAGTGTTGTCGGTCTCTTTGTTTCGCAGCAGCGTGTAAACAAAATGATTAATTAGCTGTCGTACAGTAAATACAGTGCAGCTCTGTTGATGTCACCATAGCAACTTTACAGTATTAACTCTGAATGTGGGATTATCGTCTTCACAATGAGGGAAACGTGAACGCACCTGCACTGTCTGCCTCACTTCTTTTGTGTGCTTTTCCCAAGTGAAGCTACATTAATGTCGCAGAAAAAACACACAAATATGATTTTATTGAGAAGCACTACTGTCAAAAGATTATTTCCATCCGGGGCCGGCGGTAGCATAGGACAAGGGTGGGCTCAGCCCACCCAAATTTGATTCTTGCCCACCCAATCAAAATCTCTCATAGCGAAAGGTCCGCCCATCAAGCTACGCCCACAATAGTTTTTATTTTCCACGCTTGGACACTATCTCACACTCTGACTCTG
>JAVDPK010000471.1:782635-809221 GCA_034780415.1 Cichlasoma orientale | reverse complement strand
CCCCCCCCCCCCCCCCCCCCCCCCCCGGGGGTACCCTCGGAGACCATGCAAAGGTTTCAGCCGGCTTGTGGATTCTTTGTTTTTACGTTATAATCAGCTCATCACCAAAATACTTTTGGGCACCGCTCTGGTCTCTGCTTCTAAAACCAGCGAATATTTCAGTCCTCAAAAACACATTTATGCACAAAAATAGTTTTCTGTTGTTCTTTTTAACAATTCAGACGAATGATTTTCAGTTGAATCGTATTTAAAGTTGAAGGAAACCCCTTTAAAAACTGAAGATAATTAAGCAGCCTTACTTACAGACTATAGTGATACTCTATACATTCAGGCAGCTGAAAATGATGAAGGCACGGAGAAAAGGAAACAAAAGAAATGGAACACGAAGGATTACAACAGAATCATTAGAACCACTGTGACTGTTGTGCAATGTGTTTCTGGCAGGTTGGTGTGCGGCTCAGCTCAGGGAGTCGGGTCGCCTGCAGTGAACCTGATATCAGATTATTAGAAAATAAACCCTCCTCTTATTTTTAACCCGGTGAGAAAAGAGCCCAGTGAAATCTCTGACTGTGGTGAGCTTGTGCAGGAGCCCGGAGCTCATAATAAAAATGTGATCAAGAAAATAAAGTTTTAAGTGCTCCAACGCCGGCATCCAACAATTAAAAGCCCGTTTCCTGCCTGCGGTCGTTTGCTACCATATGACAGTAATAACCGTGAGCAGGTAATGATTAATCCTAGCGTGGGTTTGCCGTGATTCAGACCAGCCGTCGCATCCAGCTGTGCTCAGCCTGTACTGGGCTGAGCTGTGGGCCGGACTGGTTTGAACATGACTCAGGCAGCAGCCAGGTGTTATCCATGAACGACGTCACTCTGAGGCCGAAGCTCTGACCTGATCAAACGCCGCGCGGAGTTAGACGGAGAGTTAGTAAATCTCCTAAATTACAGTCTGAGGCTGTTTGCGTCAGTCTGTCAGTGTGTGTGTGTAAACATCACGAGGACCCATTCGAGTCTTCGGCGCGCTCTTTCAGTCCACGCCAGCAACGAGAGCGCGGCGCGAAACGTGTGGACGAGTCGATCGGGTCATGTCGGGGCAAGACTTTCCTCCAGCGTGAGTGAGCGCATGTGTCGGCAGGTGAGAGGGAGGCGGTGAATCACCGTGAGCAGAACTGGTTTCGATGCCCCGGAGGTGCTCAGACGGCTGTAATCTGCAAGACGGCATTCCTCTTTATTTTGCAGGGATTCTGCAGAATAAACGAGTTAAATGTCAGGAGCGAGGAGCCCTCACGAGCCTCTCAAAGCGCTGCTGACAGGCTGAAGAAACACATGATGTCATGTATTTACTGATAAACTCAGAGGAATGAGCGCCTCCACTCCCAGTTTCCGAGCGCACATCTGTTTGTGAATGCTAGTCACTGTGTCGGGCTAGACCCCAGTGATTAAGGAGGTGAGCAAACACCAACAAGAGTCTGTGTGACGGGCTCAGCAAAACAAACACACAAACATTCCCACGGATGATACTTAAAGCAAGATCACCTGTTAAACTGGGCTTACTTCAGTAAATATCAGGAAACCTTTTCAGGAAATTCTGTTTCTGAAAGGAGGGTTTAAGTCATTCGGATTCATTCAGATGAGCCCGAGAAGCAGATTTAAAGCGAAATCCATTAAAGAACTGAGGCCTTTTAAAAGAGGCCTGTGGGCAGCATGTTGTAGAGCACAGCTGAGCTCAGCCCTGCTGAACTCACAGAACCAAGAACCGAGCAGCAACCTGAAGGACGGCCTGAAAAATGAAGCCAAAAGCTTCCGTTCCTCTAACCTGAGGCTGGCTCCACAAACAAGTCATTTCCCACGTTAATTCTTTGCAGCAGAAATAAACATGCTTGCAGCCTGGTGCAAAAATATTTAGGGTTAGGTTTCACCTCCACGACAGCTCTACAGTGTTACCACCTGGATGCTGCATTTGTTAAATATATTTGGGGCTTTTTAGCCTTTATGTGATGGAACAGTGGAGAGAAGACAGGAAAGCCAGGAGAAAGACCAGAGGGGAGACATACAGTGAATGGCCTCGAGTCAGAAACCAGGCCTCTGCATTAGCCTTACAGCATATGGGTTGCTTGCTCCACCCAGCGAGCTACACCGGCACCCCCGGATACTGGAGCCTCGACTGACAGATGTCCACAGGCAGGTGGAGCCGACTGGTGTCTGGTAATTTGAGGCGACTGTGTTTTTGCGCTGCACACGTACAGTTTAGCTGATAACTTCCCTCTCCATCCTTTCATCCAGACATCATCACAAATGTCACAAAATCAAATTTCCAAGAGGGGTGCGGTGCCACCCCACCGTCCAGGTGTGCCCCACCTCTCGCCCTGTCACAGCTGGTTAAGAGCTGGTTAAGAACATGGATGAATGTTACACTGATGGATGGTCAAAGTTTCAACGAGTAATCCCCGTGAACCTCAGACTACAATTTCCAGGCATTTTTTTCTATCTTGGGTATGTATGATGTCACAGAGAGGGGACGTCCTTAATCTGGTCACCTCAGGCTAACAGCCCAAAGGGGACGGTGGTTTTAAAGTGCGAGGAGCTAACACAGCGCATTTGAAACGGAGGATGGGCAGAGGGAGGATTATTTTCAGCTGCGGATGATGCAAAGCTCCTCTATTAGAGTGGATGAACATTTAGAGCTGGAAATATGCAGAGTAGATCCTTTAACATCTGTAATGTTGTTGCTACGCGTTTTCTTCACTGTGGAGTGATGATGGATGTGATTTGTGTGGGTACTCCGAGCTCCCCCCGCAGTGCAGAGACGTGCACGTTAGGTTAACTGGCGATTTTAAATGGGTCGTGCACAACGAGTGGCAGTTTGAGGTAGATAAACAGGTTGGAGTGAACAGAATAAAATGAGTGCATTACATTATTCTGCCTCCATCAACGCTTTATGAAACATTTTATCCCTGATTTTAGCTTTAGCTCCTTTCACAGTAAACCCTCGTTTCAGCGGCCAAAGCTGCTGCAGAAACGTTAAATCACAGCAGTGTGACACAGATGGTCGCCTCAGTGGTCGCCGTTAATCTTCGATTAAACACTCTTATTCCAGAGGATTTACCTTTTAAATACAGCAGCAGCATATTTGAGGCCACGTGATCATTAATGTGTCTTTGGGTGTGTTTGTTTTTCTAGCCAGGAGAAGGTCAAAAGAGCCTCCTCTTGTTCTTCGCTTCCTCCCGCTCGGCTCTGGGAGGCCTTCCCTGAACAGAGGAGCGGCTCTGTCTGCAGAAAAAGGAAAGAGAGCGGTTCACAGAGCAGTCAGGGCGCTGTGCTCCTCCGTGTGCCGAGGCTTTGGATAGATTTCAGTATAAATGCCAGAAAAAAGCACAAAGAATGCTTTGTTGTGATTAAACTGGACATTTTTCCCCCTTAAAGTGGTTATATAAGGAAGAAGAATAAATCTTTTGAATAGCAGAGGTTCAAGTAAACCCCCCCAAAAAAACGGGACCCTTGTTTCACTTAATGCGATAATCCAGAGTCTGATACGTGCTGTTAGAGCCGGCATGAAATCTGATCATAGCCGGCGTGCAGCGATCTCGCTCTCAGTTTCGGAGCGTCATTTTGCAAAGTAAGACAAAAGCTGCAGAGTGTCGGGGATTATTTCTCCTCTAAACAGTTCACCGAGGGAGAGTTTAACAGGCAGTGGAGAAAAGCCTGCCGGGCTCCCCGCGGTGCTCTGCAGCGGGCCTAATCCTCACAGCTCAGGTCTCTGCCAAGCGTCCGCGCTGTCGGTTACTCTGGTTGGTGGAATGCAGCCTGCACATGCAAACGGCCTCTGCCCTGATTCAGGAAACACGTCACGTCTTCTCATTAGTGAAAACCTCCTTCTGAGAGAAGTTCTTAGAAGTTTAGGTTTTAATTTGGGCTTCTTTTCTTTTCTTTTTCGCCCTGTACAGAAACTTCAGTCATGTGGAGACTCATCTTCACTCACTGCTCCCCCTCCCCAGAGAAGAGCCAAATCTCTGGACCGCAGGACGTCAGACACGGCCACGACGGTGAGTCACTGAGAACTCATCTGATCTGAAGGAGGTTTCAGCCTTGAAGCAGAGTAACGAGTAACGATCTGACACCAGCAGAGAGCTGAGGGAGACACCGTCAGTTTACCTGTAAGGAAACATCAGGGAAAGCGTCGTCTCTGCTGAGCCTCTCAGGCGCGTTTAAACTCGCTTTGACTGCAGTTAAACATGCAGAGAAAAGCTGTTGGTGGAGCAGGTGTGAAATGCCTCCAACGGCTGTTGGCTTCCTGCACGCTGTGTTCTCTCTCCTCCTGACCTGCGGCATAACAAACACAGTCCCGTAGATCATTCGGGATCAGATGGATATCCGATTCAAACTTCAGATGGTGCGGAGCGCCCACCTCCTTCCCAACCCTCGGAACCAGGAGAGACGCTCCTTATGGATCCCAGTGCACAGACGCTGGCTTTACACCTGCCTCTAGAAAACAAAACACACATTTTATTTTAGTTTTGCATCCGTTACACAGTGCTGTGAAAAAGTATCCGCCTTCTTGATTTTAGTTTTTTGTATATTTGTCGAACTTAGTAGTTAAATTCCCGCACAGCTGACGGCTGTCCAGGCGTCTTTGCGTCTCCTCAGTTCGTTTCTAACATCTCGAGACGTCAGAGGAAGCAGCCGGGATCCCTCTCGTCTTCACTCTGCTTTCTTTGCTTCATTATATTTAAACTTTATATTTTTATTTTCTCCACAGCCAGATTTATTAAACTTCAAGAAAGGCTGGATGGTCAAGCTGGATGAAAACGAGCAGGTAAACGAAGCAGAATCTGCTGTTTGATGCTGTGATGATGATTTAAAGGACGTTAACCTGTGAAATGTGCTTTGCTTCCCTCTAGTGGAAGAAGTACTGGTTTGTGCTGTCGACCGACAGCCTGAGATACTACAAGGACTCGGTAGCTGAGGAGGTGCTTTAGAATAATTTCTAATGAAGCAGAACATAAACAGTTTTTGTGTCATTCGGATCTTCACGATGTTTCCTCCTCGTCCTCGCAGGCTTCAGCTCTGGAAGGAGAGATCGACTTAACAAAGTGTTATAATGTGTCTGAGTACCAGGTGCAGAGAAACTACGGCTTTCAGATCCACGTGAGTCTTCGCGTCTACAGGTCGTGACTTGATCTGCTGCCCTAAACATGAAGGTTAATCACAGGTTTTGTGTCGCAGACCCTGAAGGGCGTCTTCACGGTGTCGGCGATGACCGCAGGGATACGAAAGAACTGGATCCAGGCGCTGATGAAGAACGTCCATCCGGCCAGCGCCCCCGATGTGGCCAGGTAATCAGCCCAACTTTATTTTTGTTTGGCGGCTTTTGTCCGGTGCTCCTGCTGCTCCAGCAGCTGCTGCTGCTGCTGCTGCAGGAGGACCAAGAGAAAGGGAATGAATACAGATTTATTTAGAAAAAAAATAAACAGATTGATGAGTGGGGCGTGAGCTGAAGTGGGGCATGTCCCAAAAATGTAATTTCAGTCTAACTGCAGGAGTTTAGCTCTCTGTGCCGCTAACTGTATTTAAACAAAGTGGGACACGCAGACGGGAGATTCCTTTAACAGGATGTTTTTGTAAGAAGAACCAAACCCGTGGGTTCTTTGAGGGCCTGTAACCTGGAAAATGTTCAAAGTATGAAGGTAAACTTTTTTTAAGGCTTCATTAAATATACTAAAGTTATTGCACATGAAAATGAATGTGCTGATTCTGAGCGGGTCAGATTTGGTTTATATGGAAGAACTCGTTCAGTTTAGACAAACAGAAAAGCAGGAAGCGGGTAATCCTAACGCTCGGACGAAGAAGCTCTTAAGTGACAATAAAATATGTTGATGATTCTTTTGTCTAATTGTTTCAGCCCTGCTCACCATTTTTTATCGTCCTGTTCTCAGTTTACCTGGCCAGCACGTTCCCTGCAGCCCACCTGAGGTCCTTCCCAAACCAGATGTGACTCGGGACTCTCCCTCCGTCGACGGCCCCTCCGAGAGCGACCCTCACACCAAAAACAGCAGCGTGACGGAAAGACGGCGAGAAGGCCGCTACAAAACCTTCGACTGGGCTGAGTTCAGGCCTCAGAGCAAGCCGACGGCGGACGCCGATGCACAAAAATCTCCCTCCTCGTTGGAGCTGGGTGACGTGGAACGAAGCAAGCGGCGCGAGGAGAGGAGGAAGCGGTACGAGAAGATGCTGGGCTTCTCTCTGATAGAAAAGGACGGCAGCGTCCGAGCACTGAGTCCGAAATCGCAGCAGAGAGTGGAGGAGGAGATAGAGGAGTGCTGGAAGCAGGTGGAGAAGACGATGTTCAGACCGGAGAGGACGGCCCCGCTGTTTACCGAAGAGAGAGACACGGAGGAGGTGGAGAAGATGCTGCACAGCTACAGGAAGGCGGTGAGCGGACAGCCGAGGATTTATCTCAGTTTTAAAGAAAGTGATCCAAACCTGCTCCTGAATATGAAGAGGTTTTCTTTTGCCTTCGGCCTCCGAGTCTCATGAAGTTTGGCTCGGTTGTTATCACAGAAATCCTGCTGAAGCAGGAATATTATTATAGTCGTTAACACAGGAGCAAACAAAGGCTGAATACTGGGCTCGCATTAATCAGGTGGAAAGAAACATGACAAGGAATGAATGATAAAATTATTGCAGCTCCTAATTGTACAGCTTTACTGATAACGTATATCTTTAATTGAAGAATAATGCGATCCATGCATAAACTGTACAGGTACACCACACACACACACACACACAGGTGCCTGCTAATTAATGCTCATTAACCAAAGCACAAACGTTTCTAATGGCGTGTACCACACAGCCTCATTATCACTCAGAACCATTAAAATGCTCCAAATGGCACCAACAGCCCAAAGGGGGCGAGGCCTAGCAGACACCTGCGCTCGCACACCTGTCAATCAAATGCCCCAGACGTTAAGCCTTACTAGTGTTAAAATGGGTGAGTTATGAAATTATTACTCATGAAAATATTCAGACTCATACTTAATTATTCTCATTATGTTGCAAATGTGGTTATTTTTACGAGTAATTCACAGCATAAAACATACGATACAAATAAAACAGTGTTTGTGTTTCTTTTCCATACGAGTGTCGACTGTACAGGAGAGGATCCTCTGATGGAGGACGTGAAGGTGTTCGTTCTGTATTTTTAACTCTTTGTGTTCTTTGTGTTATTGGAGGTCGAAGATCTGAAGGTGCAGTTGGAGGAGTCGGAGCGTCGCAGGCTTGAACTGGAAGCTCAGCTCAGCGCGGAACGATTTCAGCAGCAGCAGGTTTTTATCCTCAGACACTTTGATCTGCGTGCGACTGATTTTCATGGTTTCAGTCGGTTTTCTGTGCTTTAAGATACGGCAGCAAATCTGTTGTTTTTTTTTCTTTTCTTCAGCTGGATTCTCCCATCAGCCCTGAAACAGATTTCTATCTATCAGATATTAAAGAAAAGCAACTTAAAGGCCCGACAGAGAGCCTGAAAGATGTGTACAGAGAGCTCCTGCAGCAGCAGAGCATTATCAGACAGAACATGAAGGAGCAGCTCGGCCAAGAACCACCTTCATCAGCGCCACAGCTGCCCGGCATCTGGCTCCACGATACGGGGGGCAAGCTCCAAGAGCTGGAGGATTTATTATGCGAGACAGCAGCTTCACCTTTACTGTCACCTGCATCGGACAGCGAGCGCTCTCAGAGTGATGGATGCGTTTTGGGAATGAACTTTGGTAACGTGACAACCGACATCCAGAACCAGCTGGACTCGGAGCACCATCAGCTGTTTCCCACCTCAGAAACACAGATAAATAGCTTTAGCTCATGGGCTCTGGAAGAGCCTGCAAAGGGAGACGACTCCCTGCTGGAGCAGGTGACTCCTGATCAGGTGAGGAAGCTTTCCCAGGAGGTGGAGCTGCTCACAAGCCAGAACGAGGCTCTCAACCAGCGAAACCAGGAGATGCTGAACCAGCTGACAGAGGCGGACCGTGAGATAGAAAGGCTGAAGGCGGAGCTCAGCAGCCGGTACACAGAGCCCCATCGCCTCCTTGATGTGGAGCAGCAGGGGAAGACGAAGGTAGAAGATCTGGAGATGGAGCTGAGCTTGAGGAATCAGGAGCTCCAGGAGGCCCAGACTCTGATCACCTCCTTGGAGGAGAACCTGAGGGCGACGGAGGTGCTGCTGCAGCTGAGTGACCCGACGGTACAGGAAGAAAACAACAGAGCTGAGAAACAGGAGGGGTACCTGCTCCGGTGTTTCGAAGCGACCGAGGCCAAGCTGACAGAGCTGGAGAGGCAGCTCGACCAATCAGAGCTGACCTGCAGAGAGCTGCAGGAAGCGGAGAAACTTTACCGTCAAAGAGCTGCGGAGGCAGAGGCTGACATCAGGAGGCTGAACGAAGAGTTAGAGGAGAGGCTGAAAGGCGGAGACAGAAGTGTTTCTTCTGAAGAAAAGACCCAGAAAGTGATAGAAGGGATGGTCGTGAGGCTGAGAGCTTTGGGGAGACTTTTAGAGTCGATTGACAGGTTGGATAAAGAAAGTGATGAGGAGGATGAGGAGAGTCCTGCAGTGGTGAGCCAGCTGAAGTGGGAGGAAGAGTTTTGGAGTTTGCTGCTGAACAAACTGAAGGAGGATGCATCCGAGCTGAAGGACCCAGCAGATGTGCTGGTTAGCGAGGTGGCAGAACAGATGATGTTGGAGAAACGAATGCTGCTTGTAGGCAGCTGTCTGCTTCAAACCGAGGAGGCGGCGCGGGAAGGCTGGGAGGGGAGACGTGAGAGCGAGACTGTGAGCGGTTTAAATATCGTTTGGGATAACGTTACAGCAAAGACAGAGGAGAGGGGCGTGTTTGATTCGTGTGACTTTGAGCATTTTAAAGCCGTCACACAGATGAAGATTTCTCTGCTAAACCAGCTCGCCTCCTCCCTCAGCACCACCGCCGCACACGACGAACTCCAGCCGGCCGCAGACAGACTGTACCATCTTTACTTTTCAGATCATCCCTGGACCGTTTCGTTCGCTCACTCCGCAGCGACCGAAGCTCTGCACCGCTGTCGGTTACGCAGGCTTTGGTCAAAATACGCAAACTGCTGCGACTGCGTCAAACTGCGGGAGGAAAATGGGGAGCTTAAAGTCAAACTGTCAAACCTCGAACAACAACAAGCATCCAAGGTGAACGCATGCTGCCAGACAGATGAGACTTATCCACAGGATACAGACCAACAGAGCGCAGAGGGAAGCACTGCACAGGAGAATCAAGAAGAAGAGGAGGTGGCTTTGCTCGATGAGAAGGTCTCAGATGAAAACTTAGAGGAGAGCAATGAAGCAGATGGAAACGCGGAGCTGATTTCAGCTCTGAGAGTAAAAGTGAAAGAGCTCGAGGAGCAGCTGACTGCCATAGCGGATAAAATGAGTTCAGTGCAGATGCAGCACGAGAACGTGATGGAGAAGCTGAAGGTAGGCGCTGCTTGTGTTTGTTTTCATACCAAGGATCTGATGTTCTGTTACGAGCACTGTGTGTGACCTGTGTGAGCGTCCGTTGTGCCTCCAGGCCACGTGCGAGCGTGGACTCACCTCCATGGAGGAGTCTCACCTGAAGGTGGTGGAGGAGCTGCAGCGTCGACACAAACAGGAAGTAGAGCGCCTCCTGGTGGAGAGGGACAGATTGCTGGAGGAGGAGAGCGCCGCTACTGCGACAGGTGAGGGAAGCCGGCCAATCAGAGACAAGGAAATATGTTAGGAGCCAAGTTAGCCTCCTGATGAAGCCTGTGCTGCAACCACTTCTTCTTCACTCCTCCCAAAAAATGTTAAGCCCAATGTAATCTAATGCAGGGGAGTAAAGCATTCACAGAAAGTGCTGCAGGCTCCGTGCTGTGTTAGCTCTCCTGATCTGTGGCATATTAAATGCATACATTGAGACCTACAGATCAGCAGCGCTGGCTTTTTGGGATCAGGATCGGACCGGTAGTGCAGTTCTGATTCTGAAAAGAAGTCGCGTAAACATACTTGGTGTCAGATGAGATCCTGAAATGAAATGCTGGCTACTAAAAAATGTAATTTTCTAAAAAGATTCTGAGGACGAATGGCTCTGCACACGAGCCACAACACGTGCAGCATGCCTTCAAACTCTATGGAGAAAAAACTATAATTCCTGAGAAAATGACATCACTTCCTGTTTTTGCAGTTAGTAGCACTCACACTCTTACTGTCATGGCAACGTGATGAGATGTATTCCAATGTAGGAAGTGCTGTGAACAGCTGATCAGATCGATAAATAAAGCACCTGCGTCTGGATTATAATGTGTGCTTTTTACTTGATTTCTGCAAATTAGTGGAAGGAAACGGCGCTCTGGGGCATGTTGGCATGTATGATGTGTAAGTGTAACTCTTCTGGTTTCATATGCAAAAAGAATTATTGCTCTAATTTGGTTGCAATTATATCAGCATTTAAAAATAGATATGCAAATGGGAGCGCGGGCATTCTCGTCCGTCATAAAGGGTTAAAACAAATCTGAGAAACTAAAAACATTACAGAGAGTTTGAGCTTCAGGTATTCAGACCTCCCTCCTCTTCCTCTCAGCGATCGAAGCCATCAAAAACGCTCACCGCCTGGAGCTGCAGAGGGAGGTGCAGAGGAGACGTGAGTCCGAGAACAGCAACGGGAACTCAAACCTGGAAGACGTCCACAGGCAGCACAGGTACGTGAACATCCCAGCAGGTATACCAGACCCGAGAGAACCTGGCATTAAATCAGTCATTCTGGAAACCCGTTCCAAAAAATTAGGACTCCTCTCCAATGGAGAGACTGACGGCACGGTTCAGGGTCGGGATCTGTTAGTCGGTTCAGGTGGTCAAAGAACCAGCAGCAAGTCGTTTATGGGAAGAACCGCCTGCAGCTAACAGCTCTATGCCAGAATCCACAGGAAACCGCTTTTCCACCAACACGGTGCTGATGCAGAGTGGGTCCTGCATCGGTGCCCTCTGAGAACCAGCTGACGAGTTTTACAGGTTACGTAACGTTTCCAGTTAGTAAGAAATTTCCATGAGAAGAAAATCATAGTGAGCAGAATCTGTGGGCTGCATCTGCCAAACAGAATTAGGACTCAGCAACACAACTCCAGAGACCAATAAAGGCAGAGAGAAACACTTTACAGGGGTAAAGATGGGTTCAGCACGCAGGAAGTGAATCCAGTCACGCAGACAAAACCAGGAGGAGAAAACCGGGAGACAGAACTGGGCCAACACCACAGAGGAGCTAACGCGCAAAGATTTCTGAAACACAGAGATTCTTTTTTAAATCCCGAGGCCTTTTTTCTTCAGTCAGAGCCTGTAAATATTTATATCAACAGCCTGAAGACTGGCAGAGGACACGTGATGTAACACACGAGGGCGGAGCACATTTATTACGTTTGAAATTGTTTCTTGAAGCACGTCTCTTTCAAGTGAGACGCTGAGTCTCAGTGGGGCTGTCTGTGTGAATAAAGGTTAAATATAAGAAACGAGGAGGGCAGGTGGGAGGCGCTCCTGAGACAAGGTGACAAAAGGAGGTGCATAGGAGAAATGAAATGCAGTAAAAACAAGAACATATCTCCCAGCTGGAGCAGTTTTCTGGGTTGTCAGGTTGTTTAGTATCTACATGAGTGTTTTTTTGTGCTGGAAATGTGTGAAACTGGGAACCAACATCGTGTTGGTAGGAGTGCAGCTCAGGGTGGAGTGGCAGGGATGAGAAGTCTGAGGAGCCGCTGCTCCTCCACATCAGAAGGAGCCAGCTGTGGTGGTTCAGGCATCTAACCAGGATGCCTCCTGGGTGAGATGTTTCAGGCATGTCCCGCTGGGAGGAGACCCCGGGGCAGACCCAGAACATTCTAGAGAGATTATGTCTGTCAGCTGGTTTGGGAACAGCTCAGTGTCCCATGAGCAGAGCTGCTTAGAAATAAAGGAAATAAGTGAGTTTGCAAACAGTTTCCTTTAAAATATTGTGTGTGTTTGCAGTGAGGAGCTGGCCTCCTGCCAGCGGGAGCTCGAGGTTTTGTCGCAGCAGTTTTCTCTCAAGTGTCTGGAGAACGGACATCTGGTCCAGGCTCTGGATGCCGAGAGGAAGGCCCTGTGTCAGTGCCAGCAGGAAAACCAGGACCTGAGGACCAGAAACCAGGTGAGACGCACACTTCAGGCCATCCTTTGTGGGCCGCGCGTCAGGGTGTTAACGGCTTCCTTTAAAGTGCGAAAGCTTAAATTGAAGATGGTTTTTATGCCCATTTTTACCTGTTCAGGAGCTGAGCGGTCACCTGGCAGCAGAAATCACCAGACTGTGTTCGCTGGCCAAACAGGACGCTCTGCCGCTCAGTCAGGGGATGAACGTGTACGAGATGGAGGTGAGTTTGTCTTCTGCAGCAGGTCATCAAGGGCATTTAAGTGGAATCAACCTTCTAATCGCCACATTTCAGGGGAGTTACTGATTGTAGTTTTTAAAATAAAATAACATGTCACTCTCATTGGTGGATTCTCTGCTTAACCTGCTGCCCCCGACCTTTTTGGTTGAAAACCATGAAGGTTTGATCACAAACACTGAAAATAGGCTTTCTGTTGAGGCGCTTTATTTACAGCACTTAGTTATTAAAGAGCACTGGGTGAGAAAAGGTGCTCTTTAAATGCTTTTCCTCGTCCTTCTGTCTCTCGGTCCCAGCCGTGGACGTTTCTGTTAAACACGGACAGATTTCAAATAATGAGCTCAGCGTGTGCGCGAGTGAATCAGAAGCTCAGGATTCAGATGTTTTTTCTACTCTTGGATCTGTATGAGTCACAGAGAGAGGATATCCCTAATATGTTAAACTTAGCCACAGAAGCCCCACCCACTTATTGTCCAAATAGAGGGGCAGCCAATCAGAAAAAACGGTTGGCACAAGGGCGGGTGGTCTTAAAGGAGGAGGAGCTCAGAGAGAGGATGAACTAAGAGGCTGCACTGAGGCCCAGGATCAGATAAATGAGGATCATTTTGAACTTAGAATCATGCAGAGCTTCTCGTGCAGCTGGAGGACGCTTCCAGCATGTGACGCCCTCTGGTGTCCATGGACACAAACTGCAGTAAAAACTGAAATCACAACCACTGTTAAACAGAGAGTGATGACTCCACATAAAGAATGAAGGGGAACGGGGCGTTTTCGAGATCGGCTCACGTGTAAATATGTAAATGTGCTGCTCTACATGTCGGCTGACACAAAGACGCCGTCACTGCCTCTGTGGTACAAACACTCCCTTCGTTTCAGATCACGCTGCGAGTGAAGGAGTCTGAGGTCCAGTGTCTGAAGCAGGAGATCACGTCTCTGAAGGAGGAGCTGCAGTCGGCGCAAAGGGTGAGAGTTTCACACACAGCAGCTGCACTCATAATAATAATAATAATAATAATAATAATACTGTAATCTGCTTGTTAACTGACGATGACTCGGGACTCGCTGTGACTGTGTCACGATGGCCACTGTTAAGAGGATAAGGCATCAGGTGATGGACGCAGGCTATGAGACGCATTTCAGTTTATTAAATAAATATTAAAATGTTTCTGTATAGGCTGGAGTATGTGTAGAATCACTGAAGAGTTTTAAATGTCAAAAAGAGTTTTCATTTCTGTATTTATTTTACTTTTTGTCAGACTCACTGGAGATGAGCAGAAGAGCAGTTCTGCGTCTGCCAGCGTCGCTGGTTTTCAGTTTTCTCTTTTAGAAATGCTTCAGTCAGATCTTTGTCCAGGCTAACCTCCTGCTAAACCTTCAATTTTCATTGAAGCCTGGATGTTAAACTTTAGCTTTAAACCTGGGAAGCAGCCACACTGATCATTTTATTGGAGACGAAGGAGCTTGAACCATTTTTAAGCGTCAGTGTTTGATTATGAGAGCTGAGGGAGCGTTTGGGCCCGAAACAGCTGAAGACGTCTGACTAAACAAGCAGATAATGGTGCTTCGCACAGGGCGGGTCATCCGGGACCCCTTTAGTCACGCTCTGTGCACAGGTGACTGCAGGGTTTGAGGACTGAGGATGTTCTGTGAAGAGGCTGAGGCCTGGAGTCGATCAGCAGGTGGACGAGACCGTTAAATAAACCTGATTTTTTTTTTTTTTTTTTTTGGTGTCACAGGACAAGAGGAACGTGACAAAAAAGTACAAGGACATGTACACGGAGCTGAGCATCGTGCGGGCGAAAGCGGAGCGAGAGTCGGACGAGCTGAGAGAAAACCTGAGGCTGGCTCATCGGGCGCTGGGACGAACATCACCGTGACGACTCGTCAGCTTCATTTCTTCATGGTATCCTGACCTCACCTCAGCTTCAGATTTTTATAGAAATAAAGATGTTTTTACTGCTTTAACCTTTGTGACACTGAACCTGTGACGTGTTTGTTTTTACTGAATATTATAAAAAAAAAAAACCTGTAAAATATTTTTTTTAATCTTTTTTTTTTTACATTTTAAATTAAACTTTTTTTTTTTTTGGCTGATACAGCTGCACTGTAATTTATATTTATATTCAGCCTTTAACACTGCAGTGATATTAATGTAAAACTATTATTTTTATTAAATGAATTTGGCTCATTGAACCAGTGATGTTGTCTTTCTTTGTGCTAAAGGTTAAATACTTTTTTATAAATTAATCAATACCTTTATTTATTTATGATTGTGGCAGTTGTGGTCCTCCGTACAGCAGAGCTTCATTTTAATGTGTACAAAAAATAAAAAATGAGCTACTTTATTATTTTATTTATATTTTTATCATTATTGATTGTTATTCTGAAATCTTGCAGCAGTAAATAAAAACCTTTTAGATCCAAGCGGATTTTTCACAATAAAAGCCCCATTTGATGGGCTGTAGGAAAAAGTTTGTTTTATTAAATAAATTATCATTTTATATAGTATTACTGATATAACAGATTTTTTTTTTAAGAATACAATGTAACCCTAAAATAAAATAAAAAAAATATATATATATATATGTAACTATATAATCTGTAAATGTTATTAATGTTTGATTTGTTGTGTTTTATTTTCCGGTCCCTTTTTACCCATCCCTGATTTTACCTTCCAGGTCTTTGTTTCTGTTTGGGGCTGTGACCTGTTGTTAATGAAAGTGCAGCGAATTGTAGCTCCAAACCAGAGAAGCTTCGATTTTTAGAAGACGAGTCAAAGCTCATAAATTGGGTTTAGTTTTAGAAACGATAAGCTTCAAACTCATGTTCGTTAGTAAATGCAAAGGAATTATGGGACATTATAAGATAGATACTTTATTGATCCCACATGGGAAATTATTGTGATTCAGCAGCATGAAAAAAATACAATCTTCAGTAACTAAACATCAAAGTGAGAGTGCCAACGATGAGTGCAAAACTATGCATATATGAACAAAAACAAAGAGGAGTTATATTAAGGCTGACATTGTACAAGAGAGTAGTGCAAATTGCATTGATAAATAATATGTAATATATACTCTATGATTCAGACTATGCACACAAAGAATCTGGAAGACTGTAGGAATGATTTCCTGAAGTGTTCTTTATGGCAGCGAGGTTGAATCAGATGAAGGAAGAGACGTCCTGGATTTCAGTCCCATGGGAGGATTTCACAGCAGCAGAAATGGTGGTGGAGGTCTAAGTCCAGGAGAAAAAGTTTCATAAAACCTCATTTAGGGCTTAAATCAGCAGTTGTTTTTTCAGAGGGGCTTCTAAAGACATTTTTACATCTCTGTGACCACTGAAATTAAAGTTAATTTAGATCCTGCTTTAAAACTGCTTTACTGCCCAAATCCAAGGATGATGTGCAAAATATGCTGAATGTGTTGATGTTACGGATGGAGGCTGGCATTCAAAAGCTACATCAAGTAAAAGAATCATTTGGCCTTTGGGGGTGCTGGAATATACTCATCTCTAAAATGTAGTTGGAACTTGCTCTTAATAAATTTATGAACTATGAATTTGCTCCTAGTCTAGGGTGGCCTGGCTGATATGGGATTGATACTAAATCTGTAAAATATGAAATAAATCTGCAACGTGCGTATACTAAGAAGAAAATGACCTGATATATTCAAAAAACAAAAGGGTGACAGAAATTAATAGCTAGGCTATCAATGTTTTCCTGAAGCTTTTACTCTGAAGGCGCCTTCTTCTCTTCCCCAGTTGCTGCTGTGACTTGACTCGGCAGGAAGGAGGCGTCCATGATGACAACTTTAAAACACCGATGGTAGCAGCAGGTCGGGGTTTTACCTGGTGGATTTCACCTCACCGGAAATGTTCACGAGTCGTCGTCGCGTCGAGTATCGCCTGCGTTTCGCAGCAGCTTAGCGGGCCGACGTCTGCTTGCTGTCCGGCTAGCATGAGCCGGGCCTGGCGCGGCTGCTGTTTACATCCAGTCCGGGCCATGGGCCTGGAGAGCCGCGTTAGCTAACCGCGCTACTCGCGCTGCTCCGGGGAAGGTGTCACCCTAAAGCCCGCAGTGTCAGGTCCGGGGAGGTCCACCCCAGCCGCCGATACCTCAGGGGTAAGATCCCCAGCTGTTTAATAAACAGCAAAAATCTCTAACATGCAGGTTTTAGGATGGCTCTGATTAAACGGGCCTACCTGTTAGAGGAAAAACTCACAACTTATCGATTTTAGTTTTTTTCCCACCGCATCAACCGGTCATTTAAGTCATCTTCTTAATCGCCAAACATTCATTAACGTGAAATTTACCTGCTTTTCTGTGTCGTCTTTAAAAGTGAAAGGCCATATTTTATTGCTTGTCCCGCTAAATAAATAAAATAATAGTAAGCTACATATACAGCCCGATCGATGTTTGATTATAAAAGGCTGGTAATGAATTTTAGGGAAAAATCCTTTAATAATTTATTGTCTGATATTCTTTATATATACACATTAAAGCTGCTATATCAGGTTTTCACACCAAGATTATTGTGGTTAAAAACATAACACAAGGATGATGAAAAATTAAGGAAAATAACTAATGGTATAATTCAGTGTTGTGCCTTTCTGTATTGTGTGTCTTTTTTGGGAAATAATTCGTCAATTATTTTCATTCCAGGAGACTGATAACTGATGTTTGAAAATAATATACATCTGACACTGAAAGCTGCTTCATTCCTATCTATTTATATAGATATAATGCCTTGATGCTGTCATAATCCTGAGGCAGGGTTATGTAATTGTTCTGTTATTTGTCTGTGCATGTGTGTGTTTGCATGCTTATTTTCTGGTGTGTTTTTTACAGAGCTTATTATGTTATTAAACTGTAAAGTTTTAGTTGTTCTGGTTTTCCAGTGACTGTTTTCAGGGGGTTTTAAAGTCACTGGGAAGCTGCGCTGGCTGGATCACGAGGTTTTGCTCCTCTCTGTGTTGCAGTGATGGACGTGTCCTCCCAGGATCCTCCTCTCATGGCGATGGACCTGTCAAAGAGCTACAACCCGCTGACCCGCAGCCACGCCGAAGCCATGGACCTGGCCAAGAAGCCCGAGTGGTACCACAGACGCCCACCGAGCTGCAGCACAGACCTCGCCTCCTCGTACAGACCCAGAGCTTCGTCCTCCTACGGCTCACTCTCCACTCAGCCGGGAGCTCCCGTGCGCTGCAGAGACATGGAGGACAGCCCTGAGTCTTTGGGGGGTTACATGAACTCGACGCTGGCTCCAGGTCTGGATCTGTACCATGATGGAGTCCACGGTGGTCTGTGGCATCCGGGTTTCTACGGGCCTGAGCAGAGCGGCGGCCCGGTTCCCGAAAGCAGCGGCGGAGAGGAGAGTGACAGCGGCTCTGATGTCATCTTTCTTGTTTCCTCTGCGAAGGAGCCGCTCCTGTGCGGTTCTTTCATCCAGGACGGCGTGACACACATGGTGGAGCCCCTGTCCCCCGCTGCGTCCTCACTTGACGAAGAGCGAGGGTGTTACCACCTACCTCAACCTCTGAGCTCGCCCAGTCCTGACAGCTCGTACTCGGAAGACTCCTCGGACAGCTCGGTGGACATTCCCGTACATCACACCCGGCCCGTAGTCCTCCTGTCGGACCTCGGTGCCATTTACAGCAACCCTGCTGAATCTGCCGTCGACATTTCCAGCGACGACAGCGACGTCATCGAAGTTTCCGTCACTGAGCAGAAGAATAAAAACAACTGCTACCAGAAAACTTCTCCTCCTCACAGTGAGAGCGAAAAAGCTCCTCAAAGAGAAGTCCGCCGCAGCGCTAGGATACGAAAGCCGGTCTCTGAAATCCTGCCGTTCACCTATAGCGTATCCCGCCACAGCTTGAGCAGGCGAGCCAAACACGATGCCGTGGGTATATACAACGAGAGCTGCGACTCCGATGATGCGATGGACTACGCCTTGAGGGTGTCTAGCTCAGACGAGTCGCCAGTAAAGTCGCCGCAAAGAGCGAGCAGCAATTCAGAGGAGTCTGACGCAGATGTTCGGATGGACGGGAAGTCCCCGGAGAGGGAGGAGCAGCAGCAGCCTCGCCGCAAAGCTTCGAGTGCGAAAAGCATCAATCACAAGCAAAAGAAGCCGCATGCGGCCCTTAAAACAAAAAAATTACGAACAAATCAGAAACAGAACTGCAGGATCCCACCCCTGCATCCAAAGTCCTCTGCCTGCAGGGGTGCGGTGGCTAACAAAAAAACTGTCACAAGGCGGCGGAGAAAACGCTGCTGTCAGACCGGGCCTTCGCCTCTGTTTTCTCCCAGAGAGCCTGAGATCAAGCTCAAATATCTGAAAGCTAAAGAGGACAAAAAGGAGAAGAAATCTCACGCTTTCTGCCCGTTTGTTCACATGGAGCGGCGGGCATGCACCGTGGTCAACTACCAGGAGGAGGAGGCAACAGTTCGGAGCAACGGAGGACGACAGCGGGCTGCTTGCAGGACTCTGTCCGGGTTTGTTCCCAACACTTCCTGTTTCCAGCTGGGACGGCTCAGCTCGGAGAGCCGGTCTGAACCGTCGCTGTTCTGCTGCCTGTGCGGCCACACCGCCAACGTCATGGGCCTCGGGGACCTTCACGGGCCATACTATCCCAGTGTGGACAGTCAGAAGGAGGAGCTAAACGGACTCTATAAAAGCAGTTTGGTGAATTCCTCGGACAACAATGGAGCTGCTGACGGCAACGCGCCCCTAAAGCTTTCTCTTCACCTGAATGAGTGCTGGATCCACGAGGACTGCGGCATCTGGTCTGCCGGCATCTTTCTTATCCGAGGAAAGCTGTACGGGTTGGAGGAGGCGGCGCGGCTCGCACAGGAAACGGTGAGAGGTGGAGCTGCGATTTGGTGTGTTCACTTTCTGAGCAGAAAATCAGCAACGCACTGACGTGAAATTTGGGACTGAGATGGATGTTATTTTTTTTCTTTTTGCTTTTATTGTCTTTTAGTTTTTCCTTTTTTCAGGGAGAAGTGAAGAAATATAAATCACAAATAATTGTTTTAAAATCTTTCAGCCCTTCAACAACTAAACTTTGAGTAAGGTGAGCTCGGCAAATTGCCTCGCAGCAGCCAAATTATTATATGAAACCAATAAGAAAATAAAGTAGAAGGGTTGAGTAACATAAAATATGACAAGTCAAAATTACTCTGTGTAAAAATGAAACAGAAAGAAGGGGCAAAATAAACTATGGCACTTTTTTTTTCAAAACTTAGATATGAGGGCTGAAAAATAAAGTGTCATTTTATTTTCTGATGGTGTCAACTTGTGGGATCAACCGGATCATCCGTACCCAAAATAATGTTTAAGTTGATCTTTTATGCTCATTTCCAGCTCCACATTTTGTTCATGAACTCTACCAGAGGAGCTTTGCTTGGTTCACAGTTCAAAATAATCCTTGTTTGTCTCAAACTCGGTGCCTCAGTGCTGCCCTGCATGTCAGCCTCTGTCTGAATGCTGCTTTGGCCCCTCCCCCTTTAAGCCAGTTCTCTTATGATTGGCAGCCCCCCCTTTAAAATGCAATGTGGGCGGGGTTTCTGTATTTAACATGACCATATTAGGGATATTCACTCTCACTGACATCAGACAGAGCCAAGAATAAAAAAAACTGTTTATAGTGGTCTGTAGTTCAAGCTTTTACCTCACAGGGATTACCGGTGTATATACTCTGACCTCACAGCAAATACAACTATGCATGAGTGCGTATGACATGTGTTACAATCAGATTTAAATCAGGAGCCCAAAAGGTACATAGTTAGCAATTTAGATTTGTGCCACTAAAAACACTCTAAAAGTCCTTGGAAAATCTAACTTTCTAAAACTTCTAAATAGTCCCAAAACATTTCATCCATCAGATTAAACATAAAGAAATAAAGAACCGAAAACACATTGATAAGTAGTTTGAACAGATTTCAAAGTAAAGTATCTATTTAAAAAAAAAAAAAAAATCCTCATTGTAGTTGTAACGTATTTTGATAACAGGTGGCGCTTTGAGGTCTTTTAAAAAAAATCAGGTATAGGTGGTAATTAATGTCAGTCCACACCTGTGTGTCTATACACACCACCAGGACATAAAAGTTTGTGTTTTAGCCGTTATCCGGGACTCTTTCCTGGTTTTATGTGTGCAAAGAAGCTTTGGCCGTATTTCACAGGAACCTGCGTCATTGTACCAGGAATCGCACGACAGAAAATAAAGACCTTTATCATAAAGGTGCCGCTCCAAGAGCTTAATTAAATATTTCGTGTACTTCAACAGCTGTGATCCTTGTCACAGGATTTTCTTATCATCAAAGTTTCACTTTTTAAAGTGGACCTCCTGTTCCAGTGAGGGATGTTTAGGATAAACACACCCTGCATGTCATACAATGAGGTCAACGTATGAACAAGTAACCCCTCTGAGCCAGACTGCTCTAAACATTTAGCTACAGAGCTTTTTTTTCTACTCTTGGCTCTGTATGATGTCATGGAGAGTGGATATCCTTCCAACCCACAGCTATGGCTGTGAGCACAGAAGCCCCACCCACCTGCTGTTTTTAAGAGGGGCACCCAATCAGAAGAAAGCTGGCTTAAAGCAGGGAGGAGCTGAAACAGGCTGATTAATAAGGATTATTTTGAGCTGTGGCTCTGTTAGAGACCCAGAATAAAAACCTGAAGCTGGAAATGAGCAGAGCACGTCCTTCCCAGTGTTCCTTAATTCAGACTGCACTGTAAGAAGTCACATTACTTGCTATGTTTTTTGGCATTCAGCATATTTTTTGTTTGTTTTGTTTTTTAGATTTGTGCCAATTGCCAGCAAACAGGCGCAATAATGGGCTGTTTCCAGAAGGGCTGCCCCAGGAATTATCACTACAGATGTGCCATCCAGTCAGGTAGGACATCAGCTGTAGAGTTCAGTGATCGATGACTGCTCTGTGGACACTTTGGTCATTTCGTGTCCTGGTTTTATCTTCACTGCTGTGATTATCTTCAAACGTATTAAAGGCTTAAAGTTTCACGCAGTGCGTTTGCTTTTGTTTTTTCAGGCTGCGTCCTCAACGAGGAGAACTTCTCAATGAGATGTCCAGAGCACAAGGTAAGCACAGAAGTGAGACCAAGTGTGAGGAGCTGCCCGGCCTGCAGGGGTCACTGTTGTAGCTTTTTGAAGACATTTACAGACCAGTTTGTGAAAGTAGAGACATGTTCCACGTTACACACAATGAGGGGAAAGAAGCAGCAGGAACTTTAACTGAATATTAAAAGATTTTAAGGATTTTTTTTGTTATTAATTAACAGGCATTAAAATTAAAAGTGCTTTCTGTGTGGGTTCATATTCAATGGTTCCCACAGATTTAGACTCTTTTGCATTTTCTTAAATGCATTATTAAATGGTAGTAATTAAGGAGGTCTCACTTTGATTAGATTCATTTAAACAGGTGTCTCTCCAGTGCGCTTCTTCTCCAACTCCACCGTCTTGAAACTGCAGCTGGCGACAGTAGTTTTCGTTCTGCTTTGCAGCCTCAGCACAGTTCTCCACCTGCTTCATGAGGCCCTCGAGCCTGCAGAAGATCTCCAGAGCAGAACAAGGACTAGCGATGCCAGCTGCACTCCGAGGCGGTGGAGTTTTTGAGTCTGCATCAGTGTGTCCGACACCTGTCAGTCAGAACAGCCACGTCTCGAAGTTAAGCGTTATCAGAGTTGCTGCAGGCGTGTTTATTCTGCTGTAACGTTGGATATTTTAACACGTGAGCCTGTGGGGACTGACTCGCTGCTGGAGCCTCGAGTGGCCATGAGAGGAACTGCGGTTTTTGAGCGCCATCGCACTTCGTCCTGATGATGAAACGCAAAGTAATTTCCCGCTGATGCTTTTTTTTTTGTCTCCAACAGAACAAACTGTTCACAAGTGCAACCAGACAGCAGAAGAGGTGACACAGAAGACACGAGAGGGCTCTGCAGGTTTGTACTGTTTTTTTGTTTGTATGTTTTTTGTTTTTTAAACCAGGAAGTGAAACATGAGTTTAAGAATCAGTTTTGTGAGCGTGTCCAGGGCTGAGCTGGGAGTCAGAGGGTCCTGCTCGGGTTCAAACCCAGTGTAGTCCGGCTGCTGTGACGCAGCAGTGATGACGCTGTCTGTTTATGCTTTTTAAATTAATAAATGGAATTCAAGGAGTTCTTTAGGACCTAAAGACGTGTGATCAGTGTGATATGCCCAAACTGTCATACAGATCATGTGTTGTTTCCTGGCCTGATGTCGTCCTCCTGTGTTTGTGTCCTCAGATCTCCTCAGGGTGCGACGGGCTGCCTGACTTCACCTCAACTGTTTTATCTCTTTCTTTTTTTTTTTCTTTCTTCTTCTTTTGTAAACACTAAAGTGTGTGTGTGTGTGCTCGAGCAGAAGAAGAAGAAACCTTCTGGTAAGGTTTCACCCATCACAACAGACAGATGGAAGCAGGGGGCCACTTTGGGTTGATTTTCTGGGCTTTAACAGGCACTTACTCCAACCGGACTGAGCTGAGTGTGTGTGTGTGTGTGTGTGTGTGTGTGTGTGTGTGTGTGTGTGTGTGTGTGTGTGTGTGTTATTTATTCCTCCTCCTGGAGATCCACACTTGGACTGGTCACAAAGACAGTTTTATTATTTGAACATTGTTAGAGTTTAAATGAGCTTTATTGATGTGTGGTATAGAGTATGATATCTTTATATGAGGCCACTTTTTTCTACTGTTTTTGTACTACTTTTCTATTCCTGTTCAGTCATAACATAATTTATTTTCCTCCAGTTGCATGCACGGCTGTTTGCTATGATGCACTTTATAGTCTAATTTTACTAGTTATTACTCAGCTGTTATTTATGTCCATCTGTTCTTCCCTTTTCTACTTAAATTATTTAAATTTAATATAAAGCTGCACTAAGCTGAGATTCACAGTTAGAAATGAGGACGTCCTGTCCTCGCTGACGGAGATAACGAGCTGCACATTCACCATATTCAAGCACATATTTCATTTAGCGGCGTCAGGAGTTTATTTTTCTCTGTTTAAAGGAAAGTTTGACCCACTAAAAAAGATGTTTCGGTGTTCGTGTCGCTTTACAGAGGGATTCAAAAAATGGGCAGTTAAAGGGTCAGTTCAGCCAAATCACAAAACGATTTCTGGAGTTTAGAGCTGAAATCAGGTGAGAGGAAAATTTCCACATTTATAAGAAATAAAATCACCAAGAAGCAGTATTTTGTTTTAGTGATTTCTAAGCAATCAGGCCTGCAGATAGTGATTTAAATTTGGAAGAAGTCTATGCATTGTTCTCAGCAGTAAATTAACGATAAACCGCCGAGTCGGTTGCGATTTGGGTGAATTGACCCTTTAGCCTCGCTGGAGTGCAGCTTCGTCTGTGTGCGTGCCAACGTTTGTCGTTACCGCGTCGAAATGTTTAAAAAGCTTTTAAGGAAATGGTCCGTTTGGTTTCATGCCTGCACTTTCTCTTAATTACTAAATCATTAAAGTTATATAATAAAAGTCTGTTCAACCGAAGCCTCGTCTTTGTCTTGAAATGGAAATGAATGAATGATCTGGAGCTTCACCAAAGTTTGTTAGTGTTGTTTGTGCCGAATTTTCATTTCTGTCCCTGCGCGGGAACGCAGTGCTTCCTGCTGCAGGGAAGGTTTGTTCTCAGCTGCTGTCTGCACTTTAACCATAAAACACCCAGAATTAATTCTTCTCAAAGCCCGACTTATTTTTTGTTTTCTGCAAACTGAACAACAACCAATAGGAGTTTTTTTAGTATTATGGAGGCAGTTCACGTCTTACCTGGATAAATCTCCACAGTAACTGATGCTGCTGAACTAACATGCTCCACGGGAGGATGTTTGAGATCATAGATCAATAGATATGAAACCAGCCCCTCCTGACCAATCAGTTCGCTGGAAAATAGCCAATTCCTGGAAAGCGCGTGTGCGTCAGTGTAGACGGTCTAAAGTAGTGTGTGTTTAACCTCTTCATTTTTTTCTAGTGGTGATGTTTCATCTTCCTTTGTAAGATCAGTCGCTCTGCTGCTACCCATCCATGTTTCTGGTCACATGCTGCCCCTTTCCCCTGAGCACGCGTGACTTATCAAGATGATGACCACCTCTGTGTGACCCCCTGGCCTGACTGCAGATGTTAGGGTAAGTGGATGTGTTGACTGTGTCATAATGCAGCGCCTAATGTGTGATCAAAGAAATCAAAACCCTCCTGGACTGTTTTTAGCATGGCTGCTATTTTAGGTCTCCTAGAAGTCCTGTTTATAATCTCAACTTTCTTTGCGATGGGCTCAGAAACTTCTTAAATCTGCTCGGTTGTAGCTGGAGGCGCAGGTCTCATCACCAGAGATGATCCTCCACATGAAATCCACGTCAGTTTGAAGCAGACGTGGAGGTTTGCCGGTGTAAGCTGTCTGAACTGGATTTCTGGGAGCGATCTAAGAATCTCTGGGCGTGCCCGAGAAGACGGCCCTGAACGTGAGCCGGGCCAAACTCATAGACCTGCACTGATTATCTCGCAGTTATTTGATCACACCTGAAGCAGCAGTGCCGCATGTTGGTCAGGACCACCCTAAATGAGGAGCTTCCGGTGTGGCTGACTGTTGCTGTGGCTTTGGTGGCAGAAGCCACATTTCTCCTGTTTTTAAAAAGGTAAACAGCTGAACATGTGGGCAGAGAGCTGCTGCATCGCTAATGTCCAACAGTTTGTGTCTGTGGCTCCTTTTGACTCACCTCGATAGAAATAGCCTTCGTGCCGACGCGTCACAGAGACGCCGTCTACGTTTGGGAGCTTTTGACAGTTCTGCTTCGTCACATCGTTATCAGGCTGCTGTTCTCACCTGCTCAGAAAGTCTGGCGGCGGCGGCAGAGTGATGTCGTTTTTGCGTCTGCAGCTGTGCTGCTTGGATCCATTTGATTATGAGAAAATGGAAGATTTTAGCATTTAAAGAGAAGAAACTGGCTGTTAGTATCACGGATGTATACGTGCAGATGCTGCGCCCAGGCTTGTGAAATCCACCTCGGGCACCACCTTCTTTCTCAGGAGGTCTGAGAAACCCGAAGGTGTCGTTTTTTTTTAATGTTCCAGTGAATTAATTTTGATTTTCTGATTTACTTTTTCCATCAGCAGCTTTATTTTCCATATGAAGTTCCTTCCAATTAATAAGAGATAAAAAAAAAAAAAGAAAAAGTTCAGGGTTAAAAATGTCAAAAATAGGTAGGAAATTTATAAACTTCATTGCTTTGTTTCATTAGTTCATTTAAAAAAATGTAAATATATCATTTTAAACCAAATAATTCCTGTCCTCTTCCTCCTCTTTGGTTCTCAGTCCTGCCTCAGAATAAGCCAGGCTTTGCTCGAGCTTATCTCGGCTCGCAGCTCTCCTCTCTGTCTCTGCAGCTCAGCGGCCTCTCTTGAAACTGGAAGTCCAAATAGTTACTACAAATACTCTACTTGTAGTTTTCCTCATCATTCACAGACTCAGATGCTGAGTAACAACTAATAGCGTGTTCCAGTTGGAAGTCAGAATTTTCAACTGGAACGTTCCCTCGAGTCGGATTTCCAGCTCAGAAAATCGAAGCAGACACACCAACCCCGACTCAACAATCCAAGATGGCAGCTGTGAACGTAAACGGCAGTAAAACCTTTCATCTGTGCAGAGCGCCGTTGTGTGTTTGTGACTCACTAAATAAGCGGTATGCGGAGCACTGGCCAGGCTCTGTGCATGAACGTGCTGCAGCTGTCTTAAAGTGCACCGTGCTGTATCGCCAGTGATGCATGAATGGCTCTCACCAAAGAGCAAAACAAATCCCATCTATCCCTGCTTTCCCGACTTCATTACTGGAACGCGCTCAACTCGGGAGTGACATCACTCCCAGATTCGAGGCAAACGTACCATTTAGGACACAAATGATGTGAAGTGTGGAGTGAGAGGATTGCAGTATGTTTAGGCCTGTCGCGATAAACAATAAATCAATTAATCGTACGATAACTTGAAATGAGGTAGACAATTTTTATTTATCGTTTCTTCGTGTCTCTCTCTCTACTGAAGACGCTGGATGGCAAAAGGCGCTGTTCTTTTGCCATCCTCTGGCGCTCTCCACTGACCCCTCCCTTTCTCATTTCCTTAGCGTAAGGGGGAGTGAACTATCGC
>JAVDPK010000471.1:763026-776915 GCA_034780415.1 Cichlasoma orientale | reverse complement strand
ATTACAGGAACGGCTAAGCTCTCACCTGTGGAGGGATGATGTCAAACAGATCTCCCGCCAGCGCGTACTCCTGAGCGAAGATGTAGTGGTCGTCCGTTTCGAAGGCGATGCCGTACATGTTGATGATGAACGGGCAGGGCGACAGGTAGAGGGAGACGCTGTACTCCCTCAGGAAGCTCTTCAGCTTGGTGGTCTTCTTTCTCAGGAACTTCAGCGCCATTTTCGTGCCTGAAAACGAGGACAGGACCGGTTACATAACCTCCAGTCTCGCTCCTCCTTTCTTGTTCTTTTCCACCCCGTTAAAGCGTTTGGGGATTCATTTCACAGCTGTCTAATTGCTTCCAAGAAACTTAATTAAAATAATTTGATGAATAATTAAAATCTCGACACAGAGTCAAATCCTGATGATTTTTGCTGTCAGTATTTCAAATCCTCTGCTGGACTAGTTATGTGTGAGCGGGATGGCGCTGATCTGCTTTCATGTTTGTTTTGCAGGAAGTGTTGTTTACAGATGGAAACGTAACGTCAAACGAGCACAAAAGCAAGTTTTCTCCAGTCGCCTCGCCTCCGCTCAGCGTCCGAGAACAAGAGAAGCAGCGAGGGGACACGAATTCCCAGGACAAATCTGATAATCTGAGCGAATGCTGAGGGAAAAACCCCAGACATTAACCTGGACAGCTGCCACGTCTGCTTATAATTTCCCTTCCAGCAGGCAGCGTGTCAGCAGAGACTTCTCCGATACCACCAGATCAGCTCTCCTAAAGGGTTTTGTGCTTCTTACAGCATTCAGCCACTTTAGAAAGGTCGAGAGGGGCTTTCGTTTAGTCCATGACAGTAAAAGCTCAAAAGGAATTGGTGGTAGCCAGGCTGGTGCATTTGGAGGAAGTACATTATTGATAAGCAAAAGGAAAAAAAAAAACCACTATAGAAGAATATATGGTTGTAAGTTGCCACCATAGCAGTGAAACACTGATAAATGATGCATTTATTTACATTGATCAATTCATTACTTTGACTTATAAAATACCTTTTTTTGTAATTTCTACGTGAATTTCTGGATGTTTGATTGCAGTGATCACCACCACCAGCAGGTACATGTGAATGCATCTGTATTCAGCTAATGCACGAGCGGGGCTGTTACGAGACGTAGCTTCCTGGCTGTTGCGGTGCTGTAAACACATCTGATTTGCACTGATTCCAACAAGCAGCAGGTCCTTCTGCGGCGGTTTTATCATGTTTATATGGAAATTTAGTTGCTTTGTAAAATAGCCTTCTGGCTAAGCTGCAAAAACAAACAACATCTGTTCAGGGAGACTCAGCTGACTCCTGTTGAGCTACAACCAAGTGTTTTGGAGCAGAAACTAAATATAACCTATATTCAGGGGGAAAATATCTACCCCGCTGAACAATAAAGTCCCTGAACAAAACATCACAAATGTTTTCCTGTCAAACTGTGACTTACTTATAAACAGCTTTGTAGCAGTAACAAATGGAAATTCCTTCACGGTCCTTCACTTTAGAGTAGCTTTGCATGATTCACAGTTTAAAATCATCCTTATCCATCTCATACTTTGCAGCCATCTGTTTTTCCTCCTTTTAAAAAAGGTTATTAAATAAAGTTAATAAGATACTGTGGAAACAAACCTTTTAAGGCTTTAATGGAGTCTTACTTTGAAATAAAAGATATTGAAGCTTCATGTGATTGTTTCCAGTGGAATAATTGTGCAAAGGATGACTGAAGGGATAAAATTCCTTAACATCTACAGTTCAATTTTATTTATATAGCGCCAAATCACAGCATGAGTTTCCTCAAGGTGCTCTATATTGTTAGGTAAAGACCCTACAATAATACAGAGAAACCCCAACAATCAGACTGTGAGGAAGCAATTGGCGACAGTGGGAAGGAAAAACTCCCTTTTAACAGGAAGAAACCTCCAGCAGCCATCTGCCATGACCGGTTGGGGGTGAGGGGAGGGAGACAGGACCAAAGACATCCTGTGGAAGAGAGTCAGAGATTAACCCTCTGGGGTCGACGGACGCACCGGCCCGTCCAGATGACATCGCCGATTTAAAATGCTTTAGCAGCAGGACGCTGCCTCGCTCAGTCTCCGTTTCAATGCGAGTCAAAAGTGCAGACTTCAAACTACGTACCGGTTTTTAACCTGTGTCAATAGGCCAAGTAAAACCAGAGTTATGATCATGACTCATCTACTGACGACACTCCCTGGTCAATCAGTGGCATGTTCTATGTTGTACTAAAAAAGTACCCGGTACCAGGAGCTAATGGAAAACCTACAAACCAAGTCGAGCTGAGTAGGTACTAATAGAAACGCGGCATAACTGTATACAAGTAAACCACCTGTAGAGGAAACATCTGATGATGAACACCAGAATTTCTTTAATTTAAAATAAATAAATAAAAATCTGTTTCAAAAGGTCAGAAATGACCATGCCTTCAGTCCATCCATTTCCACCGTTAACTTGACTTTTCTGCTTGACACTCTGCATTTAATGGCTTTGGGAACATGCTGGTGGTCCAGTAGAAAATTATGAAACCCACGGTATGAGATTTTTCATAAATCCGTTAGCGGCACACCTCAAATGGCTGGAAAAGGTCACGATGTGTCTCTGACAGTCTGCAGCCACCTAAAATGGGCAGCGAAGCAGAGACTTTGTGAGTCCATAAAAAAGACCATTAAGAGGCTCAGAACAGATGGGCAACAATTTGGATTTTAATGTGAAAAGGTTAAACAGATTTTCAGTCAGTTAAGTGGTGAATTTAGGCAGTCTGCATCCCAATCTGGGCTAAAATCACTATATAAAAGCAGCCTCCAGTACCTCCAATTTGGCATTCAGAATTATTTTCTGAAGGTAAACACTTCAGCGGCGAATGGCAGTGCTTTACCTGCACGAACGCGCCGTTCTTTCTGACTCGAGAGCTGCTTTAATATTAGACCGTGTTATTACTCTGAGTCACAAAACAGAGCCACAAATGAGAACAACATCTCATTTCCTGCAACTGCAACCGCACAGATCTGCTCATTTTGTGGACAAATTAGTTTCTGGAGGTGAATCTGGGAAATCTCCTCCACCCACCAGAGGGGATGGATCTAAATTTAAAAAAACTGCCTTCATGAAAGAACTCGTCAGGGTTTCACCTTTTGGTTTGCTTTTCCCTTTATGCAATATGAGCATCAAACAGAGGTGGAATTTTAAAAATCATTGGTCATCCAATTAAATGAAATTACTAATATTATATTAAGGGAAGCTTAGGAAAAAAAACACTCCCAAAGCATTAGTGATTTAGCTGTGAGTATTAATTCTGTGATAATCTACCAGCAGGTTATATTTTAGACTAAACAATTTTATCACCATCATCACCATCATCATAAAATCGTACTCTCAAAATGTTCAAGCTTTAAAGAAATGTATAACATTTCTGTTGCACAGTAGAAATAAAACGTGATCTAAAATGGAAAAATAAAACCCTCTCGAAAATATTTAGAAATATAATAAAGTCCAAGAAAAAATATTAAACTGGGTCGTTTATTTCAGACACGCAAAAATACTAAGAAAAAAATGCTTCGGTTTCTAACCTTTAATCATTTTTCTGGCTAAAAAGACGACCACAGATTTGTTGGCTGTAGCTAGCTAGCTAATGAAGCTAACATTAGTTTTATTATTTATTTGAGAACTGTTTATTTGTTGCTATATCATGCTAACAGACTCTGGCTAATGCCAATAGAGCCTAAACTAAAAGGCCACTTTAATTACACGTGTTATATTCCATTTACTGATTTATTTTAGTCAGCTGAAAAACTTTAGATTTCATGGTTTAAAATATTGGCTGGAGCCTGTTCCTGCTGCTTAATGTTATATTAGTTTAACTTAAATAATATCTTAAATTAAGCAGAAAAAGATGAAAACTCAAAAATATTTAATTAGCATATTAGCTAGAATATTACTTAAGACAGACGCTAATAACTGTATGCTGAAATATGATGTACATTAAAAAAGGTTTTTGGGACAGCTAATAAATTTTATTGAGGTTGGCAGCTTTGCAAGATCACAACAAAATGACTAATTTGCTTTAACATTTTATACAGAAGCACTGAGGACAGACTAGCATATTGTGGGTTTTCCCATCACGCTTTTTAAATAGTTAATTAGGTAGTTATTACCTAAATATTCACCAAGTGGATCCGTTTTGACAGTCACACTGGGTTACTTGAACACTACAGGTAGTTACTGGCAGAGTATCCACCTGGGTAACATTAATACGTTAGCGCAGTATGACTGTGAGTGGGTGAAAAAACTGTTGTGCTCTCCATAGTTTATGTTTTGGAAGGAAAATTTTATAGACCACAGATCAACTACCCGGTGGTTACAGTGTAAAACTAAATTAAGACACGCCACAAAAGATCTCTTCTCCCACAACCATACAAATATGTATAAAATAGCTTTAGTTTTAATATTTTAGGATTATTAATGGTTTTATTGTGTTTATATTGTTTGAAATGCAGTAAACACTGCACATAAATGAGTAATTTTCATTTGGTCTGTAGGTAATAGTACATATATTTGTTCTTCACAGCAGTTAATACCTCTGATTTTGTGGATGACCAGGTCCACCTTTCCATACGTGCCCTTTCCCAGCTCACGAACGACTTCATAGTATTTGTTGATGTCCAGTTTTTCCAGATTCTGTGCAGCAATCAGCTGGAGTTCCTCCAGGATGTCGATGGAGGCGCGGGAGCCATGGGGCAAGGAGTTCATGTTGATTGAAGGGATGGGGCTTGGGGGCTGAGGGCTGGTCTGGAGATGGATTTTCCTGGAGAGCAGGAAGGAAAGTGAGTTTTACTGTATCCACCCATGAGTTGCATTCTTAAACTATATACGGCTGCATTACAAAGCACATTTACTGTATTGTGAAGGTGTGCTGTATACATGTGCTGTACTGGTATCGAGGGAAAATGAGAGTACTTTGAGTCCAGACCAGTGAACTGTTATGTAATCTTTACACTGTGTTCTTACTTTGAGAAGATACAGTTTCTAAGTCTCTGCTGAAACAAAGAGAAAGCACAATCATAGAACAAAAGGTAGGAATTTTTTCCAGAGCCCATTTAATTCATGTAGATTTAGTAATTATAACTTAAGACTGCCGTTCACACGATTTCTCGCAGCTAGGTTACATTCAAAGTCCATGTAAAGATGCAAATCCCTTTGGGTTAGGGATGTTCCTAGTGACTAATTTCTCAGTCGACAAAACAAGGGAAAAAAATAGTTTGACTAGTCTGTTAGTCTAAGAAACACTCCTATCAAATAAATTTTATGCCTGATTAATGGAAAATGTCAAAAGCTGTCTAAACGAAGGCATTTGAAACATTAATTGCGTTCTATGATGAATGTGCTGGCACTTTCTTCCCTCCTGGGTCCTTTATTTTTCTGTGGTCAGTTTAAGGTGCAAACACATTTGTCCCGCTAGTTTTTTTGCTTATTTGTACAAACTTCGAGGAAGTACCCGGAAATGCAGTGAAGGAACGGCGTTTCTCGGGAGGTGCGCTTCAGGTTTCGTTATGGCATTTTTCTATGACGACGTAAGGGCTGCAGCGCCATCTGGTGGCAGATGACTGCATAACAATTAAAACCTTAATTAGGTTAACCGACTAATAACAATAGCGACGATTAGTCGTCTAGTCGAGTAATCACGCACATCCCTAGTTTGGGTAGTGTGAATAGAGGTGATTTAGCATCCTTGCAAGATTATTTATTAAAACAGAGGGCAAGCTTATTGTCATGTCATGTGAAGGCAGATGAGGAGGTATGATTAAATATTAAAAAAAAAAATTATGTAGAAACAACAACAACAAAAAAAAAAAAAGTGACTGAAATTGAAAAAATTCTTTGTATCTTCTAAGAAAATATTACTGCAACACAGTCCTAATTATCGATTGTCCTCCTCCTCCCATAACTTAGCAAATATTTTTGGGTTTCAAAAAACAAAACACCTCAATGACTGCATTTTAAAAAAAAACAAAAAAAACCTCCACACAACACATTTGGTAATGAGCATACCATTAAACTTCTAGTTATTGATACCTAAAAAAATAAATAAATAAATAAATAAATTTGTTTACTCTTTTAGGTTTTGTCTCGTTTCATGTTTTCCTCTTCTTCCTGTTCAAAGGGAGTTCTTCCTCCTCACCGTCACCAAGTGTTTTTTTTATTGGGATTCTCTCTAATATTTTGGGACATTTGCCTTCCATTATAAAAGGTCTTGAGATAAGTGTTGTTATGTAACTGGCTATGTGACTGTCAATACTTTTACTGACACCACAAGTTAAAAAAAATAAAGCTCCCAGCACCTGAGATCTGTTTCTACTTCAGCCTCACAGCAACAACCTGTTTTTTTGTTAACCGTGTGCAAAAACATGCAAATGAAATGCCATAAATAGCTTCAGGCGTGATCGGCGATCTAACCGCCGCTCAAAGTGCTGATGATGACGGATGAAACTAATGAAGAAAATTAACCAAACGAGTCAATCCCTGAGAGCGGAGAAGTGTTGCTATTTGCAGAGCTGAGCCTCTGCAGCTGATTAACGATCTTCCCGCATTAACGAATGTCTAATTCTGATCTGACGTGTTCCTTCTCCGTCGCGCCTACTGCCATTCACTCTCAGCAAATCTGTCTCGCCTTCCGGCTGCTTCTGCTGCCAAGAGAAGCCAAGCAACACTTCAGATCTCTGAATGACTGCAGAGACTTCGCAGCCCTGACGGCCCAGCAGAATTGCACCATGTCTCATTAACAGGGATGAGAAAGTGTTGAAGGAGACGGGATGCTAGCCACATCCTGTGCTTTGGGTCCATCTGTGGCCGCTTGGCTCCCGTCTACAGTGTGAGAGTGTGCACGATGGGGAAATGTGTACTCGAAACTCAAGTACAGCGTGTGAAAACAATGAACCCAAACAACAACATACAGTATGTTCCACCAGAAAGAAGCACAGTGAGAGTAAAACTGTGATTTGAGTAAATAAAATCCTATTACTTCAGATTTACTGTACTGAAACAAACGCAGCATGTGAAGCAGAAAATTATGTGACTGATATCAGCTTCAGTGTTTGCACTGCGTCAGACCTGCACTACAGCCAGTGCTGCTTCGCATCAACTGCTGAGACAAGGGGTGGCCTTTATTACGAAGCAGACGGGAAAAATAAGGTTTTTGTGAGAACTTTACATTATTTTATATTTATTTTTGGAAGATGCTGACTACTCTGCAAACTACTCGCACAGTGGTAGTGAAGTAAAAGTTGCAGCTTTAACGTTTCGAAAGGTGCAAATTTTACTTTGAAGGCGAATGGGCTTCACTTCCAGTCTGCGTTTACAGCTCAGAGAGTAAATGGCGAGTGTTCGTAGACAAGTATGCAGCTTCCATGTACACGGCGTTGCTAGCAACCAAAGCAACCACAAGCATCCCTTTATACCAGCAACCTCCAGCTACCACCAATGGGATGGGAAGTTCCCTTGGGTGGGGTGTCGCTGACCGGTCTCTAGGCATGTGTGACTGAGGCCTAAGTGTATGGAAGCCCAGGTAGCTTATATAGTTCTGCAGCATACGGCTCCTACAGCTGCATTTTACACATGAACCATCACTTTCTGCCCTTTAAAAAAAAACACATCTTCAGCATTTACGAACATTTAAAAAAAAATAAAAATAAAAAAAGCACGATCAGAATCTATTTTTTAAACTAAGTGTGAGTCTGTTTGGCTGTGCTGTAAATAAACTGTAGTATTTAACTTGTTGTTACTTCTCAAACTGCAGTTACTGCCAGATAAACCAGGTCTGACCTTAAAAATTAAAACTGAGTGAAAATACTGCGATTAGAAACAAAAAGTCAAAAAAAGCTGTAAGCTCGACTGTGTCGGAGTGACAGCGGGGGATGAAAATGGCCCTCGAAATAAACAGTATGTGCTGAGCATTAAAGTACGACAAGCTGATAAAAAACGAGGACTCAGCTGAACCCAAAGGAGCCAACTGGCTGTCTATCACCGGTCCACTCAGCATCCCTCTGACAAGGTCAATAAAGCACCGAAAGGATGAGACAGCCAGAGAGTGTTCAGAGCTGCAAACAGACACACTCAGGCGTCTCACTTTACATGCTCGGTACGTAGGTAGATTTTAATTAAAATTCAAGCGCTTTCCTTAATAAGGACGGTTTTTTCGTACATTTTGTCTGCTCATCCGGCAGCACGGTTCACAGTGTCAGAGCGAGAGCCCACACCGACCGCACAGCAAATGAGTCCAGCCGCACAAAGAGAACGAAGCGTCTTGCCTCTGCTTTCAGGTTTATCAAATAATAGCAGGAGAAGCACTTCGCACCTCTTCTCTTTGTTCGCGTGTCAAACATGTTGCACACATTTTCACAGCACAAAAAGATGCTGCGCGGATCTTTTGTTAAAAGACAGTAAATGTGTTTCCATACACCCGATTTGTTTCAGATTCTCATTTTGTGCATTAATGGAGCCCAGAAACCCATTTTATTACTGACACTGCTGCCATTACGTGAACCAAAGTCATCATTTTGTAGCCAGTGCTCCGTGTGCGAGCATCAGACAAGAGAAAAAACACTGAAGTATACACGAGACTACCTCGTTGCACTAATGTAACAAACACCACAGTAAGTTCCCAACTTTTGGGATAGATAAAGTACTATAGTATCTATATATTGTACTGCTAGTTTTTGTCCTTATGTGGAGCTTGTGATGTTATCTGACGTTAAATTATTGGACTGTCAAGATACCATTAGCTAGTGCTGCTCATGGGAGCAAAACAAAGGCACTCCGGGGGGGGAGGGGGGGGGGTTAAATGCCACCTCCTTTGGTACTTTCATGGAAAATTCATGTCTCATTTTATAAGTTACGTTACAATTTGTTATGACAATAAGCTGAATAATATTTGGGGCAGGTCGGTGCGTCACCTTTTTGATCAAGCTTACAGTTATAGCTGGATCAGGTGACCCTGAACCCTCCCTTAGTCACACTGCGATAGACCAAGGCTACTGGGGGGTCCCCATGATGAATGTTTCTTTTTACTCTGTTTATACCCCACTCTGCGTTCAATGATTAATTATCATTAATCTCTGGCTCTCTCTGTCTTTTGTCCTGTCTCCCTCCCCTCAGCCCCAACCGTGGTGGTTGGCACTGCTGCCTCACAGCAAGAAGGTCCTAGGTTCGATTCCACCTTGGCTGGGGTCTTTCTGTGTGGGGAGTTTGCATGTTCTCCCCGTGTTTGCATGGATATCCTCCCACAGTCCAAAGACATGCAGGTTAACTGGCCCAAAGGTGTGAGTGTGAATGGTCGTCTGTCTCTCTGTGTTGGCCCTGCGACAGGCTGGCGACCTGCACAGGGTACACCCTGCGCAGGGTGTACCCTGCCTCTCGCCTCTCGCCTAAAACCTGACAGTAACGAGTCAAATGGTGGATGCTACTGTCGTTAACTTTACCTAACCAGAGCGACCTTGACATATGCTTTAATTACGTTTCACACTCGGTGTCTTTCTGCCATCTCAACCATGTAACCCCCTGAGCATCAACATTTGCTCAGGGGTGCCCTCATGCTTCAGTCATATCAAACAGCCTGGAGATGAAAGGAGTCACAACCAGCACTAATTAGGAGCGTCATCTTTTTGCCGCAGCTCCCACTGCTCCTGCTCAGGGTAACGGTGCCATGGCTGCCCCCCCCCCGGGCATCAAGGAGCCACGTTTGCCTCTCTGACGAGTGGCGTGAGACCGCCTTCCCGTCATTCTTTCGGTCTGTAAACAAAGCACAGCTGGAACTCAGCCAATCTGCTTTACGTCTGTTATTCCCTGATAAGGTTACCTGTCTTTTGCGCCACACAGCAGGTGGGAGCAGTCTAATGGTGAGAGCGCCTGTTGATGGAAAGCTGGAGTGGCACAGAGTCAGAAAGCTCCGAGTTTTAATGACCTTTTATTTTCCCGCAGCAGCAGCGAGGTGGCACAGCTGCCATGGCTACAGTCTGACAATGCTTTGTGTTTTCAGCGGCTCCCTGCAGGATGGGAGCTTCTCTTAGACTGCCGAAATGTCATACTCTGGCTTTTATAATGTCTCTTAGTCACAGTAAAACAAACCAAATACATTTAGTTAAGAGTGGGAATACTTGATTAAAGCTGTCAACTGATGAGAATTGATGAGACTGTATTTGATTTGTTTTATGCAATTAGAAATCATAATTAAAAATTTTCCAACCTGCTTGAGAAACATCAGGACTAAGAGTCAACTGTATACTGGCAGTTTACTAAACCATAATAATAAACATGTAATAAACAATAATTTCCTTTATGGGTCAATAAAGTATCTGTCTTTAAAAAAGAAAAAGCCTAGAGATGAAGTCTTACTGCAGCTGCACATATACTCTAAAACTATACACATAAAATCCAACTACATACAAATTTATGGAACTTGTGAGTACGCCCGGTTCATTACTACTTAATAAAAAGCCTATAAAGAAAGAAAAATGTGCACCGTAGGAATGAAACGCTGTTCCCAATTCTCTCAGGTCACCAAAAGAAAGCCTCAGAAAATCAGCTGCAGCTTGTGGAGAACAAGAGTGCCAGAGTTTTAACTGGGACAAAGAAAAAAAAACACCACATGGTTAATGTTTGAGTCCCTGTAGATACGTCTAGTTCGTTTCAGGATTTAAAGCTGAAATTTCTCGTCCATTTTGAGACCCGTTCCTGAACCCACGGATCCACAGAACTCTGTGGCTTTATGGAAAATCTAAGGAGACCACTGATCACTTCCAAAAAGAGTCGTATTACTGCTGTGACGATGAGTAAACCTGACAAAGCCGACAGAAGTGCTGAGTAATGGTCTCCCAGTGCTGCAGGAAAAAAACAGCCTCCGCCACCTCATTTGTGTTCAGGCCAGCATCGACTTGTAAAACATCGGCACCCAATTAATCATTTGTAATGTGAAATCAATGCGTCACCAGGGTGAAAAATATTTAATGAACAAATGCTGCCATCTTAAACCATGCTTGGCTCCCTAAAAAAAAAAATAAAAAAATCTTTTAGACCTCAGAAGGGTAAAAAAAACCAAAAACCCACAAGATAGTGATTCAGGAGTGCATACACACACAAAAATAAATCAATAAATTACTGAAAAACATGAAAGACTATAAATATATTTATGTGACCCTCAGAATAGACAGTAATAACTTTGGTGATAGTGTCGACAGCCGTGCTATTAACCAGGGTTCTAGCTAGCGCCTGATCGCCCAGCGCTGCACCTTGCTGAGGTATCGTCACGCCAGGCTGAGACTTTCCGCTGTTAGCTACTGGAACGGACCGCTATCATCACAGTTAGCTAGCAACAAATAGTCTCCTCTTGGGCCCACAACATGCGGCTCGTTTGTGTTAATATTCCTACAGTGTGGTTTTATAAAAATAAACAATAAAAATATGGACTTATTCTTCTGAACTTTGTGGCATAAATTATTCAGTTTTTTAATATTTAATAATTCGAATTTATGGCAAAAAGACCCTACAGTTCTGATAAGATTCACATCAGCCTCACGTGTACGTTACACTAGGAAATGTTAGCATGCTAACATGCTAAACCAAGACGTTAAAATTATAGAACATTAACCTGCTTAGTGTAGTGGGTATTTTAGCGGTTTGATCTCAGCCTTTAGCTCAGAAGACACTTTGGCTAAGTAGAGTATTAATGAGTTTGGGATTTATGCTCGGCGGGTTTCAGCCAGTGAATTTAATCCAGCCTGGAGTGCACGCGAGCGATTCTGACCCCTTTCACAGCAACAATTCATAAATTAATCCCAATTCAAGACCCAGCGTGAGCTACATAATTCCATTTTAAATCTGAAAATGGAGAACGTAAAGGAAGTCAAAGATCTGATGGCAGGTCTGTTTAACAACTAATATTGGGAAGAAATTAAATCTGTCAGAGCGACACATCCTGGAGCTCATTACTGTGTCGCGGCAGATGGTTTGTTACAACCATCTGGTGGAAGTCGTCTTTCGAATCCGTTTGGAAAAGGGTGAAGGCGCTTTTGAAAAATATTTGGAAGAGGACTGGATTAATCAACTGCCAATCAGCACGCATCACAGGCTAACAGATCAAATAACTACCAGGCGATAAAGTTTTGCTTCTTTAAGAAAAAAGAAAAAAAAAGCCTTCAGTGCTGTTCTTCGCTTTTACTTTAGTAACGAGCTACAAAAGCATCGAGTGCGTCGCTGCTCGTTTCTTTGGTTTTGATTTGGCGATTGGAGTTTCAACAACACGCTAATGGCTGCCTTTGAAGGATGTCGGGTTCAAAGATTTCTGAATCAATTCAGGGATCTGATTTCTTTATTTTGGTTTGTTCTGATAAATATCCATGATCTGTGTTTGGACAGTTCTTCTTGAGTATTTAACAATGGGCGGTGTAGTGCGGGTTGTTGGACGGTGCCCAGTTGTAAAGTCATTAATGTAACATTCAAATAAAGCTTTTGCCCTTATGCTCCTCTAGTTTCACTTTTTGTCACATCAAAAACACAATAGAACCCTGTACAGGACACAGATTGGTCTGCCCAGTGGTTTTATCGTTTTTATTGTTTATTCTTTGTTTTGACAAGGACCAACTGAGAGAACAGAAAAGATGCTTTGTACCAGATTTAGCTACCATTTCATTTCCATCAGCAGTCCATAGGCGAGCATACACAATTCCAAATAAAGTATAAATTACATATCTAAGATTCTATAAGAGTAATATAATCAACTATGCATACAAAGCCTAAAACCCCTGCAGCATCATTCCCACCCACAGACTCTATATAAGACAAGGAGCTCTGGTCATTTGTTTTGAGTAAAGCTTGTCTGGAACTACAATAACACTCCATTTTAAAAGAGGTTCTCAGAACTGAATGGTATTTATTAAACACATCACATTCATGGTTTGTCCATAGAGCTCGTGGAGCCTGACGGGGTAACTGACGGTGATTTCGAGAATCGATTTCGAGAGAATCGAGCCACAGACTGGACATATTCGAGTTGTGACAGTCTGGCAGCTGCGGTACTGACCTCATGTACTTAAAACAGTTTTACATGATGTGAATAATGGCACATTCTTGCTGTTCTATGTTGCACTGTGCACCGAGTGTGTTTGGGGATTTACTGGCCAAAGAAAATAAACTTTAAGCCGTCTCCTTCAGCTTTTGTTCAGTGGATTGAACGACTGAAAAAAGTCTTTAAAGCGATCAATAACCTCGGTAATCATTAGCAGCAGCCGCGCAGTTCTCTTGTTTACACCATATATTTTATTAATGCCACAAAATGGTTCCAGTTCAAGCTCTAATGGCCTGAAATGTCTTCTGGTTGCTGTTGGTCATCAGTCATTTTCTGTCGGGCTGAGCCCACTGAACTCTGTGAACCGACTGGCCCAATTACACTAAACTCCATCTGCAGAAAATCATCACAAGCTAAACAGAACCGTCACAAAAAGCAGCCAGTCAGCGAGAGAAAATGATGACTGTTTGCTGCTGATGCCTCCTCTCAGTTCACTGCCTTCTTTTTAGCTTAATTATTTCAAACTAAGTGTAAAATAATATCATCTCGTTTGAGCTTCTCAAATAAGAGAATTTGCAGCTTATTCCTCCACTTAGATGACAGCAAACAGCATTCTGGGTCACATGTTATGGTCCCGGCTTCGTAAACACTGATTTCCTCTGTCAGGGATGACAGTACACTGAATACTGAGGGTTTTGGCTTTTGCTGGAAAAAAAAATTAGGCATGTATGATTGCTGTGAGGCACCGTGAATGTCATCTTTCACAGCTCAACTGTACTGTTCAGAGCGGGGGGGGGGGGGGGGGGGG
>JAVDPK010000471.1:749054-762980 GCA_034780415.1 Cichlasoma orientale | reverse complement strand
CCCCCCCCCCCCCCCACTGTGTCATTATCACCTGTTCCACTCAGAACTGAAGAGGTCACCTGAGCAAACAGTGATTTTTATTTTTTTCACACTTTTTAAAACATTTTAAAAAGACAATCATTAATCATTTAAATGAGGAAATGACAAATGAGTTGCCTCTCAGGCTAAAACACCCATTACAACGTGTTGATTTGTTCTAACAGATCAAAAATCTAAAAAGATATAAATGTATAAAGTTACTGAAATGATGATTAACCAAACCACTTACACAATAACTGATTTTTGCCTAAAAATATGAACTCTTGTCGGGTCTCAACTTCTCTAATGTGAGGATTTCCTGCTGCTCTGTCATATATAACAGTGACCTGATTATTTCAGGATTTTTGGCTTTACGTTAAGAAAAAAAAAAAAAAGAAACACCTGACACCTGTGAGCTAAAACAATTCGCTAGATATTGGATAGATGTAGCCAGCGCCGTGGTCATCACCGATTGGTTCCTGGGCTCCGCATTTTGCCCTCTGGCCACCTCCACGTTGGTTTTTGGACCCTTTTAACCCTTTAACACGGGCGACTGCCGCCGATGCACCTGTTACCTGCCCTTACTTGCCGTGAACAGCTGGTTAACACCGAGCGCATCACCATCGAGACGTCTGATCAAATGCACTTTGAATTACCGTAATTATGCAACAATTCGTCCTATCGGAAAAATTTAAACGGTTTCTGAAAGCTGAGAAATTGCACTTCACAGCCAACATAAGGTTATTACGGTTATTGTTGCCCTAAGTCCGCAAATGGCAGTAAATAAAAGGGCTAACATGAAGTCAGTGGGGTCGACTCACTTTTGGAGCCAGTCTCAAGTGGTCGTTAGAGGAACTGCAGCTTTTTTCCAGCTCTGGATTTTGTCTCCTGGCTAAAAAAAAATTACAGCCCAAATAACACGGATCATCTCGTAACAACGGCACACGTCCAAGTCTGCGACATTTTACACAACGAGTAAAGAGCCAGCTGGAAGAAACGACAGCGACAAAGACATGAGAGCGTCTCTGAAATCCAGGAGGTCCTGGTCATCAGTGCCTAGAGACTGAGTGGGCCAAAAGAAGGCCAAACCACAACCCAGAGGGCACGTTGAGACATCTGTAGGCCAAACCTCTACTTCAGTGATGCCACAAAAAGCATGGGTTGATCTGTTTTATGAGTCATACAGAAATATTACCTAAAACTAAACTAAGCAGTCTTCATCCTACCAAGGATTTATCCCCTTATCAGCCCTGGGAAATGCTGACTGTTCCCCTCTCTGTGCTGGTTGTTGTTGGCCTTTCAGCTCCATCCTTTGTCATTCAGCTCACCGCCAGTGAGCTAATGCTAACGTGTGAACTGTTATTCTTTAACGCTGCCCACTGAGAAGCAACAAAACCAGAGAGATTATTTCTGCCCCGTGAACAGCTCGTTCCTCTGGAAATGTTTGCAGAAGTCAGACTGCATCACGGATCACGGGCCAGCCACAGCGGCGCTGGAGTTCACTCTCCCGCTGAGAGCGTGGACCTGTCCTCCCGTACGGCGGCCTGCGGCTCGGCCCTCCGGTGAGGCTCGGCCGTCGGCTCCCACAGCCGTGCGGCACATCAAAGCGGCCGCCTTTAACCGGCTCGACCTGCGTTGCCTGAGAACACTGAGGCTTTGTGCCTGCACGCTCAGCGGCGCATCACTGGGCGCTCTCCTTTAATGCCAGAGCATTTCGGCTGCTCTGATCCCCACGCAACAGAAGGCAGCCATACCCTCTTTGTCTGATTTAATCTCTTCTTCTCCGACTGTCTTTCCCCTGCCTGCTGAGGAGATGTGCAAATAATATCACGCACACATCTCAACATAGGATTGAAGGAGCAAATATTCTTCTGTGAAATGAAAGGTCAAAACCCTGAAACACAAAGGTGCCGAATGGGTCTATCGAAGGCATCTTTGAGGACTTAGGAATTTAGGATAACGGTAACTTTAGCTTCACTTGTTTGAAACAAGCAGCGACCTCCTCGGCTGAAACATGAAGCCCATCAAGTCCCAAAACCTGCAGTTCCTCTAGTGGCCACTTGAGGCTGCATCCAGAAATTACTCAGTGTCCATAGACTCCCATATTAAAAACGTCCAACTTTACAGTACAAATAAAGACATTTATAGCCGGCTACAAAAAAAACGACTTTTGCCTCTCGGGATAGTTTCCACCTTTTTAACATTTCTACAAGGCAGCAGATTTTTTATTTTTTTTTATAACCCACCCATCTGGATTTTGTTAAGGCTTAAAGTTGTGACTAATATTATGGGTTGCTGTACGGTGCAGACCAGTTGAGAAGTTTTGCTGCAGTTTCTGTGACAAAAATTCTAGTCTTTTGTTAGCCTGTTAATCAGTTAGCACTAATTAGAAGATATCTGCGTGTGCACGTTGCTCCCGGGTTTAGTTTGCTAACAAAGCTCCCTCGGTTGATGAATGCACTCTTATCTAAATATCATCGAGTCTAAAAACCAGTGGGTGACATCACAGCGACTACGTCGATGTTTTAAAGTCCGTGCTGTACCCAGACGGTCAAAGTGGGGCTACTCACACAAATATCTTCACCATCAGTTTGTCAATGAAACCTTTAAAAATAAACAGGGTCATCAATAACCCCTAGAGTGACAGTGCTGACTGTGCTTGAACAAGAGATAGTGCAGAATTAATGGGGCTGATTACACGAACCACTTTACAGCATTCTCCATTTCGGTTTCAGTCATCTTCAACCACCACGAGCAGCCGCTTCAGTTTCCGTGGTGTTTGCAAACGGGCGCCAATGAGGGAGCCCGCCCTGTAAACCTTTAGCCAACCACTGGTATTAGCAGAATGCTAGCATTTCACAGGCAAAACCGGCTTCACCAAAGATGTCGTTTTACTTAAATTTGGACACGTTATTGAGGCCGTTTGTGAAAACCTGTCTGGAAGCAGGTTTCATTTATTTTCTTAGCAGTTCAGCTCCATGCACTTGGGAGCATCTCCTGCTGAACTGCAGCCAATTTTCTAAACAATTCTACAAACAGGAAGTGGAATTGATTCATACTGGTGGCGACAGACCCCACAAAGTTTGAGGTTTTCGATAAACTCGATGGATTTATGGGAGCCAAAGGGAGGACATGAAGCCTCTCCTCAGCAGAGAGGCTCCAGACAAAGAATTAAAAAAAACTTTGAATAGCAGCAGAGGCCACATACAGGTGAATCTTTGTCTTCAGAGACACTGAATTCTTAATGTTTGGCAAATCTGTCTCATTTATGCTTGAAAAATGACCAAATGTTGAGAATTAATAGACTAATCAGCTTCCATTAACACAAAAACAATACTTCTGATGCATGTGTGTGTATCCTTTATGCAGAGCTGGTGTCAGAAACACTGTTTACAGACACTCAGACATAAGAACTGCAGCACAAAGAGCTGAACTGTGGATGAGATCTGCAGACACAAAGCGTGCATTATATCCATGACAGCGTGCAGCACATGAGCAAGAAACCTGCTCTGTAAGTGTAGAGGGAGGAAAGTCAATACCAGAGATTGTGGCTCTGAGACACTAGCTTTACAGCAGCTCTATTGTTCTGCTCTGGTTTGGTGCAACTTTTTTTCCCCCCTTTTTAATTTACAGCTGTATATTTAGAATAAACAGCAGCCTGGACGGCATTGTCAGAGAGTGCAAAGCCCAGCGTTGCTGATGTCTAAACACAACAGCCGTGCAGTGTAATGCTTCTGCATTAGAGCGGTGAGGCATCACTTTCAAGCACAGTCTGAGCTGTGAACGCACGAAAACACACCTGGAGGCACCGAGCTGCGGTTCGCGAGCTGTTCACTGGTTTCACTGGGAGAAAAATAAGAAGAAGGAAATCGGCTCTTACCTTGGAGAATGTGCTGAAAGCTGTCAGTCCATCCAGACAACGCTCGGATCCTTCACCGACTCAGGAGACGCCGCCTCGGAGTGAAGCCTCTGCGGGGACCGGCTGCTCGTACCGCCTTCGCCTGTCAGTGTGTGTCCGCCGCGGACTCTCCGGAGCCGCTCTCTATTGTCTCCGCACTCCGCCGGCGGACCCGCCCACAGCCTCCGGCGTCCAATCAGAGCGCAGAGCGGCAGTGACGCCTTCCAGGACTGCAGGAATTTGCACTGGGGCCCAAATTAAAAAAATGTCAACAGCCATGATCGGATCCTCGCACCTTTGCGCATGTGGAGATCTTAAGCCCTGGATTCCAATTGGCTGTTGATCAAACATATACTTCCTGTGCCCGCTATGTGGCCTTATGCCTCTTTTCCACTAGTACCTTCTCAGCTCGACTCAACTCGACTTGACTCAGTTTTTAGGGTTTTCTATGAGGTGATTGTACCTGGTACCAGGTACCTTTTTAGTACCTACTCAGCCGAGGTTCCAAGTTGAGTCCAGCTGAAAATGTGACATCAACAGACTGCATGCCACTGATGTGCCAGGGAGTGACGTCATGAGAGCGATTCCTTTTTGAAATTTGGCAATGAGGGAAAATACTGCACACTAACCAACACAGACGTTTTTGTGCTTGGTGGCTGATGACAGTGCCCAGAGGGAGCTAGACGGAGCGACCGTTTGGGTTTGTGTCTCATACAAATGACGTCACAGGACTTTTGGGCTGCCTCGCTATAACGACCCCACCTGCTCTTAGTTGTAATGGAAAACGACTTAAATCGAGTAGGGTCGAGCCGAGCCAAGCCGAGCCGAGTAGGTGCTGCTGGAAAAGAGGCTTTAGACAACAGCCACTTATTAAACATTATGTTGCCACTACAGGGCACCGTCATAAATTTTGCATGTATATTTCAAAAAGTCTGTTGCTGTCTGCCAATCAGAAGGTTGGTAGATCAATCCCTGACTCCTCCAATCAGCATACAAAGTATCCTCGGGTAAGATACTGAACTGAGTTGTGTGTGCGATTGGGTGAATTGCTTTGAGTGCTCCGCTGAGTAGAAAAGGTGCTATATAAGTGCTAGTCTATTTACCACGTTCACGCACTTAAACGTAAAAACTTCACAGTTTAGCATCGCTGTTCGCTGAGGTCTGACCAAGCATTAAGTTGATCTGATTAAATCTGATATTAGCAAAAACGAGGGTCAACATTGCCTCTTAAGTTCAGGGTTTAGGGTATTACTCCATGAGGCATCACAACAGCTTTATGCTCCACAGTGAATCATCATGCCGCCACAGTATTCAATGAAAACTAAAGATTTTCACACGAAAGCATCATCAAGTATGAAGTCGATCTGAACAAATGTCCAGGAGGAATCTGTTAAAGCGTAAAACCTGAAAATGGCAAAAATTCTGCCAAAATTGCCTCTTAGACTCAGAATAGTGGACTTCCTGTTTAATTTTGGGCGTGGCTCTAGGAGGCTTTTTTGTACTTGTTGGGATATTGGATTTGTGTAGATAATTTTCTTGAGTTTTCAAGCATTTTTAGAACTTCCAAAAAAAATGTTTGGATTCCAAAAAAACATCCAGTCTGATGGGGTAAGCTAGGCTAAGCTAAAGGCAACGATGTAAAAACAGAATCTGTCATTAGAGATGCTGTTTTCATGGATTTCAGGGGATTGAGGAACTTTGACATATCAGCTTTAGCTGCAAAAATGAACTGAGGAGGATACTTTTTAAAAAATAATAATCTGCCATAAATGCTCATAAACTAGCTTCCACTTTTTCCCACGCCCACGAATGCAGCACGAGGGGAAAGCAGGGGAGAGCAGGGAGAAACGTGCTGCTGTGGCTCAGATGCAGTTTGAAATTAATGTGGGAATGAAAAGGTGTGAGTATCATCTTGTGCTTTTTATTGCCTCCTGTGGACAGAAAAAGGTGAAGAAAAAAAAACAGCCTGTTCAGAGGATATCAACGAGACTTACGCGTGCTTTTAAAAAAATGAGTCCACGATGCCGTTTGTTCGGTTTATTTCGGCAGTGGGAAATGTGAATGAATGATCATGGGGATTATACTTTAATTTATAATGATAGCTAATGCAGTCCAGGGTAACTTGTAAGATTTAAAACTTGTTCTAAATGTTGACAAAAATAAACTGATGTTCTGGAATGCAAAATCTAAAGCACTGAACCTTAATACCATCTATCATGAAGAGATAAGATTGATCACACTGATCATCCACCATTGCATGTTGCTGTTACACTGAGTCTAGGGGTAAAGGAGCACAACAGTTGCCACACAGATCCCCAAACCCGAGTCTAACCACAGCCTTGTAAAATTAATCACACCTGCATAAGAGGAAGGTGACAGTAACTAAAAGCAAATTACTCCAGGGTGAAGTAAGGGCTACCTAATCTCTGTACTGCGTTCCTAAAGCTGGTACTGAATTTGGTAGAGGCTGTCCAAATTTGTAGCGCCTTCTGCTTGGAATCAGCTGCAAAATCAACTAAATCTTAATGAATTCAAGGTGATTTTAAATGACCTGGGGGCAGTTTCTGCCCTGTTTTTAACCCAGCTCTCACTGGCATTCACATGGATGGTCTGAGTATGATAAATACTGGATGTTTCCCTATAAAGTTTAATAATGAATAATAATAAAAAAAAACTGTCATAAGAAGAACAGGCCCTTTTATCTGCTCAAACTGTGAGGATTGCTCGATCAGTGTGGTGGCAATATTGTTTCTCCATATTAGAAGATTATTTAACCCAGGAGCTATCAAGGCTAGAAGATGAGGCAGCTGCCAAAATGTAGGTAAAAATACTGTACAGTAACTTATTTTGACCAGCCACCTATCCCACTTTAATTCAATTTCAATTTCAAGGTGCTTTGTATAGTAGTTAAAGACCCTACGATAATTACAGAGGAAACCCAACAGTTAAAACGACCGCCTATGAGCAAGCACTTGGCGACAGTGGGAAGGAAAAACTCCCTTTTAACAGGAAGAAACCTCCAGCAGAACCAGGCTCAGGGAGGGGCGGTCACCTGCCATTAACAGCTGGGGCTGAGGGGAGAGAGACAGGACAAAAGACATGCTGAGAACTTTGAAGGTGACCTTTAAAACATCCGGCGTACCGGTGCTTGTTCCTGTTCCTCTACATCACAGGCATTACACCGGTGCAGTTTGTTGAGATTATGCTCCATCCCATGTTACTGATGCTCAAAATGGGTCTGCTGAAGAAAAAAAAAAAAGAGATTCTGGCTTATTGTGTCACTTGAAGGAGGAGTAAAACTGATTAAGAGGGCTTAAATGTGTGTTTTTTATCCCTGGAAAATTAATGTGGATATCTCCCGTCCATATAAAGTTATGTAAGCCTGTAACTCAGAAATTATTTCAAGTAAGAAGGTGAAATATTGCATGACTTCGTTAAATTAGCTACAGTGATTGAACAAAAAATGTCAGCTGACTCTTTGTTGGGCACGTGGGAGGGACTGATTGACTTGGATTAAAGAAACTGTAATTAATCCTCAATTTCAGACGTCTCCACGTGGACACGAAAGCAACAGAAAGCTTTGCGAGCGTCGCCGCGACCGTCCTCGCCTGCGATGGCGCGCTGGCTCGGCGAGATGAAGTCAGACTATCATTTTAATTCACGGCCTCCTGACTCATCGGCTGTGTCACCGCAGCAGATTGCTATTCTGCAGGCGGAGGAAACGGTCTCGGGGGAGACAGACGACTCGAAAGACGGGGCGAAGTCAAACAAGCAGCGGTGTTGGTGGAAAAGAACATTGATTTTTTTTTCTTTTCTTTTGCACTGTGTAATCACTGCTGAGGTAATCCCAGAGCTTATTCTTCATCCATCAGCATGTCAGTGCTGTGTGTGTCCAAAAGCGTCTCTTAACAGCCCACGTCTTACATTTACCCCTGACTTTTAAATGTTGCTAAATGAGGAAAAACAAGCTGCTCTCCTCGCTGCGCGGGATGGGAGCAGTTGTAAAAACTGACACACCGACAGCGCCTTAAATCAGACGACAAATCCCTGAAGAAGTGGAGGGGAAATTTCTCTGGAGACCGCTGTGTCGTCGCTGTAAGTAATCTCAGAGGTGTGAAGGTGTGAGGACGCACTCAAAGACGGGCCGTATAAAAAGGTTAAAGGGACAGTGCGACGTTTCGCGAGCAACTTTCCCAACATGGACTTTAGGGTGCATCTACATTACCATGTTTCCAAATAATGAGGTCAGCGTATATGTACAGTTAATCCCTCGTGACAAAAGCTCAAGCTTCAGACTGCCCTAAACACTCAGTTTCTGACAGTGTAGTTTACTTGTTGCTCTGCATGATTTCACAGAGAGAGGTTATTCCTAATACGGTGCACAGAAGCTCCGCCCACCTGCTGCTCAAACCGAGGGAAAGAAGAAAGCTGTGTTAAAGGGGGAGGAGCTAAAACAGCTCGTTTCATAGAGGGGATAAATATGGATTATTGTGAACCGTGAATTAAGCAAAGCCACTCTAGTAGAGTAAAAACCTGCAGCTGTAAAAGTGCCATTTAAAAGCTGTTCTCACACTGCAGGATTTTTCTAGAGACTACCTCGAATCGGACATTAAGTCTCTAAGTTTCTGAGTATCTGAGTCCTTATTGGTAATGATAAGTCACCCTAACTCTTACTCCAACTCTATTTTATGTGGCTCTCCAATGTCTTAGCAATCTCAGGACTAAAAAGCACCCCAACCTAAAAAAAACTATTTACATTTTTCCAAAAATATCCTTTTCTCCACAGTAGAAGGTAAATGTAGGATTATTTATCATCACTGAAGAGGACTCGGAGCCTTTAACCTGCCAGCTCTGTAGCATTAAGTCCACGTGATGTCCGACTGCGCCCACATGTCATTGTCTGCTGTACTGAGAGTGAGCGAGTGGGCGTCCTGTGTCCTACCTCCTACACGCTCCGTCCAGCAGCACCCACACTGAATCCAAACACAGTCCTTCCAGTACCGAGAACATGCAGATATTAACAGTCTTATTATCAGGTCATCATAAAATAACATCTACGTTTGCTATAACCTGGATGAACATACGATTAAGCAGAAGTCTCTCATTTAGCAGCAGCATCGAGATAAAAACGGGCACACGGGCAGTGTCATTAAGAGCAAATAGAAAATAAAATTAAATCCTGTTCCTACTAATTCAAATTCAATTCTGACTCAGACTCTTCCTTAGGCTCAGCATCAGTTCCAGCATCTGGATGTGCACGAGACAATTTTCTAATCTTTCTGCTGCTGGTAAAGAAATAGTATAAAAACAGAATTCATACCTATGAGTAGGAAACAATACAAGTCCTGTTTTAGGATTATATTGCTGTTTTCTGGCTTATACAGCATAAAACTGCCTGCAGCCTGAAGAGGTTCAAGCTTTGGCAACACTCGTGGTATATAGAGCAACTTTATTTTAAATAGGATAGGTACAGAGTAAAATAAATGAAGCAACCAGTCATATAGGTCCAGCATACATATTCACCCATGAGGCAGCAGCAAGGATGGGTTTTGAAACCAGTTTTGTTCCTGGCAATGGGGAGTGCCAAATAGGGTCCACAACAGATCCTCTGACTGGTTTTTAAGCATTTTTTTAAGGTGATTTAAAAATCCAATATTCATATAATACAATTCGTTTTCTAGACACACTAAACATAAACTGATTTTCCTAATGTCTTAATTTGCGAGTCGTTGTTTTACAGATGATGAGGCCATTGATTGGGTGGTTAATGGCTGGTTCATGTTTTTGGTGTATTGGCAGGTTCAGGGATCCATTAAAAGGTGGTTAATTAGCTGTGACTAGCTGGTAGAAACTGATGTTTGGATTTCAAATCAAAAATTAAACATTTCTCTGGTATAAAATGTGTTAGCAGGCCAGTCACACTGTCATTCTCATCCTGAAGTTGATCCGTCCTCTTCAGTTGGACTGCAGCTGCTTTAAAGCTCCCGCTGAAGCCCAAAGTGTTCTGGAGGACACTCAGGATCAGCTCTGGGCACACTGAGATGGTTTTCCTGCAGGAGGTCTAAGAGCCGATAATTAGCTCGCTGTAGGCTCATTATTGCAGCGGCGTGTTTGACTGCATTGTTTGATCAATTCCCCCTGGGCAGGAATAATGAGATCCCGGGGCTGGGAGGAAGCTACTGCTCCACATTGCATGCAGTAGAAACAAACATGCCATCTGTCAGCAGGTGAATCCAACCTGAGCGCCCTGGATTATATCTGCATGCAGAGGAGCAGCATTCGTTTATCCCAGAGGGATTTGTGCCTCACGTTTGACCTCACCCGAACCGCTCTGTCTCCTGCCAGACAAAATAAAAATCCCCTGAACACCGGGACTCCTTTACTAAAAGTTACCGTAGCAATCTCCCAGAATGGCACGCAGCACCCTGAATCCCCCGTGGGCTGACGTCCAGTGGTTTTAATCTCACCATCAGTCAGACGCAGGGGAGTCACTCGACGTCCTGCCTGTTTGAGCTTCTCCTCAGATAACCAGACTCAATTTCCCAGTCTGATGGCAATCTGTGTGAGTGCGGCAGGCCGAGGCCGAGGCGAAGATCAGGTGGAAGATTGCTGCTGTTGTGCAATTACTCTAAATGCTGCGTTTGCATAAATTAGCTCCAACACTGCAGCCTCGCGCTGCAGAAGTGATTTGTTGTTGGGAGGATGTGAAGACTGATTATGGAAAATGACTCTAAGATATGCACGTGGTAATTAGTCACTCCCTTTTTAAAGATACATTATAAAATACTGTGTTTAAAAGTAGTTTAACAGGAAATGAACTAAAGCTATCACGAGAATGTGAAGAAGCAACTGCTGTGGCATCCAATTTAAATGACGATTTCATGTATTAAGGAAAAAAACCCTAATAAGGGGCTGTGCCACGCTCGGTAGCAAGAACTGCAATCAAGCATTTGTGATAGCTGGCAGTGAGTCTTTCACATCACTGTGGGGGATTTTTAATTCAGCCACGTCGGAGGGTTTTTGAGCATGAACGGCCTGTTTAAGGTCATGCCAGATCATCTCAATCTTTTTTTTTTTTTTTTTTTATTAAAGCCTGTCATGTCTGGCAGATATTGCAGCCAGAATTGTGATCTGAATGCACTGCTGTGCCAGACATATTTACTCTTCCAAGATGAGCTCTATAGATTCTCTGTAGGCTCCTCTTGTTAATGTTTGTCCTATTGTTTTATTTATTTGTGTTATTTTTCCTGTACATATACAGCTGTCCTTATGATGCCAGAGTGGACAGGCTGAGAGAGAGGAGAGAGAAAAAAAAAAGGAGAAAAAGGAAAAAATAGGAAAAGGGGATAGAGCACAAGTATTTAAACCACAATAGTTCATCAGCTGCTGCACTTTAAATAAATAAATAAATAAAACAGCATACAAAAAAGAACAAACAATACCTGGAAAAATACATTTATAAGGATAAAAAAAAAAAACAAGACAGAAACAAAGCATGGCTACACAAACCAACAATCCTGCTACACCGTGCCTGCATGAGTAAGCGTGAGTGTCTGTGTGTGTCTGTGTCCATGTCATGAAATGTACTTACTAACGAGGGTGGACAGCTGCAGCTCCGCCCACCAGAAGCCCGAGACGGATAGAGAAAGATCCAGGACACCCGGGCTGTCCACAGCCCATCAAGAGCACTGAAGACCCATGGCCACACACCCTAACGCCAACCGCATGCCCACCCCAGCAAATGGGAGAGGGAGGTCCCTGATGAAGCCCCCCCCCCCAGCCGAGGGGCAAGGACCTCAGAGAACCCGAGGCAACGGGAAGCCAGCCCTCCCCCAGAGGCCAGCCCCCTGCGCAGGCCGGCAGCAGGACCCCAGGAGCCTGAGAGGCGCCCGACACCCTGCAGGGTAGAGTAATTTTGGTAGGCCGGCCACCTCTGGGAAGGTCCACCATCATTCCAGGTTTTCTCCAGTTGTAGATTCTGGCTCTCACCGTGGTTCACTGGAGTCCCAAAGCCTCAGAAATGGATTTGTAACCTTTTCCAGACTGATGGATGTCACTGACTTTGTGTCTCAGCTGTTTCTTTTTGAGATTGAGACTTTTTGAGATCTTTTAGCCTGTTTCACTTTGTCAGACAGGCTCTATTGGAGTGATGTAATTATTCAGCAGGTCTGGCAGTAATCAGGCCTGGGTGTGGCTAATGAAACTTTTTCACAGTTTTTTTTAGTGTAATACCAATTCGTACCACAGGATGGCACATTGAGTAAATCAGTCAAGTCCTTAAGAACAAATTATTTATTTAAAATGACGACGTGAAAAGGAAGAGCCTGTTGGCGAGGGGGGAAAAAATTAAGATTCAAATGTTAAAATAAAAGAATAAATTTCAACACACCCAGAGGTGAAATACTGCCTCCTGGTGGTGAAAGCTTTAGTTAAAATCTGCTGAGGGTTAACTATAAAAAGCAGGCATGTTTCAACTCAAACCACAAACTCTCCCTAAACTTAACCACGTTGTTTTTTTGTTGGTGAAAATCAGAGTAAGGGAGCAAAAAAGAAATTAAATCAAAAACATCAAAATCCCCAAATCTGCTGTTAACCCCAGAAAACATATCACCACCCATCTCAGTTCCTGTTGAGGACTTTTGACATCAAAGTCAACACTTCTGCCAAAAACCAAATATTTTGGCATCTATAAAGCCCAATGACAGACATTGTAGTGGTTAGGTCCATTTTTTATATACAGTCTGTAGTTACAACATATTGACCAAGTGATTGCAACATGTTCTTCCTCACTAGCTGTTCCATTAAATATGATTTTCAGATACTAATCCATACGTTCTTTTTTGATCCCGCCACTGCCTTTCATATTTGGAGCATCCTCTGCTTTAACATGTTAGAAACATTGTTGGATAATGGAGCGAAAAGCTGGTGAGACCTCCCCATCCTCCATCCTCCATCCCCCACCCCCTCGCCGCTTCCCTGTTGTCGCACATGTCCAGAGGACAGAAGGAGAAGCAGGTGAAAGGTGTTGGGATGTGCCACACTGAACATCTGCCATGTGCTCTTTTCAGCAGCACAGCCAGCAGTGCCCCCACCACACAGGCCAAAGCACTCCAGCGAATGAGAGCGGCTCGTGCAGCAGACACAACAGGGCGTGGACACGTGTAGGAAGATAAACTGCACTCTGACAACCCTCTCGCTTGCTTTGGCGTTCATTTCTTTTTTACCCTGAGCGCTTCCTTGATGACAGCGCCGTGTAGAGGGGGACTATTTATTTTCATCACCTCCCCATTCTCCGAGCCTCTCCTCCAGCTGCCTCCATCCTAAAACATCCTGTTAATTTAAGTGGTTTATGATAATCATTAAATTCTCAAAGAACAATAACATAAATATTCCAGCTTGTTCTTGTGTTAACAATTCGGAGAGGAGGATTAAAATGATTAAAATCCTCTCTTGGCTGCAGCACACCGCAGCATCCTGAGGCTATAAACAGTATCGCGCGCTGAGCTCCTATCTGTGCAGGGACGTGATTGATTGAAGAAAATCTGCATCCGATGATTTGCAGGGATGCTCACACGTACTCATTCTTCCTTCTCAGAAGTCTGCCTATAGTTTATGCACAAATGTTATTTTATTCTTATCATTTTAATTAATAGTTAACTAATTAAAAATCCACCTTAAAAAATGATCCACGTGAACAAAATAAGACAAACACTAGAAACCAGTAAAGTATGGTATCGTTTCCTTATACACACGTAAACGCAAACACTAAGTTTCTGAAAAGCTCAGTTTTCAGTGACCCACAACTCCATCTACTGTACATGTGAATCACTTAATCACTAATTATTATTATTAATCTCTGGCTCTCTTCCACAGCGTGTCTTTTGTCCCGTCTCTGTCCCCTCAGCCCCAACCGGTCGCAGCAGACGACTGCCCCTCCCTGAGCCTGGTTCCGCCGGAGGGGGTTCTTCCTGTTAAGAGAGAGTTTTTCCTTCCCGCCGTCGCCAAGTGCT
>JAVDPK010000471.1:729763-740870 GCA_034780415.1 Cichlasoma orientale | reverse complement strand
TAATGTTTCGCGCGTTAAAAATATTTTTCGCCTGTTCTTAATGAAGCTGTTCACACTCACCGCGTAATTTCACAGGATTTTTGTGGATCAAGTTCAATTTTTCAGATTTTTGCAAGCGATTAAACAGATCTGACCAATCAGAGCGCTGCGTTTGGCAACATGTGAGCTCATAGCTCAAAACGTGCACAGATATACTGAATATACACTGATGTGGGAACAGTCGCGCTGGTCCGAAAAGTAATGGCAGCTGTCCCATATGTTTTGGTTTTTTTGGAGTACGATAGTGAGAGTGTTTTGTTGTGAATGATGAAAACGTGCGGAACATTTCTCAAGCGGAAATAACCACCAACATCAAAGTCAACTTGAAAAGTGCACACAAGGCGGCTATGGAAACCCAAAGAGGGGAGAGTCCCAGCCAGCACCGCATATAAAACATCGGCACACGACCACAAGTTAATTAATGCACATAATCCAGCTACACAAGCATGAATGCGGACATAAATGCGGGGTTGTGTTGAGCAGCCCGCAAAGACCCAGCGCTGAAGTCTAATTAGCGAGCATCTAACCAAGCTAGCTCTCTGAGCAGCTCCGACAGAGAAGCAGCTTCATGTGGTGATAACATCAGGATGCAGCTGGATTTGAGCTTTGATTCCTTCAAAGAGTTCAGTTTGCTTTTGTCAAACTTTCGCTGTGTTCTAATGTTACCACACGTAGGTGTTGTTAATCTACTGCACTGACATTGAACTTTATTGTAGAGTTTATTGGGTTTTGGAGTTTATGCCTTCCTTTTTGATGTCCTGTACACGAGCCCATTGACTATAGCTACATAGTGAGAGTTTTTAAATGAAAAACTGTTACCTTATCACTCAACAACCACATTGCAACCTTTGTGTTTCCACCAGAAGAGTAAATATGGGTGGGGCAGCATAAAGAGAACAACCAGATGGCCTTTTTTTGCTAACAGGTATCGCCTCCTGGAGGCCATTGGAAAGACTGCAGGTTTAAGGTTTTGCATCTTTTGCAGTCCATTGAGTCGGACAAGACTACAGAAGTCAGAGGGAATAAGTTACAGGAAATATTACAGGGTAGATTTGAGGGGAATAAACTTCGTAACAAGAAAGCTGAAATTTTTTTCCCCAGAGCCCCTCAGCTCATAATGAGTTCAGATGTAAGCTCAAAGATGCTCATAAAACTTTTATTTAAAAGGTCACAAAAAATGTGTGTAGTAAAATGTGTTAAAACATGAGCAGAGATTCGTCCATCATCATTCCGCTCCTTTGCAGATAAAAAGCTTCACTGACTCGCTCCTCTGGTTGAAGGCTGACGTGCAGCAGAGAACCTAAAGGTGCACCTGCAGGCCGGGTCTGAATGGGCGCAGGTGTAGTAAAAGCATCTCTAGCGGTGTTTCCTCACAGCGGTTTTGTGGAGCTTGCAGGAAACATCCCAATAAAGCCTTTCAGCTTCCCTCTCCACCAGAAGACATCAGACATGTCCAGCACCTCAATGACGTCACCTACGTTGAAATTGAGCTCGTCTTTATGTATAGCACTGAAGTCGCACACTGCCTTCACTCGCAAAATAGTCTTGCCCTGTAGGAGGAAAACAAACGCTGATCAATACCTGATCACTTATGAACGCATTTCAAAATGCCTCCTTAGAAATCACATGGTTCCAATGTGACTGATTTTAACAATGAAGAGGGCAAAGAGGAGGAATTAAATATCTAAAAACGTAACCAAAATAATCTTATCCCTCTGATGGACTGGTCAGCTGTCTATGCCCAAACACTAACCCAAATCAACAATTATGGAAATGGATGGATGGATGCTTGGTCTTGAATTTTATATCCCCCAAAGGCAGTAAACAGGTACATACACTGCGTATATTTACACATTTTAACCAGCAAGTTGTTCTACAAACCATGAAGCCATCAAACATCGAGTAAAGCCACTCATCTTTACTTATTATAAAATTATAAAGGCCTCACAGTATCATAATAAGGGAAGCTAACTGAGTTTCAAAGTGCACAGACGATACCCCGTTCTGTCTGGAACATTTGAATAAGTGAGATCTGATTGGTTGGCAGCATTTTAACTTTTCAGTGCTAGCACGACAAACAAAACACAGCACGGCATCCTCAATACAGTCTGGCAACATGTCACCCCTTCAAAGTGAAAAAGGTGCGAGCACTGATGCCTGAAACTCGTCTCGTCTCCTCGTTAGCATGTCAGAGGGCTGTCCCTCCCTCTCTTCCTGTCTAAAGGGAGTTCTTCCATCCTGCGGTTGCCAAGTGCTGCTCACAGGGTATTGTCTGATCACTGGGGCTCTCTATCTAAAATTAAAAGTCTTAATGATTGGAACTGAGAATACCTGTAGTATTATTTAACAGTGCTCCAAATGTATCATCTAGAAGCTGCTCTTTAGTCTGAAAATTTGAATAAAATAAACTTTCTCTCACCAGCTGAGTTTTGGAGGGGCCCCCTCTGTCTGGGAATCCATCAACATTGAGGTAGATTATCCTGCTTTTAGAGATGGAGTTGGTTCTGTAAAAGTCCACCAATTTGTTCAAGGAGGTGAACTTTTCCTGCCAAAGGAAGTAGCGGCCTTTCTTGTCCCTCAACAGTCTGTAGTGTACCATGCCATGCTCATACCTGAGGACAGACAAACAGAATGACTTCACTAAGTTTATTATACTTATCTAAAACTAAATCTGTGTGTGTGTGTAATATATATACACATACATACACATATATACACACATACATACACATATATACACACATACATACACATATATACACACATACATACACATATATATACATACATACACATATACACATATACATATATACACACACACACACACACACACATACATACACACACTCACAGCTATCCTGGAAACAAATTACAATGATCTTTTATGGCTTTATGGTCACACTAGAGTAAGGACAGCAACCTCATTGTGACTAGGGGCCAACCATCCCCTCATTTGGCGACCAATTGCAAGTAGTTGCAGCAACCACTGTTGCACAGGTCATCTGGGAGCCGGGGCAATCGCCAAACAATCAAGGTTTGGACTGCAATCGCTCTCAGACAGAAGTTGAAATAATTGCTATCATATTTATAAATGCAGTCAATCTGAGTCAGTCTGTTACTCCTATATAAACGCAAGGATGAGCGCTTGCATCATATTGCAGTTAAATTGCCATCCTGCAGCAACTGCTGTTACTGAATCTCTGTTCAAATCTAGGTTTTGGCTGGACTCTGAATACAAGGTAATGTTAAGTTCTATAAAGTGTGAATTTCTGTGTATGCAGATGGCAGCAGATTTGCAACACATGGAGACAGATTGCAATTTTTGCAGATTTATCAGAGTTAATCACCATATTATCACAAACAGATTGCAGTTAATTGCCAGCTTTACCCCATTCAACTGCTAACTGATAGCAGACTGACTTATTGCCATGTTGAACTATCAAAATCACTTTGAAGACAGAATGTGACGGAATGGTCGCAGACCAGGTCCCCGTCTTCAAAGCAACTATTTCAAAGACAACAAGACTTTAAGTTCATTGCACACGGACGCAATAGTTTTGTTCATGCTGCCGTCTTTAACCACCGTTTCCCCTAGTGTGACTGTAGCATAAATGTCTTATTATGGACTTTATCCCTTTCAGGGAAAAAAAAGAGGTCCAAGTGGTCAGATACAATAGTGTAGTGTGTAATAATTAGTTGGGAGTCACACTTGACGGAAATGCAGAAGTTTCCAGGGCTGGTCCGGCACTTTCGGATCACAAACTCTCCCACGTGTCTGGTCCTGAGGAGCTCCTCTGCATCGCTGCTTGTGGCGTCCTCCTGAAACCATCTGGACACAGAGGCCACAACGCCTATGACGATCTGATGCAAAGACACATGAAGTGCACACACCTACCAGCCAGCGTCACAAAAGTAAAACCATCCTGTCATGCTACCTTTCCTGTATGAGGTTAAAAACAACTGCTTTTTAAAAAACCAGTGATTTTTACAAATTAAGACCAAAAAAAAAAAAATACCAAAATGCTGCATTATATTCATTTATAATCTTGCCTACATTACTGGGATATTCAGCTACAGCACAGCGTATCTGATGCTTTTTAACCCTCAGCCTAAAAAGGCTGATGGGATATTGTGGTCACCCTGCCGGGCAGACGGGCAGCTGACTCTGCGAATGCAATAACTAGAGAATGATGTCACCTAGGACATTCTGATCTACCATAACAATCACAGAAAGTGACAGTGTTCTCAGTGGCTTATATTTATTATGATTTCAGCATTTTTTTTTTTTAGTCCTGGTTCTTGCTTAGCCATTTGCTTTTGAATTGATATTGTGATTGAAGTCCCTGAGGCTCATGTGCACCCATTAAGATCTACTGAGACCTGTAATTATGTGCTTCCAGGGGATTTGTGCCACTGAAAGGTTCTGCTGCCAGGAGGCTGGGGGGGTAGCACTTACAGTATTTTTCTCTCCATACACAACAGTAATTTAATTTGTTGGTCTGTTGACTGTTGGGCATCTTCTGCATTCCTGTTTCATAGATATTTAAAATGGTTTGCACACTTTTCTCGGAGGATTACTGTTCATCTGTGTCTTACCTTGGAAAATGGATGTCGAGGAAATTACGCGGCACAAGCCCCTCCTCTCCGTTTATCTCTGCTGTACACCAAATGTCATCATAATGTATGATCTGCCCGGACATGAAAAGATGAAACATCATACAGGAGTTGTCGTGCTTTATATTGGACTGCAGTACTTTCACCCCTTCATCCCACACATTGAAACAATGTCCCAGACAGTAAATCCAGCACAGTAGGAAGTGCAGCTGCTGTGATGAAAGCAGAAAAAACTGTTATCATCAATCCCAGTATAAGGGAAATTATGAGTCACCACTAAGTCATGAGATAAGCAGAACAGAGCATGATGAAAATAAAGCCTGCTTCCAGAAGTGAAATAACCTGCATTCTCTCTAATGACCAGCAGGTGGTGCTGCCATGGTTTCAAACATACAACATACACAGACTGTATATAGAAGATGAACATAGTCCATTGGTTTTAGACCATAACTGGATGAGAGGGAGGAGTGCTGAGTTATAAGCTAATGCTAGCCTGGTTAGTTAGCCCCCATTCATTCATACATGCTGACTGGTTGGCAAGCGGTTGCGGGAGGTTGCCTGCAGTTGCTAGGTGAAATTGGTCACAAAGAGGTATATAATGCTTCAGTGAAAACCTTGCCATTGCTTTGGTGGCTAGCATGTTGCCATAGTTTGTATGGAAGATGCTGACTTATCTGCAAACACCAAGTGCTCACAAGACGGCAGTGAAACGGATACGTCCATCTTTGATATAACTTCTGTGGAACTGTAACAGGGTAAAGTTACACACTGACCTTGAGTATGTCGCCCTGTCTGAAGTTCAGCTCGTCATCTGCAATTGCAGTAAAATCAAACTTTCCTCGGGCTTCCATTGGAAAAGGCTCAAGCGTCAGAACGGTTCAGAAGACTGTGAGGAAGGAGAAGTGGCTCGATCAGAGGAAGGTCCCCCGGTAAACATGAATTGTCAGTCCTTCAGAAACTTCATTAGTCCGGCTGTCACGTGAAAATCTGAGCTTTGCGAGGAGGGAAACCTGTTTCTAAAGGGGCAAAGATAACACCACTGCTTTTTGACTCAATTTAGGATCTTGCTTACACAGAGAAGATCTCAGTGTGATGCAGAGAGTGCTTAAAATCAGAAAATTTTAAAAAGGAGATTAATGCAGTTTTGTGTCTTGTGACACTTGGTGACTAGCAGCCTGTTGCAAAAACAATTTGTTCAATCTATGAAAAGTTTGACAAGCATACACAGTGGCTCTCCTCACTGCTCGAGGTCGATCGCCAGCCCTCCCTGAGCCTGATGGAAGTTTCTTCCTGGTAAAAGGGAGTTTTTCTGTCCCACTGTCGCATAAGTGCTAACCCGCAGGAGATCATCTGATTCTTCTCTCTCTAAATTGTAGGGTCTTCAACCTACAGAGTAAAGAGCTTTGAGTGTAGCTCCACACTGGTGCTATAGACATAAAATTGACCTGAATGAGGTGATTCCCAAAGAGCTATTAGCTTAAAACTTGGCATATCTCAGCATGGTGTACTTAAAAACATTTGAGGAAAGTGGAGGACAAAGGAAGTGGCAGGCCAAATTAAAAAAAAAAAAAAAAAAAAAAAAAAACCAGATTAACGGGAAAAAACAGGGGAAAAAAATCCAACAAAGACCTGACACAGGATCTGAGTGATGCATCTGGACTTTCAGTTGCATTTCAGCCAGTGAGGTTGGAGTTCTTGTCAATATTAATGGAATTATGAACACAAAAAAGTCCCATCAGGTTTTGATCCACCATGCAATCCGTGCCAATGCAGTAAATGGATAGTTGGATAAGAAACACACACACACAGTGGAAGACTATCAGTCATGGATTGGTCTCCCCAGAACCCGGACCTTCAACATTATTGAAGCAGCGTGGAATCATCATGAGAGAACGGAACAAAAGCCAACATCCAAAGAAGAGCTTTGAATGTCCTCCTGGGAAACTTTTCCTCAAGACTTACAGAAATTATAAAAAAAGCTGCTAAAGAGAATTCAGGCTGTGCTGAAGAGTAACGGTGGTCAGAGCAAATATTGACTTTCAAGGTTGTTAGAATTGCAAAAATTTCCATGTGTCCTTGCACATTTCAATAAAGTGCTGCACACATTTCCCATTTTTCAAACCAAAAAAAAAAAAAAAAAAAAAAGGAGGGGTGTCTGAAGACTTTTGCACAGCACTGTGCGCTATGCTTAATCAAAGTCTGGGAAACCTGCTGTAAAGGTTTCAGAGGAAGGGGAAAAAGGGACTTTTCAGTTACCGGATACAAATGAGCTCAATTACTCATTCAAACCCACTCAAAATCTGAATAAAATCATTTTAAATCCACTTTTTTCACAACATGATTAATTTCACAGAAGTCACAGACTGGATAAAGACACAGTGGTCAGGAACATGTAGAAAAGTGCATCACTCCAAATCTCCAATGAAAAACTCTGTGAGCTGTTAAGTTTGGTTATTTGCATTTCAGTGCCTGCACGTCTTAAATAAACTTTAACCCTGCAATGCCTCTGCTTCGTCTTTCTGACTCAGGGTCAGAGGTTAAATGCTGGCTGAATCTTTGTAAATTAAATTAACCCAAACCTGGGGCAGACTTAATGACTGTCATGGCTGCAGCCACACATGGCCATCAGTTACTTACCTGCACAGGTTCATTTCATTTGCAGCCACCAACAGTCAAACAGTTACCATCATTTACTTTTAACCCGTTTACATGAGGCGCACACATTCACCTTACCACATTACACAAGTAAAATATATTCTCTGTTTCTGTGAGTTACCAGCAATCTGTGAGGTCATGTTGGGGGTGAGGACCTTTCCAGGTGGCATAAAGGGTGTGGCTTCTTCTTCTCCTTTTTGGCCGTTGAGATCCAGCAGTTAGGTGTATTACCACCACCTGCCTGGCTGAAGTGGGAGTACCAGGAATGAGGGGTGCCCAGCCAAAGTACATGTAGAAGGAAGGCTCCAACTGGGAGAAGTAACCCAAAAGTAGCTGGTTGAATTCTCTAAATACTAAAGAAAGTGCAGAGGAGACACTGGAGCATCCCATGAAATGAAAGGACAAACGTCCATCCCATAATTCATGGTGATGCACCATGATGAAAAACAATCAACTTACAACTGACACAGGTCATGACCCTGATTAGTGTTTTACATTATTTGGATATTTCTTTGGTCATATATCTATGAGAAAAAGGTTAATCAGTCAAGCTCATGAGCCACATTAAGGACATTGTAGTTTCACCACAGCGGAAAAAAGCTGTCGTATGAGTAAGTGCAGCTCGGCGAGCTCAGTCCTTATAAATTCTCCTTCATGCGACCTCACGATTTCCATCAAGGAAAAGGAAATTAATTCCAAAATGAGCTCTCACATATAGAGAATGAAATTAATTACCTCTGTAATATGTAATACGAAATGTTTCACTCTCTAGTTTACATGTAAATCTCCAAAACCAAAAGTACTCATTAAATAAGCTCTTCGTGTTTTTAGGCTGCTCATTTAGTGCAGCCAAAAAGAAAAAGCTCTGCATTTAATCAGTTAATCTTTGTCCCCCACCCCCGACCCCCCAAAAAAAATGGTCACAGCAGAAGACTGCCCCTCCCTGAGCCTGGTTCTGCTGGAGGTTTCTTCCTGTTAAAAGGGAGTTTTTCCTTCCCACTGTCACCAAGTGCTTGCCCTTAACCTTACAATATAAAGCACCAGTTGTGATTTGGCACTAGAGAAATAAAAGTGAACATGACCTCAAAGAGCACAGCCAACAAATTACTCAAAGCAGCTGCCTTTTTGACCAAACATGTGTTGCCCAGGACACTCTTGAAAGATTTTCTTTTCCTCAACAAAAATGTTGTGTTGCTTAGAGAAGGACCATAACCTTTTACTGTAAATGCTTGAACAGGAAACTACACCAGCAGCAGGGCTGTGCTTTAGTTGTTGCCTTGCTCATAGTTGAACACCTCTGTCTGCATACTCCAAGACCTACGGTGGTCTATTTCTGACCATCTGCATAAAGATGGTCTGCAGTAAACACTGGAGGTGAGCTGTGTACCAGTCAGACCCTTTTCCCAACTGCCTGAAGAAAAATTCACATCCTTTAATTGGGTGGGCTGAGCCAATCTCTGTCCATAGCTAGAGCTGGTCTAGTTTGCTAGTCCTGAGCGCCATTTTTGCATCACTGAGGAAATGAAGTGTTTGTGGCAACTCTACCACATGGATCAGTTACATGGACAAAAACTTCTTAAGACCTGAGCTGGCCCAATTTCCTTATTGCAGTCACATCATGAAATCTAGCTTAAGTCAAGAAACCTGCAAATTCACAGAAATCACAAAGCAAGTCACTGAAGTGGTGTAAAAATTATTTTATTAGTCAAAAACATGGACAGTCCAGTCATCAGCAACATGGCCAAAAATGATTCCGACAAGCTTTGAGACAAGTCTCACTTGTAGCATGGTCCTTTCAGGAGGTGTCAGTTTTAAAGCCGAGGTTTCACACAATGCGTCCTTTGGCAGCAGCGTGACGAACCGAGGGGAATGGCATTCCTTAAGACCAACCAAGGAGCGGTCGGGAGATCCAAATCCTGGGGACTTGGTTAAGTGCTTTAAAATCCTAATCAGAGAGGAATGAGAGCCTAATCCTAATCAAAGAGGACTCGGTAAGTGCTTACGTTGAAGGAAGAGTCTTGATTAGCTAAACTCAACCTAAAGTTATAGTGCTTAGTCCTAATCAAAGAGGACTATGAAGAGCCTTATCCTAATCTAAGAGGACTCGGTAAGTGCTTAAACTTAGCTTATAGTTGGCATTAAGTGCTAAACATTAAACTCCGAACCTCGACTCCCGGCTGAGGATGTTATTCACTTCCACCTGGTGCGTCATGTTACTGAGACCAAAAGACACCTTGTGTCTAACATGAGCTGAAAACTCCACTGACACCCTGAATGAGAACATGGCAGCTCCCGTGTGGGATGTTCAGGAAGTTCCTGTCTGCTCCTTTGTAGATAAAAGCTGCACCGAGTCAGTGTTCGGAGTGAAGCCTGACATGCAGTGCGGGCAACTCTGCTCGCCGTGGACATTTGAAGGCCAGTGCACCCGTAGAGTAAGACATGTGCAGGTGAGGTAAAAACACCCGATGAGTCATCTTTAAGTTCAGCACCTTGATGTCCATCACCTGCACCATGGACGCCATCTGTGGGAGGAAACCACACATTAGAGCTCGGCGATAAGGTTTTGGACCAGGACCTGTCAGACTATGAGAATGAAACATGTTTGTAGAACAGGAAGTGCGCTGTAAGCCATATTTCTCAACTCTTCTCTAGCATTTAGCCTAACAGGCCAAACTTAAAGCTTGAAGGGCCTCAACTTCAAGACTCACTCGACAAATGCAGGAGTTTCCAGTGGCAGTGTAGCAACCTCAGACCAAACTCCCCCACACATTTGGTCTTCAGGAGCTCTCTGCAGCACGGACCGTGTTCTGTGGACCACCTGAACACAGAAGCACCGAGGCTCATGATTATCCAGCGTAAAGCACACATTTATGAATTTCTGCTCATTGAAGAACATTTGGACTCGTACCCTGGAGCCCGCATTTAATGCGACAAATCTCGTCTGTTCAGCAGTTTTACACCAAGCGTCTTCAGGGCTTGGAATCTGTCCAGAAGCACAAAAAGTTATAGTAATGAAAAGCAGTCGTTTCCTGATTGACTTCTGCACTGACATTAAGCGCATTACCCTTTTTGAAGCCGAGCTCATCATTTCCTGTTGCAGCGTAAAACCATGTCCCCCTCTGGCTTTCAGTGCGAGCAAACCATCATCAGAAAGGTTAGAAGACGGTGAGAAGAGGTGCCATCAGGGAGAGGGTCCTTCATGAAGTGCTTTCTCTGCAGGGATAAGATTTTATTGGCTTTATTCATGACTTAACCAGAAATCACAGCCACACACATCCCAATCCAGCCTCTACTCTTACCTGCACAGGTGCATTTCATTCACAATCAGCCACACAAACCTGACTTCAAGTAAGCCCACCTGCTTTTAACCTGACATTGCTACAAAACACACAAACAGACTCAAACAATAACACAAGTGTAACATTACCACTGGGTTTCCAGGAGTTGATGGAAGTGCAGACTCTCCTCAATGGCACAAAGGGAACACCTGTGGGACGCCTGAGGCCGCTTAAATCCTGAAGCCAGCTTATTGGGCCAAACCATTGGCTGCATGTCATGGGGGGGATTTGGGTTTAGTCAGCTTTGCTGTCTCTTTAGTTGCCATCCTTCTTGTTGTGTTTACCCCTTACGTGTTATTTGGTCTAGCCAAGCAATTATAAAGTGGGTGTGCTGGTTGTAAACAGGACTTATGAATGTAAATATAATGCAGTATTAGTAGTGATGGTATAATGAGGCCCCGTGAATGTGTCGAATCTTTCTGGCCAACTGAATCGCCAAAAGCCTGATCACACGAAGC
>JAVDPK010000471.1:713983-727722 GCA_034780415.1 Cichlasoma orientale | reverse complement strand
TCTCGGTCTCGATACACTCTGGTCTTGGTCTTGTCTCGGTCTCGGGATAGGCGGTCTTGACTACAACACTGGCTTGTACTGCAGCACAAGGAGACATGAGGAAATCAGTGTTTGGATAATCTAATTAAAATTCACATACATGTTCTTAAGCACTAAAAGAAGCAGTCATCACGTCAGCTGAGTCATGTAGAGACATTGTGTCAGGTCCAGCAACAACCACGTACACAAACCACACGTTGTAAACCATAAAATGAGCTGCTGTACTGATGCTGCAGAGAGGACCTGTGATAAGCAGTATAGTTGTGGTCGATACAGGAAGTCTGGGGATGACATCAGCACTAAGTGGCCAGCTCAGAAGTCCAACCACGGAGGGACAGGAAGACCTGGCGAGGCCAGACCATCCGAGACGACCGCACCATCAAACCGGAGGGGAATACAAACGAGTCTCAGAGGAGACGACGGGAAGCAACAGCGCAGCACTTACATTCAGGGAGGATGGCTTCTTATTCACATATTTTAAGTGTTTCAGCACCTTTAAAGAGGTTATGGTCGCTTTTTTGCCCGCATCTTAGATTTAGTCCAGTTAGAACAATCTCTGACCACTGCTTATGAATTTAAACTGACAGTCTACCATCTAGAAACAAGTCTGAGCTAGTATGAAGATCAAAGCGCTGTGTGGGATAATTCAGCTCAGTTTTATCTAATCAACATGGAGACGGCTTCATTTGAATCTTTAATTAATCCATCAAAGAGAAGGAAGGAGAGGAAACTGTCACTGCAGCATGAAATTCTTATTAATATCAGGAAAACAGAAGCAGAGTTATGTAAAAATATGCAAACAATAATTTCATATGTTGAGTAAGAATGTATTACGTAAAAAAGCAGGCTAATAGATTAAAGCATCATTAGGCTGTGCAGCACAAGCGCAAAGCAGGAAAACAGTTTCAGAAAAGTGTGAAAGCAGATGGCAGCAAGATGTCATGAGATGGATGTCATGTCGTGCCTGCTTGCAGCACCTGGACCTACCTGACATCTGCAGCTCTTTTCCGAAGGCGTCGCCTGTCTTGCGGCTAATACCCCGGCTCTTTCGCCGAATCAGACACTTGTCACAAACCAGGTCTGGATGAGATATGTGCACGAGCGCTGCCATCCATCATCTGGATCTCCGTGATCCAGAGATCCAGATGATGGATGGCAGCTGGATCTGCAGCGTTGATCACACGGGTTGCAGAATAGGCCCCGGCCTGGTGGCTGCAGCTCAGGCAGCCTCGCTGGAGCGTGAAGTCTCTTAGTCTCTGCAGCTGCTTCAAGACATCGAATCAAACCTGAGGGCGGCCGAGTGAAACGGGAGGTGAGCTGCACATGTGCTGGGGATTTAAACACTATAGTAGTATGAGAACACTGACCCTCACCAAGAGGTCAGAGCCTCATAGCAGCGCAGGTGTGAAATACTAAATAACTAAAGATGACAAAATTAAGAATTCTAAAAGGATGAGAAAACAACATCCTTTTGGTACCAAAATGAACAACTGTGTGCAGCGAACTTGTAACTTTGTTGCCTTTGAAACGCTTGCTTCAAAGACGGGGACGAGGTGACTCACAGGAAGTCTTCACAGTGACTTTGGAGCATCAAGATGGCGATAAAACGCCAAGAAGACGCGTCAGTCTGTTCGCAGTTTGGGACTGAATCAGGTCACGTTGGCAACTACATGATATCTGTTTGCGATAATTTTGCAGATATATGGGATAAATCAATGAATCTGTTGCCGTCCACTTTTTCTATACCTGTGTATTGGTATAAATGTCTACCTCTCATAATTTCATGTGATATTTTTACTTTGCTGAACTAAAAACCCAGATGCAGAACACAGAGATGCAAACACTCTGCAGGTTTAACCAGGAAGTTTCTTTGTGCAGGACATTAAGGCTGGCAGGTCAAACTGGCAGACTGCACACGGGGGAGAGAGCTGGAGAGGAGAGGCAGAGGGGGCTGAGCGGGTGGAGGCTGCCGGCAGAGAGCTGGAGCAGAACCTGAGCCGGAGGACACGGGGAAAGCCAGGTTAAAGTAGGAGTTTAACAAGTTCAGTTAAACAGCTCTAACAAGACTGACCACAGGTCAGCGTGTGAGGCAGTAGATGACGTCTGACACGGGCAAACAGGAAGTGGGAAGAGAGACATTTTCAGGCTGGGAGGAGGAGGAGGTAGCCTCGTAATTCCACAATGAATTTCCACATCAGCAGACCGGAAAGCTCAGAGGAACGTTTTGTGTCTCCTCGTCCGATGTGACGTCCCGAGAGAGATCAAATCACGGATTAAAACCAGAACACAAACCTCTCGAGAGAGACCGTCAGAGACTGCTCTCACAAAATGATCCAGACATTTAAAAAAAGCTGAGAAGCTGTGACTCATTTCTAACATTTCCACTGATGTTTCTCTGCTGCTGCTGCTTTTGAATATTCATCATGAAACTTCTTACACAACAAACATGCAGCTGCTTCAAGTGTGCGCTGCCAAGAATTCAGATCTACAGCAAATAATTGTGAGCTCAAAGGCCTCCACGCAAGTCCTGTCAGGAAGGGAAACAGGGAGAAAAGGCTGAGGTACGCAAAATTACACAAGAACTGGACTGAAAATCGGAGGCAACAGGTCTGATGGAGCGATGAATGCAGGTGAGAAGTTGTTTCAAATCATTTTCAGTGCCGGTGAGTGTCTGCAGCGAGCTGTGAAACACGGTGGAGGCTCTGTCATGGTCTGGTGCTGCGGTGCTGCGGAGATCTTATCAAAATTGATGGAATTACAAACTCAGAGAAGTACCATCAGATTTTGATCCATCGTGCAATTCCACGTGGAACGCATCTGATTCATTTATCAGCAATGATCCCAAACACACTGCCAGCGCAGTAAAAACATACCTGGATAGAAAAACACACACGCTATCAGTCATGGACTGTCCTCCCAGAGCCCGGACCTCAACATTACTGAAGCACTGTGGGATCATCTTCACAGAGAACAGAACAAAAGGCAGAAACATCCAAAGAAGAGCTCTGAACGTCCTTCAAGAACCCTGGAGAACTCTTCCTGAAGACAGAAATCACAGAGAGCTGCCTCAGAGAGCTCAGTGCTGAAGAATAAAGGAGGTCATAGCAAACATGGACTTTCAAGCTCTGTTTTTGCCTTATATACTGTATATACTGTATTTCCATGCATGCTTGCACTGGTTTCAGTAAATACCTGCACCCGGCAAAATATAAAGAAATGAGGGGTGGCTCAAGACTTTTGCACAGTACTGTTTAAATGTTTACATGCATTTAAACACGAGATGCCGTCGCCTCTGCATTTAAGACTCAGATCTCTGTTTGTCTTTAAAGTCGGTGACGTAAATAAGAAGCGATGATGTCGTGACTGCTCTCAGATATGAAAACTGCCGCAGATGATTAACGACATCTAGTGGACGAAAGAGAAAAGATGCTCTTTATTTATCGTTCTTATTTTTCACTTGAAGGAAACAAAGCCTACCGCAGCCTGCTGTTAATCCTCTGAGGGGGGGAAGACTCCTTTTCATTAGCAGAGGAACAGCCAGCCCTCCCCGAAACTGGTCAGCATGGAAACCAGCAAACAAAGTGAGTCAGAAACTCTGAGCACCGATGAGCTGTGAGTCACATTCACGGTAAGTCTGTGCCTCTCTCCCACACTGGACTGAGAAAATTACATTAGCGAGGATATTTATCGGCGAGTGAGAGAAGAAAGCAGTATTTATATCACCACTGTTACTACAATACAACTATAAAGGATAAAAGAGTATAATAAGGCAGAATAAAAACACAAACATGCAGATCTGGAATATTTTAGCAGAGTAAATTCATTATATCTGACCTTCAGTAAAATGACACTTTAATGTTTTATTGTAACAAAAAAAATGTATAAAATTTGAGTTTATGTAATCATGTTCAGGATTTTGGCCTAAATGCAAAAATATTTTATTTTTTATTATTTAAACACATTTTAGTGGTTAATTATCATAAATAAGTGGCAGTAAATGTAATATTTAAAAACAGAAATGTCACCTTGTGTTTAAAGTGAACACATGAGATCATATAAAATATAAATGATTGTGTAATTGTTCTTTTTTCAAAGTTTTGAAGAGTTTCTGCCTTCACGCACAGATGAGATTTATTACGTCCTAATATTCTGCAAATATCAAGATTGTGAGCTCATCCTGAATATTTGATATCAAGTTTAAATCTTACTGGTAATTATTTAACACCAGCAGACAGCGAGCCCTCCTCCTGCGGGACAGCAGAGGGCGCTATAACCAAACACATGCTTTATAATCGCTTGGATCTTTATGGTGTCAACAAAAATACAAATACAAATACAAAATACTATACAAATACACAAACACTCCCGTGGTGTATTTCCAGCAGGAACCTTGAGCGTAAGCTAATATAAAGTGAGTAAAAGCAGCTTGTTTCCATCCGGGACACTGCGAGGGGATTTTGAAGGACCCGAAGGATCTCAGCAGGAGTCCAAAGTGCAGATGTGACCTTTGTGTCCGACATAAGCGGGGATTACTCATCCCTCAGACCCGGCAGCGCTTACAGGCTGCAGCGTTCTGATGTCCCTATAGGAACCTTTATCATTCCACTCCACAGCATTCAAATACTGGCCCTAAATGTGTTTCAAGGTACTTTTCAGTATTTATCTTAAATTTCTTTTCATAAAACTACTACTTTTGCTTGTATTTTGCTTTTTCTGTTTTGGGAGGAGCTAAATTATTAAACTATAAAAATACTCCATTATGAGTAAAAGTACTTCAAAGTTATCGACCAAGTGCACTTAAATCACCAGAGTTACTGCAGTAAAGTCGCTGATGTACTGTCACGTTATTGTAAAGTGATGTTTTTAACTTTTTTATTATGGCACACTTGCAGTATAGTGTTTCCCAAATGAGGGGTGGAGGCCCTCTCCAGGGTCACAAGATGAACCAGAGGGGTCTTAAATCCTCATACACACATTATATTCAGTGTGAAGGCAGTTTCCTTTGATTTGATTTTAAAATATTATTTTGTTATGCCTGTTATGTAACACACACACACACACGCGCGCGCACACACACACACAGTTCTGCAACATGACTTTCACAGTTTGCTTTCTGATGTCTCCTCAGTATCAGATCGGTTTCTTTTATCCATTTTCTTAACTGCGTATCCAGCTCAGGGTCACGGGGGTTACTGGAGCCTATCCAGGCTGTCGCTGGGTGAGAGACGGTGCAGCCCAGACAGGTTCATTACAGGACTTATTTCATAACATACTGAAACATCTGTTAACATAGAGCAGGGCAAACTGCTGGGGTTTTGCCCTGGTTGTGCTGGCTGGTGTCCTTCCTGGGTTTTGGGTCTGTTCGCTATCCTTTGACCCATTTGGCGCTGTGGGCTCCTCTCTCTGGGTCCCCGTGCTGCCTGGGCGGGACCGGGATGTGCTGTCCGGCCTCTGTTGGGCCATGGCGAGGGCCCCGAGCGCTGGCGGAGACCTTCCTGGATGTTTTAGGCTTGGCACACAGGCGCCCCCTGCTTGGCCTTCGGTGTAGGTTGCAGCCACTTCTCTGGGATCGCGTGGGTTCTCATCACTGCTGTGTTATGATGTTTGAACTGATTCTGGTTTCTGTGATGACAACATAAATCACCACAGCCTGGTTTTGTTTATTTATCCTCGTTTAAGTGGTTAGCTTATCGTTAGTTAGCACCCACCAAACAGTCTATTTGCCCTTGAAGTAAAAAAAACTTTGTTTTTTTGCCACAGTAGAATTAAATAAAATTATGTCTTCACATGAAGACAGAAGTCTCAGTTTTTGAATGTCTAAGAAAACTTTCTTGACTCTGATTTTGAATATTTTCACATTTGCTGCTTTGAGGATTTTAAAATCATCAGTGCAGGTTTTCTGCTTGTGTGTGTTTAGTTTACGCCTCACTGCTGGAGCGTTGTTAATAAATGACTTTGTGCAGCAGTGACTGTATGAATGTGTTCTTGAATCTGTCTTAATGACAGGCGCCGCATACCGAGAGCGCAGCAGAGAGGCCGGCTGAACCTGAAATCCACTTTGAAGTGATCGGAGGCATAAATATGAATGAGACGCGAAGGTTTTTATGGGACAGGAGATCAAAGAGTCTCAACATGTGTCACATTTTCCTCAAAGGAAGCCGTCAGAAACTCAGAGAATAAAATAAGCTCTTTATTCACAGCTGATTTAGTGTTTCATGTCGACCCTCAGAGGGATTTCAGTACATTAACATAACGTAACAAAGATGGTGTGGACTTATCAGGGAGAGGAGTATCACGATCCTTCGTCTGTGACTCACTGAGTCACTGATTCTTATTGGAGTTTTGAGTTTTCCATCATTTTTGAGAGATTTCCAGGTTGGTTTATTTATATTTACATTCTCAGGTTCTTAGTTATAGTTTATTGTATTTAATTCTGTGTTCTCCGTGTTCTGCGTTCCTGTGTGCGTGTTAGTCACTTCCTGTTTTACTTTGCTAAGTCTCTGTCTTGTCTTGTGTGCATTGTGTATAGATTTGTTGCCTAAAGCTAACCAGACTGAGTGAAAATGAAACTAAAAAGAAAACTAACAGTCTCAGACAGGAGTTGAACCTCAAACTCCTGGATAAAAATCCTGTGGCCTACGTCTCCTCCACCTGCCTTCATACACGGAGCTTATCGTATTTTTAGTCCCACTATGATCAAACTCTGTTACAGGAGAGGGAGCAAAGATTTTGGCCCAGTTAGCAGCCATTCAAACCCGCACCAGTCTGCTGTGTGGAGGGGGAGGCTGCTGCTGTCGGGGAGCGTCATTGCCTGGGGGGGTATGATTGGTGCAACAAGGTTTAGGTCAGTCACACAGGACCCAGAATTACCCCACAGAATAAGATGTGGAGTGTTACTCACCTGTCTGCTTTGCTGTTGTATAATACGTCACTCACGCTACTCCTGTTTTCCAGACTGTGAGTTTTTCTGATGCCGTATGTCAGGAGTTCACACAGCAACACTTTCAGTCATTTCAGAGTTTCTTTTTCACCCTTCATCCAAAAGATTACCAACAGCCACGTTCGGCCTGCTCGCTGCGCTTCAAAAACCTTGACCTTATACTACAGTACAAGTACTTTTTTTTGAAGTAGTGTATTTAAGAAATGCATGTCCATAGCCATACTAGCTTCTAAAAATAGCTTCTTAAACATACTGTTAGATTTTATCGGGGTGTATTTCCCATATCCTGTGTATTTTTTTTTACTAATGTTTGCTTACCTTGATGAGTTTCTTATGTAAGTATTTTTAATAACAAACTCCGCTCAGGCTGAGATCTTCCTGGCTGTCCTCCAGCTCACTCTTTCCTCGTACACCTTCGTCTCCAGACAGGATTTCCTGTCTGTATCTGAGGGAGGAGCTCAATATCTGGACTTCAGGAACGCCCCACGGGCCGCAGGCCTGTGACTGGTACTGGGACACTGACGGGTCCTGGAAGTGAGAAAGCTGGGGACAGCAAACTGGTCACTGTGGCTTTGTTTCCTGCCTTCATTGTTTAGGATGAGCAGGAAGGATGAGCCATCACGAAACCATCTTGGCGGTTCTTTCCTTTTGTCACTCTGCTGCAGTGACGTTTTTTCTGCCTGAACACGATTAATCATTTAACAGCTCAGTAAATCAAACTGCTGGCAGAGCCTGAAGCTTTTTTGTGGTGCATTTCCAGTCACAGACGAACCATTAATACTCATTTGGGCTCCGCGGCACCGTGCTTGGGTTTGTTTGTCGTGGGGATGGAGAGTGGTAGTTCAAAAATATAAATTAGGACTTCAAAGTCTCCTGAATGCTGAGAACACTTTAAACTCTTATAGAATTGAATAAAGAAAGCAACATAGGTAGAAAACAATGCAGAACATTAGCAGAGCTCCTGGGCTTCACCAGTAAGTACAGTTTATTCTCACAGCTCAGGGCCAATCAAAGAGCAGCTCATTAACATCTGGGAATGAAAAGAATCAGGTTTTGTTTTCATAATCACCCTCAGCTGGAAACAGACTGCTCTTATAAATTCTAAAGCATAATTTTTTAAGTCCACCTTAAATTATGCCGTACAAGTTGCTGATGGTGTCAGACTGTCCAGCATCTGTTCTTCCACAGCGAGATCGACCGGAAACACCGAGCTGAGAGCAGCTTCCTTCTTCCTGGATGAGAAGGTTCAGACTGGATGACCACAGCATGAAGAAGAAAAAGCCGCAGCGCCCCAAACGCACCAAAAACCAGCGTAAAAAAGCTAAAAAAGTAAGAAAAAAAAAGTGAAATGCAGCATAAAACTTCCCTCTTTATGTAACTGTGGTAAAGTGTGTCTCTTACTGCACGGCAGCCAAAGATTTCTCTCTCAAACAGAGCAGATCCATAAAGACGTCATACAGAAGACTGGGAACAATATGTCTACAGAGGTCACATGGAGCCTATCCCAGCCGTCATTGGGCGAGAGGCGGGGTGCACCCTGTACAGGTCGCCAGCCTGTCGCAGTGCTAACACAGAGAGAAAGACAACTATGGGCAATTTATTTATATGGTGTCAAATCACAACAACAGTCACCTCCAGGCGTTTAATACTGTGCAGTGAAGACTCTACAATAATAGAGAGAAAAGCCACCAATCGGACGAGCCCCTGTGAGCATGAAATTAGAAGGTTTTGGTTAAATGTAAATAAATCTGTTGCTTCCTGAGTGTTTTTTTTCTGTATTAAAACAAAGGACCATAACTAAGCGTTACTGAAACACAACAAAATAAAGGTTTAGGACCAGGCTTAAATTTCCTTCACAACAGGTTGGCTATAAAAAAAATTTGGCTGCTTATATAAACCAAATACAAACCTCAAAGCATTTATGAACATTCAGTTTTATTTATATCGGGTCAAATCACAGCATCAGTCGCCTCCAGGCGCTTTATGTTGTAAGTCCCTACAATAATAATATCTCAACAACTATGGCTGGGAGTTTGTTACAGACATTCGTGATCTGCAGAGGATGAGCCTCTGATGTTCTTGTAGCGCTGAGAAACTAGTCAAAGAGTTTGTCTTCACAGGTATTTCCACTCTTCTGTGTTAGCGGATTTCTGTTTTATCTTTTTATTTGTTGCTGTTTTTGATTCCTCTCACCTTCGACATCATTAGCTTACACCCCTAGTCTGGATGAGAGTTTTTATTGTGTCTTACTTGATTTACTGTAATGTGGGATTTCCTGTGGTTAAAGGTTTCCATGGATATGAACAAACCGGAGTCTGAGAGCTTCCTGGACGTGTTGATCGGGTGGCTTTCTGATCATCAGCAGCAGATTGATCAGCTGTTCAGCCGCGGTGACGTCGGCAGAAGTGGATCAGTCGGCCTGAAGGACTTTGAGCTGGGTAATCCATCATCCCCGTCCCTCTGCTCTGTTTTTATCTCTCAAACAGTTACAGTAACTTCAGGGATGGTGGTTTTCTTTGCTGGGATGGGGGAGTGGGTGGGGGTCTTTGATGAGTTTTATTCAGGTTCTGAGTGCCACATAAAGATAATCCTCGAGGAGAAGCAGATACGTGAGTCAGTACTAAATGCCACAGTGTCATTGTGCTGAAGTATTTATGGAGAGTACTGTGAATCAGACTCTTGGTAATGCCAGCGGAGCCTCATTTCCTCTCATCTCCCCCCCTCGCAGATAAGAGCAGTTGGCTCTGGGAAACAAAACCGGGACAATGTTCCTTTTGTCAGGCGGACTTCAGACACACTGAGTAAACTTCTGAAGAGATTACAGCTCAGACCTGCAGCACAACACTGCAGCTATGACTGATTCATACTGGGAAGACCTGCAGCACAGAATCACAGCAATAAATTATTTTTAAAGGACACCTAATGTGATAATTTACAGCTTTGTTTTCTCTCCAGGTTTATAGAGCATCATCTTCTCTCTTTCCTGCTTCTTTTGATTGTAACTTATGTTTACATAATTATTTGACACTTTGGTTAATATAAACATCAACTTGTTGATCATATATATAATTTTTTACCAGGCTTGTCACTATTTTATAGTTTCTGAAACACAATCATTCACACGTGGGCAAAAGTGGTACGTGGACCGCGTGAATCCGGCCTGTGAAGATCCCAAAAGGAAACTAAACAACCGCAGAGGCATGCCCCTGGTTCTGCCGGAGGGTTCTTCCTGTTAAAAGGGAGTTTTTCCTTCCCACTGTTGCCAAGTGCTTGCTCATAGGGGGTCGTTTTGACTGTTGGGTTTTCTCTGTAATTATTGTAGGGTCTTTACCTTATAATATAAAGCATCTTGAGGTGACTGTTTGTTATGATTTGGCGCTATATAAATAAAATTTAATTGAATCTCAGCGCAAATGACTACAAGGCTGTACTGCTGTTTAGCTGGATTCCAAAAGAGGGCGCTCCACTTACATGTGCATTTTCTGTGATTAATTGTAACACCTTGGCTGACATCTAAACTTCCATATTTTTCCTGCGTGTTGCAGGTCTGATGAGTTTGGGTGTCCCTTGTCAGCAGTTTGAGCTCCACATGCTGACTCAGCAGCTGAAGACCTTCAATGACACGATCAGTTATCAAGACTTGATGAAACAAATACAGTCAATGAGGTGAAACAAACTCATTTCTCTATCAGTATTTGTTTGTTTGGCTTTTTTTTTTTTTTTTTTACAGTTTATGAGTTTGTTTGATTTTTTCCCCTCAGTGAGAGCACAGAGCTCTCAGGAGACTTCATAAAAAGACAAAAATCAGCCGAGACAGAAAATTTCTCCTGTTTGAAACGTCAGCATCAGCAGAGGCCGCAAAACCCTAAAAACCAGAGGTATTCAGTTCATATATTAATACACAAAAATACAAGACAAATGCACCTGTGGTATTTAATAAGTTTGATTGATTTTATGATTTGAAATTTTTACTTTTATTGTTAGGTTTTCCCAAATTTTCTATTTTGGAACATTGGCTTATTTTATTATTTATAAAAACTTACTCTTTGTAAAAGTTACACATTTTCACTATTTGAAAAACTTTGTGTAACATATAATCAGTTCTACTAATTTCTCTCATTTTATTGTTTGTTAAAATTACCTTATTTGAATGTTTAGTATTTGTAATATTTACAAAATAATTAGCATTTCAACAATTTAATAAAATTTATTATTTTAAAAAACTACTAATTACTAATTTTAATATTTGGAAAAATTTGGCAATTTGTTAATTTACTAAATATTTAGAATTTGATGACAACCCCCCCCCCCCCCAACAAACAAACAAACAAACAGACAAACAAAAAAAACCTTGTGATTTACAATGTGAAAAATTTCTTGAATTGTACTTTTTCTTTTGTTTTTAATATTTGGAAATTTTTACAAAAACAAAATTAATTAAAATTTTACTTTTAATTTCTTATTTGCTAATTTTTTAAAACTATTTGTAAAAGTGGTCCAATTTTATTATTTGTTAAAATATTTTTAATATTTGGAAAATTAGCTTATTTTACTATTGTAAAATTAAGCTAATTTCTTTATTTGGAAAACTTTATCTTATTATTTGGAGTCACAATTTAAAAAACATAAAACATTTTACATTTTTTTAAACTTACCCAATTTCAAGCTTAAGACAACTTAAGTACATTTTCTTTAAATACTTTAAACATACATTTGGCTGAGTATTATAGTTACTATAGTTACTAGCAAAACAATTCTCACATTTATCTGAGGTGGAAAAGTTGGTGAGTTGGTTGCATGAAACTAACAACAATCTAAACATACGATTACATACATGCATGATTTGATAGTTTGACTTTTAATTATCATTTTGTTGAGTTTGAGTCTTGATGCGCCGATTCTTACCAGTCTGTTGACAGAAATGAAGTAAACTGGATTTTCTTACATTGATCGGGGCCTCATGTTTCAGATGTTTGTCACGCATGTATAATTAACGGGATTTTTCTGTTTAATGTTACTTGATTTTCCTGCTCAAATTGATTGAAATGTTTCATGTTTTACTTCCAGATGAAGAAGTCATTTCATTTTCAAATTTAAAACTTTAAGCACACTTTGTTACTTGTAACAGAGGTTTTTTTTTTTTTCCATGGCTGTTTTGGTACTTTTAAATATCCGAATAATTCTTCCACTGCTGCTCTGTGCAGACATGAAGCCACAAAATCCCTCTAACTTGTTTTTAGAGTAAGTGGGAGGAGCAGCAGCTGGTTTTAAAATATAATAAAGCCAGACAGACATCAGACATGTCCCAGAGAAAAGCAGCTTTGACAGTCTTTGTGGCTGCACCGGGACAAACTGGGAAGCTCCTGGGAAACACAATCGGGCCGTGTTGACATTCAGTCCAAACCTCCATGAGTGAGGTTAACCAAGCTGAGTTATTCCTGACCCTTAGCTGTAAATCACACTATGACTCCACTCCTGTAACTCCACTGCCTTCAGACACCCAAAATTACAACAGCAGCCTCAACAGCTCTGCAAACAAAGGACCTCAGTGCGACCTTTAGCTGGCCTGCTGACAGGTGCTGTTGCCTTTTTTTGACCTGGCTGCTGTGATTGTTTTTCTGTGCCACAGAAGGATGTTTGAGCAATAAATCACACACATAAGATAACGTGTAGAGCCGGAGTTGAGCCATGCTGGTTGGATAAAATTAGACACTTGAAAACATTACATTTCTAAATGTCGATGTTCTTCAAAACCAGTAATTACTTGATTACATTAGCAAACAGCGTGCTGCCGTGCCTGGAAAGTCTCCAGGCGTTAAGCCTGCAGTTTTTTCTTGGACTTGTGGTTAAGAGGCTGTTATGTTTTTGCAGCATTTGCATTTAGCCTCGATCTGTTCTGCCTGATGTTAACAAAAGCCAGAGATTACTCATTTCTCTTTCTCTAATACTGAGCCATTTGTCCTCTTTTCAGATCTCATAAACCCGTATTTTATCCATGATAGAACACAGAAAACATATCAAATGTTTTAAACAGACATTTTACTATTTGCAATTAAAAACTGCCAAATTTTGACACAACCCTATCTACATCAAGGGCCTTTAACTCAGAAAATATTTATAGTATGAAGGTAAAATTTTGCATGGCTTCATTAAATACATTTTAAAAATCAGCTGATTCTGAGGGATCAGGTACAGATTTTTACTGATTTAATCTTTTTCCTTGTTAAAAAGATTAAATTACATATTTAGGGGTGTTAGCACTGTTGATCGGATAAAATTAGACATCTGAGGATATTTCTAACTGTTGTTGCTAAAGTTCTTTTAGGTTCAATAATTGATTATTTTAATAAGCAACATATAAGTACTGCTCGGCCCTGAAGCAGACCCTGCTTTATCACCTATTTTATTCTAATAATGACGATCATTTACAAAACAAACCATGTTTTATTAAGTAGGAGTTTAAACTAGTGATTCAGACCATAAACTCAGGAAAAGGTTTACTATTCTCACAGATTTTTATTAATGCCACACCACAGTCGCCCCCTGCTGGCCATAAGAAAGCACACTTTTTTAAGCCACTTAACGGGCCTGGAAGCCATCTTCTGTATACACTGTATATCAGGGATGTCAAACTCATCTTACATCGTGGGCCACATAAAGCCCAGTTTGATCTTAAGTGGGTTGGACCAGTGAAATTCCCCTTTCTGTTAGTGTAAAGAAGTTTAACTACACATTTTATCCATGTGATAACATTGTTAGT
>JAVDPK010000471.1:672084-709754 GCA_034780415.1 Cichlasoma orientale | reverse complement strand
GCGGGCCTTTTCCGGCCCCGCCCCATACTTCCAAAAAATGAATTCTTTTTTGACATGTCGCTTCCCCCTCTTGATTGGAGGGGAAGGCGAAATGTCAAAAAAGGCCAAATTGTGTTACTTTCGACATAATTCGTGGACAAGAAGTAGGGGGCGGGGCCTGAAGCTGCCCGCGGGCCGCAAGTTTGGGCACCCCTGCTCTATTTGCATGATGTATGTTTTATTAAGCCCCTTTTTACATGTTTTTTTGCTTTTTCACCTTTTCTGACAAAGTTCAGCTTTGACAACAATTCAAAAATCGCCTATGTGACCTGTGGTGGACCTCAAGGTTCTACTCTGGGTCCACCAGCAGAGACACTAGCTTTAGCAAACAGACAACTCAGGATTGGGTTTAACCCCAAAAACCAAGTTTTTTTCTCCTGACATTGGTCAGGTTTTGCCAGATAAAGGTTCCTTAGATAGTTTTCTTTAGGAAAATGTTAGCTAACGTTAGCCTACCTGCTAACACACACAAGTTACTTTATACTCAACACAGCAGTTAGCTGGCTAATGTTAGCTTGCTCGTTAATGTTGCTGCTAGCAAAATACTATCTGAACGATAAATCTGGAGATAAATGTTTAATGCATGAAAAAAATTTGCCTGGAGCAATTTAAAAGTTATCTGGGGTTTGGACGTAAAAACCTGAAGACAGAATTGATAAATAGTTTCCATCGTTGTATATTTACAATCAGTCATTCACAGTGAGAAAAACTTCAAGACTTTAAAAGGTAACTGATGGGGTTTGCTCAGTTGGGACTGATTTGCTACCGTCTGTGATGCTGTCTGTACTTGTGTACTCACGTGCTGTAATCCATTCCGACCAGACTCATGCCGTTCACAGCCAGGATTCGATCGCCCATTCTCAGTTTCTGACACTTGGCGGCCGGAGAGTCGGGAATGACCGACTTCACGTAAATGCCGCTCATTCTGAGCGGGGTTTTCTACACAAAGACATAAAAACAGGACAAAAATAAATAAATCTGATCACTGGGAGTCAAGAAGAGATTACAGATGCCTACTGAAGGATGATTTTTCTATGTTGGCCCACTGCTTTAGCCCAACAAGGGTGCGACTTGTCTCTGTCTTCACAAAATTTTTTATCACTGGTGGGGGTAAAATTTTATCACCATGCACTAAAACAACATTAGAGAGCTGTTTGATTTTCACATAATTATTAACTCTCAAGCTCTAAAGTCTGCTGTAAAGGAGCGGTGACGCGCTGCAGACGACGCTCTGCAGGAAAGCAGAAAAAGTCCTTCTGCGCTCTTTTATCTGCACTGCAGATATTTAAACTCCCAGGAGGAGCATTTGGTTATTTTATGTCTCTCTACTAATCAATACAATAAAAAAAGATTTTGTCAAAATCAGCAGATAAAAAAATGACAGTAACAGACAGAGAGGTAAATCGAGCAGTGATGGGAACAGTTGGAAGTTTTGGTGTTTTTTGATCATTTTGTCAATAAATTATTGAGATTCTTATTCCAGGCTCTTTAGGAAAATGTCATTAAGGTGTGAAGCACTGAGGCTCCTGAGTGTGGACTGCAGGAACATTTAGTGATTAAATGCGTGTTTCCAGCCTTTCAGCAGATTTCAGTCTGATCTAATTAGTGTCCAATCTCAGCAGCCAAACAGGCTTCGTCCTGCTTTCCACTTTATTTAGGAATCGTGAGTGTAAATGCTTACCGTCCCGTCTACAAGCGCCAGTCCGAGACCATGAGGCCCTTTGTGAAGCTCCACCGCGAACACTTCCTCTCTGTCTTCTTCTTCTTCTTCTTCGTCAGCTGCTGCTCCCTCGTTTCCTGTCTTCCTCTCAGCACTTCCACTGGCTGAACAAACAAAGACAAAAACATCAGATCAGAGAGGCGTCCGGGAGTCGATTCCCACACTGTTCTCCAAGTCTGGTGGGTGGGGCTTCTGCATCATGGATAAATGATAACCTGTCTGTTTAGCTTGCTTATAAAACATGGATGCAGCCACAGTGACGTCCACCACCGGTGTGTAGGCAGCGGCTGTCAGGGCAGCACAGTGTTTCACATTGCAGGATCTGGAGCCTCAAGTGTGCAATAGAGGGGCCGCAGATTTTGGATTTCAGCCCCTGAAGTTGCCGCTTGGGGTCGTCCTATCAAAACAGCAGCAACAGCAGCCTTCCCCTCCCCAAAAATAAACCCTGTTCCTCCCCCGCCTGTCTGCCTCCCACGCAGGACCTGCCCTGAACAATGCTGCTGCCGATTAAGATTCCACGCACCAACCCAGCTGTAAATTCCCATGACGGATCGACCGCTGCTTTTCTGCCCTGACATCACCTCCTCTCTGTCACTCCTCGGGTCAGATTCAAACCAAACTTTACCAAACATCAGACGCTACCTGAAACCACAGGGGCAGATGGAGCGCATTAAACATCTCCAGCCAAAACCGCTGAGCCAGAGCAGCAAACCAATGATTCAAACTGATGCAGATAAATCCCAAACAAAATAATACTAATACTAAGGATATGGTAATATTTTACCAGATAAAAGCATAAATTTATTATAATGGACATTTTTTGTGATTTTTGAGATTTTATAAACTAAACTGAAAAATTTAGGCACTGTGCCGAGAACTTGGACTACCTTAATCTCGACTACACTGGGAGTAACCCTCGAAGCTCTTTTCTGGACTTTTCTGTCACATTTCTTATAGAACAAAACGAGCATCAGTCAGTGAGGGCGGGCTCTGCCTAATTTTCATTGCAAAAACCTGGAAACTATTCTAATGGTCGTCAAACCACGTCTGTATTGGGGAAAAGAGTTAAAGGGAGAAATTTATTGCTTTTCACTTGGTGAAAATCTTGAAGCTTTCAAATTTCCCTGCAATCAGTGACGAGCACTGAGACTTTTACTAAAACCATAAAACTGTAAACAGGAAAACTAAAGCTTGTCTTATACAGATCTAATTTTCTCTAAATTACAGTTAAAGTTTACAGGTATGTCATATTATTTAGCAATGTGCTAATTACTTTCCCTGTAAAACAATTTAATATATTACTCAATAAAAAATTGAAAAACCCATAAAAAAAATCCCAACTCATAAGAACTGAATTAACTATAAAGTGAAAAAACAGGAAGCTATCACTGTTCAAAAGGTGGAAGAAATGAACGATGTAGGGGTATTCTTGGCAAAATCATCAGTAATGAATCAATTATTGCATAAAAGTATAAACTGTGCAGATTAAAGTGAGAGACTTCCTGCCTTTAAGCAGAGAGAAGGTGCCAGATGGCTCGCTTCCAGCGTAATCCTCAAAGCTTTCCAGCAAATTACTTTTGTTAAAAGCATTAAGAGGGAAAACGCAAAGCAACAAGTGACCAATGAGAGTAAAGATGTCTGATTAAGATCCTGCAGCTTAAACTGCTTCTCTTGAGCACTGAGGCCCACCGGGGGGGTCAGTCAGGGGTCGCATTTGCGCAGGTGATGAAAAGCGTTTATGAAGGTCCCTTCAGATCTGAGGGTTCGTTAGAGAAGAAGGCCCTCCTCCCCGAGACCACCACACCAACTGTTGATTGTTACAGCGAGCCTCAGGTTGGTGTTTTTGGTAATAATGTTACATGTTTAAAAAGAAGGAAAGTTTCTGTGCTTAAAGATGCAAACTCCACACAGACCCAGAAACCCAGAACCTTCTTGGTTGTGAGACCAAATCATAAATACAATAATTTGTTTACTTTAACAGCTCGTTTGAGAGCCGACAAGATTTCTGCAGATTTAGATGTTTCTGCTTCATTTCTGGGCAGGTGTCATGTTTTCCATCTTTATATACAGTCTCTGAATGCAGCACTTTTTACAGTTGGGTCCAGAAATGTAATAATCTGGGTATTTATTCATCACTTAAGCTTAGATTTCCTGGCACATCTTCACGCGACCGGTTTTCTCAGCGACTCCTCTCACTCCTACAGATGACCTCATGACGGAGGCGCCCATAAACAATAGGGGTGGGAGAGGAAGCGCTCTTTCCTCTGCACAGTGAACCCACCCTCAGCAGCCTTCCACTTGAAATTCCTGACCTCCAGAGTCAGTCAAAGATGAAGAGGAGGAGGAGGGCGAAGGCACCTTTATGTGGACAAATATGCAGCTAGCTCATGAGGTCAGGCCGCTAAATACTCTCCTGAAGAGGTAAAGGAGGCTTTGGGAAGGAGACACAGTGGGAGTCACACTGTGCGTCATGAATGGAACTTTTTGACATGAATGGAACTTTTTGTAAAAAATGTGGTCAGTTTGTCGGCATCTGCAGCGACTGCCGGGTTTAATGACTCCTGAACACATTTTACATTCATAAAAAAAAAAAAACACCAGAAAAATGTCACAAGTTCAACTCTGAAAATTACTTCCATTACTTCATATATTTTCTCATTTGAGCTGTGAAGCCTCTTGTAGAAAATCAACTGGTCTTGCTCTTTTTGATCTTGTAGAAGTCAACTTCAGAAGTCTGAAGTTACTGAGAAACCAAATATATTTTTACCATATAGAAACTTTTCTTGGTAGTAGGGGTGGTACTTTGATTTCTCCTGGATGAACTTCTTCCTCACTGCTCAGCTTTGGCTGTCCATAAAATATGGAAATAAATTTAAAGCCCTGTCAACATTTGTACGCTGCCACAATAAAGGCTTAACTGCAAATTAAACAGAAGCTCCGAAGAAGTCTGTCGGCTCTAAATTTGACTTCCCACAGTTAAAAACAGAAATCCTGAGTGAAATTATGTTTCTTAAACTCGAAATGATGGCAGCAGCCTGGGTCTATGATGAAGACAGATGCAGTGATTTAATCTGAGTTACTGACAGTTACTCACAGAGGCAGGACTCAGCAGTTAAATCAGTCCCGGCTTTAACATGTACATGCAGATGTTCTGGTCTTTTAGCCATCTTTATTTTTGCTGCATCCTCACCACCAAAGCTCACTCATATTATAAAAACTGCAGTTCATCAAGTGACCACTTGGAGCTGGCTTCAAAAGTGAGTTAATCCCCTTTACAGATATAAATAGCTTTTATGGATAGTTACATCATCACAACTGTATGGAGGGCGAATGTTTGTTAAAGCTCGATGATCAGGGCGTGGCTGCTTTTTGACCTATTTTAAGCCGATAGACAGATAGACAGATAGATAGATAGACAGATAGATAGATAGACAGATAGATAGATAGACAGATAGATAGATAGATAGACAGATAGATAGATAGACAGATAGATAGATAGACAGATAGATAGACAGATAGATAGATAGATTCTTGATTGGGTCTGTATTTACTTGGCAAAAGTACACTGTTACCTTTCTTTAATTGGTGGGTCCCCTCCTGCAGGTCAGCCTCCAGCTCAGCCAGCTCCATCCCCTGTGGGGTGTTGGGTGGCGTGAGCAGGCAGGACGGGTCCAGTGCCAGGCTCTTGTGGTAGCTCACGTCGCCCTGTCCTGGGAGGGTGTTCTGCAGCTCCAGGTTCTTCAGCTTCTGGGTCAGGACGGCCTCACAGCTGCTCAAGTCACCGTTAGGGCCTCGGACCTGAGCTGGTTCTGCGGACGTAAGAGAGTCCCGATGTGCAGGGTCGGAGACCACCTGATGGGCTGGATCCTGGAGGACTCTGACGGAGGCCGAGGTCGCAGACTGGCTGTCTGTAGTGGTCTCATTGAAGGCCTGAGATTGGGCAAAGTAAAGCTAATCAACAACAGATGCAGACACATCAAAGTGTCTCGTTTCCGGGTTTCTTGGAGCAGAGAGCTTGTTACCTGCTCCTCCGCTTCGGGTTTGGCTCGGGTTTCACTGCGAGGAAGTCCGCCAATGAACTCCTGCAGACGCCCGAGCTGTTCAAAGAGCGCCGGCTCCATGATGGCTTTACCCAGCTCCAGGTGAAACGCGCTGCTGGGCAGGATGAGCGGCGGGTGGTTGTCGAAGCTCTCCAGGATGTCGGCTGCACAAATGAAGAAGAGAAGGTGGGAAAGTCCAATCACCATCCATCACAAACAAGCTGAACTTCATTACGGCGCTCTAATAAAATTCGATCCTGTAGGTTTATGTGGCGCTCCTGGGTTTGGCTTAACACTGATTAAGAGCAGTAAATAAACTAGAGGCTGTCATCATGGGTCGCCTGACAGTTACTGGCTGATACCAGTTCTCAAGGAGACCAATAACTGATATAGATTTGTAGGGAAAAAGTAAAAGCTAGCTTCACTCATTGGCAGCCTGTAAGCCGCAGCCTTCACTGCCTTTAACTGCACTAGCTTAGCTTCACACTAAATGCTGCACTGTGTTTTTACTTGACATGTAACTAATCAGATCGCTGCACCAGAGATATGATGAAAACTGCCACAAATAAAAGGAAATGCATCTTCATTAAAGAGGAAACTTCTAATAACTGATTCTCAGAGGGCTCTTCTCAGTTTTTATTGGTCATTCCTCACAAGAAAACTGCAGCTCAAAAGCAGATGTGCCAGCTGAAACCCAAAAACCGAGCAGACAAGCAGCAGCAGTTTTAAATGTTACTGCAATAAGCAGGTTGTCGAGACTAAACATTGGCCTTCTTTTATCCTCAGAGTCAAATATTTTTATCCTTCACATGCCGAATACCTCTCAGCATTAGTGTCCCACATTTACTTTGCTGGAATCTGGTTAATCTGAAGTTGGAGGTGAGAAGAGGTGAGAGCAGGGTGGTGGCTGAGAGTTAACTGTGGACTGAAGCTCATTGGTGGAAACAGGCTGACAGGACAGGATTACTCTCCACCGTACGCCCACATTAATCCTGTTAATGTCCTTTTTTTCTCGCAGTTTCAGCTCTTTAAGTGGCATCGCACACACCCAATAAAGGAGCTTCACTACAGCGGCTTTCAGAGCATTTCAATCTTTAAACACTGAATTTACTTGAATAGAACAAGAAATAAAAAACTGTTTTTATTTATGATTGATTTTTTTTCTCACTGTGGACAAAAAAAAAAATGACTTCACTTCCACTCAAAAATCGTATGTGGAGCATCCCAGAAGTGGCTTTCTGCTAAGGAGGTAAAGCGGACAGGAAGTCAGACTCAAGAACCACACAAAGAATAAAGATTTTCAAAATAAAAAGCCCCGTGCAGACTAAGCGCACCACTTCTGAAATGTGCCTGGTGTAGTTTGAAGTTGTGCCAAGAACGAAACAAAACTGGACCTCAGATGTGATTTTGTCAAAGAAAAAATCCGGGTGTATTTGGTCAGAGTGAAGTGATCCTCATCATATGGAGGCCCAAAGTGTTCATCATTTATAAAACTCTTCAAAAACTTCTAAAATAAAAATATTTTTCCATTACATTTAGCTATATAATAATGATAATAATGTCGCTTTGTTTATTTGAGACATGCAGTTAGTGGGGTTACAGTAGGTTAATTAGTGATTCTGTGAGTGTGGATGGTTGTCTGTCTCTCCGTACTCTGCCTCTCGCCCTATAACAGCTGTGATAGGCTCCAGCCTGATATTGATGTTATAAAATATTGACAGCTTTGGGACTCTGTAAATGTTATACTGTACATCCAGGCTTCTGAACTTCATCATTTCTAAATAAATATGTGAAAAATTTGAAAGGAGACGTGCATATTTGTTGCACAGGACTTAAAGACAAACAGCTGATAGTATAATAAGTATAATCATAAACAGTTCATTCAGCTGATGTTTCAGAAATGCTGAGTTTTATTCTCAGCTTCTGTTCACTTCCTTCTCTTTGTTTTGAAATCAAGTTATTAAATCTGCTGCCTGCCCTGTTATTATCATGACTTCTGCCTCAGTCAAACCTGTCTGACAACAAGTTTGGACGCGCAAAGCTGCACAAGAGGTCGTTGTGATTCCTGCTGAGGAAGGAGTCCGATTACTGCAGTTTACTGTAAACAAGCTCGTCTTGTGGAAACTATGTAACAGAAACACGCAGAAGAAGGTAATTTCACAAAAACAACATGAAATTGGATTCTGTCAACCCTCTTTTTTGATATTCAGAAATATTTTAATTGAAAGATGCACTGATTCAGATTTTTTTTTTTTTTTTAAATTTCCATCTTTGTGCCCGGAATGCAAAGAAATCTTCATTATAAAGTAATGGCTGATCCACTGGTGCTTCTCTAAAATAAAATCCTACAAAATCAAAAACTTATTATGATGAAATATTAAAAATATTGGTCCAAAGTTAACCAAATACACTGATGAATGTCTCAAACAGTTAACCAAAACCCAGTGTGACATCTTTAACTTTCTAAACAGAGACGCAGGATCTGGCAAAAAAAAAAAAGCCTCAGAATCAGAGTTATTAGTCATATTGGGGTCCAAATGCTCCCTCAGTTCCCAAAATCAAAAACTCTGAGGCGCCACTGAGACACAGAACAGTCCAAATTCACTCAGCTCCAATAAAATGATCAGTGTGGCTGTAATTCCAGGTATTACAATAAAGTTTAAAGTCTGGGCGTCCACGTCAAAGAGAATTTAAGAGGTTATGAGTCAGAAGTCAGCAGTCAGCAGTAAGAAAAACAAACAAATGTGCCGCATTGTTACAACTTTGGATGTAAATGAAGACTGAAAACTAAACAGCTGCGACCTTTGGAGTGTCAGTGAAGTCAGGCTAGTTGATGATGTGCTACCTGGTGGCTACCTACAGGACTGTGGTTAATATAAACACATTAGCAGAGGGACGATGGAGGATGAGGGTCAAGTTGTTTTCAGTTCATGTTGAAGGTTCCTGATGAGTCAAACCCATCACATGGCAGGAAGAGGACACTGAACTACTCCATCCACCACAGCGATTCTTTTCTGAAGCGTTCTAATATTTGACGCATATGGGCTGTAGTTACACCGTGAGTCTTTAAAAACTGAGCTTTAACACGTGCTGCACCGGTTAACCTGACGTTGGAGGTGAGAGCAAGGTAGTAGCAGCCCTGTTTCCTGACACTTAAGACAGGAAACAGGGCTGCCCATTGAACAAGCACAAAGCTCGTGTATGTCATTTACCCGTTCTGACGGCGTCCTCCGCATCACCCGGTGAAGGGCTCCATCCGGAGGGGCAGGCCTTCCCGGAGTTGTACTCCCTCAGCATGTGGTGAAGCTGGGCGGGTTTCAGAGCAGAGAACTCGGTCCTGAGAGAAGCCCAGCTTGCCTGGAAGGACGTAAAACAACAAAGAAAACAAAAAAAAACATCAAACACGATGCAAAGCTCCTCTGAAACGATTCGTGGATTAAAATATGGGTTCATAAAAGACTTTCACTGACGGTTTAGTTTTAGGGAGTCGCAAAAGCTCTTTGTTGTACTGATGTACTTTCCCATCGTGCTTCTATATAAGCAACTCCCTCATTTACATGCAAAGTATATTAAACTAACTATATGTTGTGAAAACAGGAAGATGTGGTAACAAAGGCTCATGGGAAAATGTTTCCACAGTATCACTTAAAGCGTCTCTCCTGTCGCTGCAGCTTTTCTCGTGTTTACTCTGCAGTGAAAAGTGAGCGCTGGGTTTCACTGATCAACCCGTCCTGCTTGTTCTGTGCAGCGTGAGAACTGTAAACTCTTCTATCTCGATGCTATTTCTCTATCTCAGGATAACAGGAAAGTCCTGATGGTGAAATATGATTATCACCTCACAGCTGCTGCAGCCACTCGAGCACACTTAAGACAATATTTGATCTTTTGATGAGTGCTGAAAGCAGCTGGCGGATAAGGAAACAGGCGAGTCACTTGGCTGCATCACTGGAACCTACGGAGTCCAAAAGGGTGCAAAATTAAGTAATAATAATAACATATTCTATTAACTGTATCCTTATTAGTTTAGTTCATGCTTTGTGTTTGTTTGTTTTTTTGGTTTATTTGCAGGATGAACGCTCCTTTTGCTGCAAAAGGCATGCTCCTTTTGCCTGTCACCGGTCTGTCATGGCAGACAGACCGGTGACAGGCAGACAGACCGGTGACAGTGTAATGAGTGTAATAACAAACAGACATCATTCTGCCAGAAACACCGAGCATGCCTCAGAACCTCAGCTGGAAGTAGCTCGAGGATAAGGAAGCAGGTGACTCACTGGATACCATTCATGCATCTGTTGCAAGACTAACTTTACAAACATGACATGGTGCATTCAGTCAGTTTCCACTTGAATTGGTGGAAGTGAAGACTTTGCCCAGACTTGCTGGGGCCACGAGCTGAATGCTGTTCAGTCCCACAGATACCACACTGAGCCGAGAAGGTGAACTTTAAATTACGCTCACAAACTATACAAACTTTAAAAATGTCTCATTTTGTCATGTCTGCGATTTTAAGGTCCCTCTAAAATAACACCCACCAGATGTTGTATTCTCTGGCAAAACAAGTGACACCACTTCCCACATCTGGTGATTTACAGCTGTGCCAGCGAGCCACTTCAGCTCTTAGGAGCTCCAGATGGAAAAGCAGAAATGTTCAGAGGGTGTGTGCCGTTTAGTGGCGGCCACAGAGTGACCTCATGCCAGGGGGAGGGGCGCAGGGAAGCAGCGACTTCAAGACAGAAAAGAGACTAAACTGAAGCTGAGTCGTGGGTGGTGCTGCGTGTAATGCAAAGAAAATAGGTGTCAACCTCACAGCGTGAAACCAGAGTTGTGGCTCAGTAGTTTTGCTAAGGGTCAGAGCTCTAACTGCATGAAGTGACCGCAAAGTATCTGTGTGGCAGCTGGGAAGGTGCTTCAGTGATTTATTTATTGCTGCCTTCAGCGGAGGATATACTGGAGGGTCCTTAATGAAACGAAACTGTCCCACAATCCACCCTGTTCACAAAAACAAGCAGTCAAAATTCAATGTCCAGCATACATTTTCTCTCTGCTAGGTGAGTAGATCAGACTTTTACTGGCCCACAAAAAAGTTTGATCATCTTCTTTCAGCTGCTGGGTCACCACAGCAGATCATCTCCCTCCATCTCCCCCCATCCCAGCACCCTCCTCTGTCACAACAACTCTCTGCATGTCCTCCTTCACTGGATCCATGACCCTCCTCTGAATTTCTAATCCGGTCCATCCTGGCTGCTCTCAATGAAGATCTTAACATCTTCAGCTCACAGTCCAGTCTTTTTATCAGTGCCGCTGTCTCCAAACCACACATCCCAGCAGGTCTCACTACATCCTGTAAACCTTCCCTTTCACTCTTGCTGCTCTCCTTCTGTCACAGATCACTCCTGACACTCGTCTCCACCCGCTCCACCCTGCCTGCACTCATTTCTTCACCTCTCTCTGTAGTTTTGGATGGTTGACCACAGGCATTTAAACTCATCCAACCACAAAGAGATTCAGAACCACCACAATACAAAGACACTCATAAGGTAAAAATGAGGCCTTTCATAAACTATAGCTTCTTTTTTGGCTAGGCACCTACCCCAGATGGTCACATGACCCTTCAAAGTTTAGCCAAAATGCAGACTACAAATCGATCAGCTGATGCTGACAGGGTCAGGTGAATTTTTCCATTTTCATTGGAAATATGACCCGTGGTGAGTGAACGTCATGTGGTTTTTCTATAATCTATAGGAGTGAAACACTCTGAGTTGATGCAACTATGAAAGTAAAGGCTGGAAACTATTCTTATATATGAGTGAGAATATTTAAAGACAAACCTCGTGACCTCAGACTGACACAAGAAGGTGTAAATATAAACTCCTCAATCAGGACCAGATTAAACCGCCCTGATGTCCTTAAGTAACGTCCCTTTGAATTACACTCATCCCTCACTGAGTAACATCCAACATCAACCTGCTTTCACCCTAAACCCAGGCACACATTTACACACACATATACGTGCTTATATAAAGTACACTTTCTATTTGTAGCCTGTTCGTAAGCTCGTGGAGAACATCTGTAGTTTGTCGGCCTGAATGACCTTCTGCGTAAGCGCTGTGAACTGCACCCGAGTACCTTTACTGCTTGGTTTCCCTTCAGTGACTCAGTGTTTAATAACACACCAAGTGAGAGCTCAGCTTCCTAGTCAGAGTAAACAAGATCTGAACAGGTAGCTATGAGAACAGCACGCTTAAGGAGGGATTAAGTGCTAAACTGGCGAGCTACCGCAGCACCACAAAGGCTAAAGCGTAGAAGCAAATACGAACAGGTTGTTCTCCGAGCGTCTCTGAGGCTTTGAGACGATGTCTCCCTTTGTGTTGGAACAGCTCCTTAATGAGCATTTAATCTGATAATTCATGATGTGTGGCTAACAGGATATCCTCATCATGTCCATGTGATCTCGAGTAACGTCACGCCTTCACTGGCACCGTGACATCAGCTTTAAACATTTTAGTGTGTTTACTCTGCCTCTGCAGGCTATTTCCTCATACTAATGGCTCTCAGAGGTCTGCAGCTGCTCTCAGAGGACAGTAACCATAAACCAATAACGTGCCTCCACAGACAGCACGCCTCTCAGGTTCTGTGGCACGGGCGTCAAACATACGGCCCGTGGAGCCAGAACTGGCCTGACGGAGGGTCAGATTCAGCCCGCTGAATGACTCTGCAAACGACTTTTATATGATGTTGTTCATTTGTGGTAACGCAGTACTACGACACAGGAGTGAAAATGTACAGAAATATTTTTAGGAATTTTCCTTCCTTCCTTCCTCACCTTCCCTTTTTCTCCTTCAGTACTTCACTTTTTTCCTTCCTCCCCTTACTTTTCCATCTTTCCAGTGTGATTCCTTCCTTTCCCTTCTTCGTTACTTCCTACCTTATTCTCTCTTTTCTTTCCTTCTTTCACTTCTTTCCTCCTTTCCTTTCAATGCTGCTTTTCTCCCTTGTTTCTGTTAAGATGGCGGCTCACGCCTCTTCCTTTCGCTGCTCTTTTTTGTACTTTTTATTTGTCAGTCTCTGATCTCATTGTACATTCTGTATAATGACAATAAAGACATTCTATTCTATTCTTTTACTCCTTTTGTCTTTCTTCTTTCATTTCCTCGATTACTTCTTTATTTTTTCACCTCTTCCCTTTTTCCTTCTTTCCTTGCTTTGCTCCTGTCCTTCCTTTCCTGCTTCCTTCTTTCTGTTGTAATACCTGGTTGGTACCGGTCCGGTGTGAGATCAAACTGCTCTGTTTGTGGACCAAATGACACGCTGCTCTGTGGTGTTTTTGGTCAGCATACTGTTTGATAGATGGAGCCAAGAAAAGTGTAACTGAGGCTCAGATTTCCCCAAAGATGGAAAGTTTTAAATGAGCCGTAAACATTTAAGGAAATACTCGGACTAACGTAAACATGACTCGGCCGCTCGGCTACGCCCGCCTGTGTAAGACAAACAGGAAAGGAGAAGAGGATGTCCTCTGACCTGCAGCAGCGTTTCTTTGGGTGTGGCCAGCAGATTGACAGCAGCGGAGAGCTTCTGGAAAAACTCAGTGGCCAGATCCCCCAGACCGATGCTCTGGATCCAGTCCATCAGCAGGTCCAGGTTGGCCCGGATCTGCACGCCTCGAGCCCACTGGTAGAACCCGGCGACAGATCCTTAACAGCAGCAGGATTAGAGAGAGGGCACGAATGATATTTGCAAAGTTTATTTGCACGGCAGCTTTTTATTAAGGGTTAAAAGTTTAAAGAAAGGGAAGCTTAAAGGTTTACAGATGATTTAAAAAGAGCAAATTAAGACAAAGACATGATAAAAAGAAGACAGACTAAGAAGAAACTGAAGCCGCAGTACAGCACAGCACGGGTTTTTACAACATACCTCTCTCCATGAGGGCGTTGAAGAGCGAAGCATTGATGAAGAAGAACAGGTAGGCGCAGAGCTGTAACGAGATGTCCGGATGCACCTGGAAGGCCGTCAGAAGCTTCAGCGCCTCCTTCAGGACCTCCAGGATAGACTCGAGTCCATCGGGCACTCGCAGCTGCCCGCTCTCTGAGAACGGGTTCCCGTCCAGCAGACCAGACAGGGCTGAGTACATGCTCTGTGGAGAGACGCGGCGGCATCCTGAACTGCACGTTGTACAAAATGGATAATAACCTAAACTACACCATGACTCAGGCAGGCATAGATACACACAGTGTTACTCACACAAATCCCCCCCCTCAGCCGTGACTAAAGAAACACCTAAAACAAGGAGCACTCCCAGAGTCCAAACCTCTGCCAAGGCAGCTCACTCTCTGCAGTGCTGCATTCTCTACATATTCATTTGATTTTTTGTTCTTTTTAAACGTACTTTAAGAAGTTTGTATTGCAGTAAAAATCAGATCAGGGCAGCATGACAGATTACACAAACATGATGTAGGAGCAGGTGATGATAATAGGTATTGATGTGTAAATAACTGGACACGAGTAACTCCAGAGTATTATATAATATTATACTACAGTATATTTCTGACTAACTAGGAGGCTCATTCTCTTCCTCTTGACAAAACTACAATATAAGGCACTTTGGGGTCAACTTGGAAGAAAGGCAGATGTAAAATGTAAAAGTGAGGTCAGAGGTCAAATGTGACATATTTTAAATCTTTATACAATAGATTTTTTAATTTTAAATGAAAAAAAATGACAAATTTGTGAAAAAAGGCAAGTGTATAAAATAAACAAGAAAAAAATAGAACATTTATGAGAAAACCTGGAAAAAAAGGCACATTTACAAGAGAAAAAAAAAATCTGGTGCGATCTCCAAGCGCACAAAGTGAAGTGCAACAAAATTAGAAGTCATGTTTAAGGTGTGCAGGACATAATTCAAACACAGGAAAGCATTCACAGAGCGAACAGGAAGTCCTACAGAAAAGCCCGAGCTCCACAGCACAAAGGGCAGCTGTAGGGACACGAACGCTGCAGTTTCACGTGTAAGTAGTTTATGGTGCCTTTTTCTTTCCTAATAAGCTAAAGTCATTTTCACACATGCATTGCAGGCCTGACCTTTTCTAATCACAGACCAACATTAGCCGGTCTTCCCTAGGAAAGTCTGTGTGATCAGGACTTAGAGCTCATGTGCATCGCTCTGTTTTTTTATTTCTGCTAATTCGCTCAAAGAATAAACTTAAAATATGATTTGACCTGAAGACCGAGTACCTCAGTAACCTTCTATGGTTATACTTGCACCACATTTTGCTCTCGGTGCTTCTACCTGCCCCACTGAAGAGCACCTGCTGAATCGACCATCATTATTGCAACAGGGAAATTTTAATTCTCCCCTCATTAGTGAGCAAACACATTTAGTGACTGTACGGCACACGGCCATCTCTGCTGTTTGTGTGGAAAACGTGGGAACTTTTCTAACCCGTCACCATTTACTGCACAGGTAACCACAGCCTGCAGGAAAGTGAACTCAACGCCCAAACTTGAACCTCCGTGGCCGTGAGTTTGGATTTACTCTGAGCTCAGAAATCCACCTGCAGCTTTAAGAACAATGACTGGAATCTGTTTGACAGATTTACAGTGCAGTTAAATAAAACCTGCAACCACCTCGCTGTCGGCTCTTATCACCGCTCCTCCTGCTGCGTTCACAATTCTGCCATTGTTTCACATGAATGACATCAGCTGCTGCCTCATCATACACACCAACACATTCACACAGCATGACTAAGATAATGAGCTCAGACACACTGACAGAGGCCATAACCTGGCGTGCCTGAGGCAACAGGTCAGCTGATAGTACGCGGTGAAACTCTGCAGGTCTGCAGGTGTCGAGCTGGGCTGTGGATGGTTATTAAATCACTTTCTGTGCACAGAGAAGCATTTTTTCCCACTTCTTTAATACCGTTTGTTCAGTTCTATTCATATTATGGCCACAAATAGTCTCAGCAAGGAGAAAAAGGAGAAGTGAAGACGTTATGAGGAGTCATATTTCACAGGAAACGAACAGAAAGACCCTTTTCGCTGCCTCCTCCCTTCCTTTTTGTCTTTTGGGTGTTTCTCTCATGACAGCTTCCCTTCCTCTGCAGGAAACAGGCTCATAGCTGCTAATCCTCCCTCTCTCTCTCCAACAGAAAAACAGTCATATGTAATACATTGCAACACATGTTAGGGTACATCATTTTCTCAGTAACGGTGGAGCTGAGTGACTAACAAGTCTCAAAAGTGACAAATAAATGTCTGCTATAAATAAAACACTATAAATAAGAGAACTCTGTTTTTGGAATTTTTTTTTTTTTTTTTTTTTTTTAGCAAAACCATTAGAAATATCTCTGAATAAACAAAACAGCACAGGCTGTTCCTGCTTCCTTCCTCAGAAGGTGTAGGGTGAGGGTGGTGGAGGTGGTGGTGCAGCTTCTGTTCATAAATATCCTCAACATCCCGGACTGGTTTCAGACTTATAAAAATCTGCCGTCTCCAAAGAGGCAATTATTTAAAGCTAAAAACAACTGCTCCCTTTATTTCCTAAATCTCTGACATGTGTAACATGTGAGTCGTAACATCTCACACTCAGATTTAAGATGGCGTAACATTCCTGTGTCAGGCTTACCCTGGTCAATTCTTCACATTTATTGTTTTCCAAAATAAAGCTCAAAAATCCGAGTAAAAGAATCATAATCCACCCTAATTTTGGAGTGGACAGGGACTTTTAGCGCCAGTGGTTTGATGTTGACGGGACTCGGCATAAACCAGGCAGCCTTAAAGTGCTGCTTCAGCCTGGGAAAGTCACATAAAATCAGCCTGGGAGTGTCTCATTAGGCTGCAAAACTGCACACCCGACTGTTGTCAAATCCAAATCCAGACGCATGACGATTCCCAGCGTTCACAAGTCTAAATCAAAGCGTGTGTCCAGAGGGCTCCTTCCTCAGGGCAGTATCACAGGCCCATGTTTTTTAGCTTGAAAATATTTTGAATTCACTCAGAAGAACGCATCCAAAGCAAATCCAGACAAAATAATTCCTGAGCCTCACAAGTCTAAATCAAGGCGCGTGTCGAGAGGCCGCTAGGAGTATGTGCAGAGAGTAAGGCAAGTCCTGAGGAGTCAGCTACCTACACCCTGTCAATCATCAGATACCCTGCTGGGATAATAAGATGGCCAAAGGAGGAGATCGAAGACTCTGACATCAAGAAGCTCCTTACCATGGTTGGAGGGTTTCACCCCAAATCAAGCACCCTGAGGCTGTACGCTGAGCAGAAGGAAGGAGGCTGAGGACTAGTGAGTGTCAGAACCATCATGGTTGATGAAACAACAAGATCTGAGAGTACATCAGGAAGATGGATCATGTGCTTAGTGAGCACCTCAGGAAGCAGAAACTCGAGAAAGAATAGGAACCCTCGTGGAAGGACAGGGCCCTGCACGGCATGTACCACCAGCAAATAGAAGAAGAGTGTGTGTGTGTGTGTGTGTGTGTGTGTGTGTGTGAGAGAGACAGAAAATAAGCTCACTGGACTTATGTTTCAGTCCTGCTGATTATGAACGTGAGAAGGTTTTTTCATTTTGTTTGCTGCTGTTTATTTTTGTGTTAAAAATGTTGTCACATTGTGGTTCTGCTGTTGTTATTCAACAAACCACAGGAAGCCCGAGAGAGAAGACTGTGTTTATGCTTCAGTCAGTGGAGAGGAGTGCATTTAAGACATTTTGAAACATTTTAAAGAACAGCAGACACCCTCTAATTACCTCTAATTACCCATTCGCTTTTAACTGTTTGCATTTACGTCGGCTTTGTCCTGGCTGAAGAGCCACCTTTACACTACTTATGTTTTAACTTTGCAAAACAATAATCCCTGTTTATTATCATCTGTGTGCTTAAGTCCTCTGTAAACCACACTAGCACACACCTGCTGTGCGTTCTGTAATGTAACTGTAATGTAACTGTAACACACATCGCAGTTCTGGTTTATGTTATTTGACAAACCAGTGCAACCTTGAGGGAGAGGATTTTGTGTGTTTATGTTGCCGTCAGTGGAAAAAAGACACTCGCTCGCAGTCTCCCAGGCCTTTCCTGCCTGAGTTAGTGTTTCCATTCTGTTATTGTGTTTTCTGTCTGGAAAACGCTCAATGAAAACAGAATACGCTGTTTGCACCGTCAGATTTCCTGCTTACATGTGACCGACACTCAGATTTTAGAGCTCCAAAGAGATGTGAAACATGTTGATATAGTTTTTATGTGAGCTCTTTATGCCGTGTGTTTTAACAAGTGGAAGCCAACCTTTGTTAGATAATAGACGGTCTGCTGGAAGGTGAACATGATGACTTCCTCCAGGACTGTCATGGCTTCCTCACAGGCTGCCCGAGTGGATGAGATCTCAGAGTCCAGCAGACCTGAACAGACATACAAAGAAGTCCTAAGAACGCACACACACACACACACACACACACACACACACGCACACACGCACACACGCACACACGCACCGGTGAGGATGATGAGTAAAATACCCACCTTCATCCTCCTGGTCCTGCCTCCAGGGCAGCAGCTGAGGGACTTCATGCTGGATGAAGTGCAGCAGCTCGATGGAGTTGGCCATCCAGAGCACCAGCGGTTGGAGACCTGGGATCAGCTCCTCCATGCTGAGCAGCTGAAGCTGCTCCGACTGCCCGTCGCCGGAGCTCCTGAGGTAAAACAGCCAGTGTGAGATTAGTGCTGAAACAAGCCTGAGACAGCACTGAGCTGGACATAAGCATGAAAACTATTTGTTAAAAAGGCCCATGTGACCCATTTTGAGCAAGGATACTTTTTTACATTAGTTGTATTTTACTTATAATTTCTTATTAAGCTCCTGAATTTTATTTTATTTGCTTTTTACCTGTTTAGTTGAGCTCGTTCCTTTAGTGTACTTTTTTCTTTATTTACCACTTTTGTTTTGTCATATTGCATTCTGCTGAGCTACTCTACTTTATTTAAATTAGTGTCAGCAGCTGTGTTTAAAATGTTTAATGTAATTTTGGGAAAATAGTCCATCTTATCCTCTCACTCTTAACTTCCCTGTACAGATTCAGCATTGAACTGATGAATACTTTGATAAGCAGTCACTTATTGTTTTGGGGGTTTTTGTACATTTTCTGATATCCAAAAGAGATTTCCCTCAAAGTAAAGATGGTGAAGTTTTACAAAACAACTAATTTTTGGATATTTTAGGAACCAAACAATCATTTAATTCTGCAGATAAATTTATAGTAATCTATCATGTAGGCCATACGTATGTTTTACCTTCACCATGATGGCTATGATAGTGAGTAGTCTTTGGTCATCTCACTGTTTGAAAAGTTGACTCCGTGTCTCCATTTTGAGTTAACTTCCTTTTATATTTCTGCAACTCAGCAAAATATTGCGGGTGGTTAAACCCAGCAGGTTCCTGCTCCTCCACAGGAAGCTTTTCCTACTAAAACAAATGTAGGTGACCATGTTTTTATGGAGTTGCTCTTTTTCTGCTCTACACCTCTTATTGATTGTTACAATTATACAGGTATAAGGAGTAAAGGAGTCACTTTTTTTGGACAGCTGATGAAGTGAGTAGTAGTCAGCTGTCAGCGCTTATTCCTTCTGTACAGTCATATTATCCTTTGAATTCCTCCCTTTTATCAAAGCCCACATAATGACCTCTGACTCAGAGTCTGTTGACCTTTGACAGCTTCTCTCCCTGCTGAGACAGACAGTTTTTACCTCTCGTAATCACAAAGATCAGTAAGCTCTGTGATTATGAGAAAACTCTGTGTTTGCTGTGGGAACTTCTCTTTTTGTGGACAGCCTGTACGTAGAGCACCTAACCTTTTTCAGAACGTGTAAGAGGTCACATATCTCGTCGTGATATTTGACTTTGTGTACTCACGTTTCCGGCTGGATTGCTGCAAGCTCCTTTGTCTTCTCCTGAGAGGGTGAACACACAGATGAGACATTATTTCATGGCTGCTTCATTTGGCACCAGGTTTACTAATGGTCTGCACCTTTGTAAAAAAACCCTACTTTGGCATTAAAACGATGCTGTCAGGATTTACTAACATAGTGCAGTGTCAGTTTTACCAGTGAAAGGTGTCGACAGGTATTTTTGGCCTTACTGCACATTTTGGGAGAAGAGTATTTAAATGAGTCACACAGACATGATTTGAAAAGGTTTGTTAAATGCAATTTACTATGAACTGTGCTGTCTTATTTTCCATCTGATGCGTCCGTGATAGGAATGCTGATTTCTCTGGAAAGCCAGGGGAAATTACCATCAGAATGAGTGTGTCGTTATTGTAAGTGGATGGCTCAAAGCTGTGAGTGACCTGCAGCTCTTCACTCAGTCCTCAGAGTGACTGCTTAGAACCCAATCGCACATATTTCAGGTCCTCAACAACACTGAACCTAACAGGACAGAAATGAACCGAACCTACCGAGGAGTGTCGCACACAAGAGTGCTGCTTGCACTGGTTATTAAATGGTTATTAAAGGCAGACAAATTACTTTTTGCAGTGGGTAAAAGTGATTACTTGTTGCAAAATTTGGTGAAATTTCTAAACAAAAAAGTGCAGAGAGCACAAGAGCATCTGTTTTTTCTCCCTCTCACACACACACACACACACACACACACACACACACACACACACACACACACACAGCTCTGCAACATCGAAAACTGCCTTTCTTGTTTTTCCTAACCTTGTCTCTATCATATCTGTTAGATTCCATATTAATCCTGTTAGATGAAACTCCTCTAACTTTAACCCCAGCAAAAAAACAAACAAACCTACAGAGCTGCCAGCTGTATCCAGAGACTTCACATTTATCCACAGTATATTCATACTTACTATATTTATATACAGTTTCCATTTAGTTCTGGCAGAAGGGTTTGCCCTAACATCAGCTGTGCTCGTCATATTTTAAAAGAGCTTTGTTTGTAAATGAGGAAGCTGTTAGTAAACCAATCAAAACGTTGCACTTCCATTGCTGCATTTTTGAGGGATTTATGATCTAACCCACAGGCTGAATGTTTCTACACTGTAACCTGTCACAGACCTGTAGAAACGTACATGCAGCCAGGCTGTGACTGGCCTATTGTTTCCTACTACTTCTTCTGCCGCCATTTTTTTAAATTGACTGGAAGAGAGAAACCCAAGCGCCAACTAATATTCTGGTGGTGAAATTTAACATTTAATAAATCTGGCTCTTGATTTCTGCTGAGTAAACCGTGCAGAGCCGAGTTTTGCCCTTACCAACGTAAAGAGCTGGATCTGATTGGATATCCGGAGCAACAGCTGTCTGAAGTGCGCCAGCTCAAATGTAGAGGCTGAGTGCTGGATGCAGAGGCTGAGCAGGAAAGCAGGCGTCAGCTTCGGTTCATTCCCACTGGGGTCCAACATGTCCAGGATCTGTTGTAGGACTTGCTCCTCCTGGTCCAGCTCATAGCTCAGCGAAGCCTCTGTGCCCTCCAGGTCTCTCCAACGAGGAGGTAAAGGCTTCCTCTGGAGCTTTTTTCCAGCCACAGAGGAGCCACATGACAAACAAGAGGTCTTTGAGTCAGAGTTTGGGCAGAGTCTGGTCATCCAAGGAGGGCTGTGGAGTGATCCTGGTGTGCTTGTAGGATCCTTGAACATGAACAAGTAGTGTTTCCCCAAGCCAACCAAATCCCCCGGATTCAGTTCGACCTCCTCTTTAAGGAGTAAACCGTTTCGAGTCACAGGAGCTCCATGAAGGGGCTTCAGTATCGTCAGAGTCTTTCTGTGTTCTCCTCCCGTGGAAGTTTGGTTGTTAGAATCCAGTCGTCTGACGCAGCAGTGCTGTGGTAACACATCTGGAGCAAACAGGAGGATGTCCACCTTCAGCCTCTCCTCATCTTCCCCGGTGTGGTGCTCCCTGCAGCAGCCAAAGATGGTGGTGGTCCCACTCATCAGGTAGATGACGAAATCCTGCAAAAAAAGGATATTTGTATTAAATGTTTAGTATAATAAATGCTGGCAAATCAGCTGCTGCAGTGCCCATTGTAATATTTTTCCCTCTCTCAGGCAGGTCTCCAATAATATTTTAAAGTAGCACCATTGTTGTTTCGCCTGCAAGTATGAAATTTGGAACAAAAATCCAGAAAAGGAAGTTAGGTTTAGTTTCCAGGCTTTGTAGTTTAACAAACTCCTCCAAGAGATCCAGCTGATGTGATCTTTGGTCAGCGTAACCTGAAGACCTCGGTCATGTTTAACTGTGAGTATCTTGTTGATGGGCGCTTCTGTAACACCATGGCGCATTTCAGAGTTTTGTCATTGCAACTAAAATATACAATCTGGCCCAAACTTCACGTTTGATTAGAGTCCAGGCCCGGAGACATCTATCAGCCATCTGCCGATACTGACTCGCAGTCTCACACAACCGAAAATCAGGATTTAGGGGACATAATCCAATATTCATGACCTTTTCCAGTGCGTGGTCTACCCCGCCTCTCTGAACCGCCAGGGTCACCTTCCTGCTGTGTTCTCCACGGCATTAACAACACAAGCTTTCATTCTGCGGCCTCATATTCTTCCTCTAATGTAATTCCATTCTTCAAGCAAATACTCGTTCAAAGCAGCAGTCAGCGGGAGGCCTGGGATTGATTTCCTTGTGTAACACTTTGGAAATGAACCAGGAGTGTGCGTGCGAGAAGCACCGGGATCAGCTGGTAAAAGTACAACTTGAACCGGCAGTGCGAGACGAGACAGGAATGGAAGGGCTTATGAGCGAGACGCTGGTGAGGTCCAGGAGCTCGGGGTCACCACATTAAGACTATTACTGAGGCAATGATAGCGTATCATCTCTGCTGATGAAAGCCGAGCAGCCTCAGTGCAAAGGCAGAGCTACGAGGTGTTAAAGAGGTCTCAGAGCATGCCAGCAAAAGCCCTCCTCAGTGAAGATGGCTAATGGTTTTTTCCCCTCTTATCTAGAAAACACAACTGGACCGACTGACGCAGCAACACAACCTGGGAATTCTGCTGTGATAACTAGAGGCTCGTTATGCTTTAGCAGCTTCTCAGCTCATGTTTGATCTTAATGCTGATTTATTCTGGGTTTGTATTTTTTTGCAGTTCTGCTGCTTTTTTAGTGCTTTTAAGACAATTTACAGCCGCCATGATCAATAAATAGAGATGCGCTGATGTAACTATATAACCTCGGCATCAACCGATATCGGCCTTGCCAGTTCTCAGCAAATAAACTGACATTTACACACATCAGCAGCCAGTGTTTATCTGTTGTTGTTACATCAGTTTTGTGTTGCTCAAATGCACAAAGGTGGTGTGATGAAGTACTGAAAATATTTGTTTTTTAATGAAGTTTTTTTTGTTTGTTTCCCAGGGATAAAATGAGGGGACTAAACAGCCACAAAAACACAATAAAAAAAATGGTTCAGAGACGCACTGTCCTTCGCCAGCAGCACTCAAGATGATTGGCGGCCTCAGTAAGATACGTCTGACTCATTTCAGTGTTTTATAAGTGAGAACTACAGCAGTGGACAATCTCCTCACTCTTATTTTGAGGGTTCAGTCGCTGCTAACCAGAAAGCTCCGGCCCGTCCTGTGTTCTGTTTTCTGGCCATCTTGCTGTCCGCGTCATCACAGTCTGCGAGATCAGTCAGCTGCTTCGTGACTTTCGTCCCATGGTCGAACATATGGCAACTCCGCCCTCTTGAATGGAACGTATTCCGATTCCTTCACCTGTCGCTGCTTTAAGTCCCGAACATGAACAACATGTCAGCTCAGTCAACAACAAAAACTCGACGGGCACTCCTCCAGAGAAGTTATTCCTCCACCAAGATAAGATCCAAGGCAACCCTAATTCAGTTTTTGTTTCTCTGGTCAGTCTCCAACAACACAGATTCAAACACCAACCCAAACATCAGCTTTCAGTTCCTGTTTCATGACTGCTGGTCCACCACAGACCCGCCTCATTCCTTTGCTTTAGCTTTGGGTCCACCCATTGTTGCAGAGTAAGATTAGGCCGGCCGCAGCTCTCGGCGTGTTGCGGTGCTCCCAGCATCCTGCTCAGTCAGCAATCTCCAGCAGCGGGGATAAAAACACTGCGAGAAAGAGCTTCCTGTTCCTGGGAATGGGCTAAAGCCACAGCGCGCTCTCTGGTTTACTGTGCAAAACGAGCTGTGTAAACAGGCTGTGTTGACAAGGACAGTGATATTTTGGAAGTAAGGACAGTCTAAAACAGAGGTCAAGTACACTGGTATGTTGATTACAGCATTGCGATGTTTGCAAGCTGCAGTTTATCCTCCTAATCAGGCCTGCTTCTTTGTTCTGCCAAAGATCCTAAGCAGGTTTCCTTCTGTCTGAATGGTGAACACTCTGTTCTTCATCCTTTCATTGGCACATGATGACAGAGGGCTCGCCCTAAGCCTGAACAGGATCACCTGGTCCTAACACACCTGTGTGGCCAGTGATTCCTCCTTCTCTGACTCCCTGCCCGAGGGATTTTCTCCTTCAGTTACATAACACGTTCAATCCAACACTCACGTATTTGTTTCTCTTCCTTCTGCCTCTTTTAAGCCTTTTTGTTTACACACTCACAGAAGACACTCAAGGACAATAAGAGGTCTTCAGTGAACCAGGTTTACTATAGGTGGCTAAAACTTTATAATAAAAATTAACATCAAGTCTTTTAAATGCCAAACAAGACAGAAGAGTTCAGAAAGCGCCTGTACAGCTGCTTGACTATAAGTTTTTACTCTCAGTTCACTACAAACTTTGGTTACTATTATTGGCAATAATTTGGCTAAATGTGAACAGGTCCAGGCTGAACGCAGGGCTCAAAGAGAGCAGCGGTACCAGCTGGTGGCTGATATTACAGCAGCACATTATTCTGCTCATTTCCAGCTCCATGTTTTTATTCTTGGCCTCCAGAGCGGCTTTGCATGAGCCTCATTTCTCTCATACTGGGCCTCGATGCAGCCCCTCAGTTTATCTTCTATCTGAAACAGCCGTTTTAACTCCTCCCCCTTTAAGCCAACTTTCATCTGATTGGCTGCCACTCACAAACACAAGAAAGTGGGTGGGGTTTCTGTGCTTGAGATGACCAAATTAGGGTTATCTTCTATCTGTGGCATCATAGCAGAAAAAACTGACTGATGCTGAGTGCTGAGAGCAGACCGGGACATACAATAAAGAAGAAGAGGGCAAAACTAAAGGTCTCACCTGGTTAAGGTAATTACAGTCATACACAGAGGACCTTCAGTAGGTATGTCCAGTTGTGATTTTGTCCATTTTTTTAATGAATGTCCCACCTGTAAGTCACCTGGAGGTAACGTAAAGAATATCTCCAGTCACTCACCTGTCTGTGGCTGTAGCCTTGCAGCAGGAGGAAGTAAGGGAAGTCAAAGGGCGGGTGGATGGAGTACTGGGTTGTGTTGTCATCGCTGCTCTCCGTCTCCTCCTTCTCCATGCCGAGGCACAGCACTTCCTTGTCGGCCTCGGCCTCGGGATCCTCTCTGAGCGTGCTCTGTTGGGCCTTGCCGGCCTCCTTCCCCATGGCAGATAAATCCATCTCGCTCAGGCTCCTCCAAATGCCGAGCCCGTCTGCGTCCTCCCCGCTGCTGTCCACAAACAGGGAGGTCACTCTGGAGCGGGTCTTCTGCAGCTTACGAGCCTGAGCATTGATCCCTGGATGGACGAGAAGACGGCATGTCACTGAGTGTGTCTGCACCTGAATATGTTCGATAACTCATTTTGGCCTTTTTAAAATCTTTATCTTAAAATATCACAGCTAGCTATGACTCTTCCAATCTCATGTTCCCCCACAGCTACTGCAGCTTGACAGACTCCAACTCCATCATCCAAGACTCGACCACCAAAGCTGCGGAGCAAAGCGAGCTCTACTATCGCTTCCTGCAGTTCAAGACGGAGGAGCTGGAGTCTGTCCAGGTTGAGGAACATGAAGATGAGAAGGGCCAGTTAATTATTGCTCCATCACTTTTTCTTTTTTTTTTAATCAGATTCACTCTCTGCTGTCCAAATGAGCATCCCCATGTTATTGTTTTGCCATGTCCGGTCACATAAGCACAATGAGGTCAGCAAGAATGGAAGCTGCTGACACAGAAGCAACAAATCTTCCTTTTAGGCTACTTTGGTTTGAGACTTGTCTCAAAGAGCATCATTAAAAACAAAGAAGAGTCCGAGTATCATTCTGAAGAAGCCTCTGATGGAGAAGAAGAAGAAGAACCACTGTTGATAAAGTTGTCTTTACAATGACCAGAATTCCTCCTGCAATCGCTCTGCTCATCCAAACACAGCATAACCCTTCTCTGCTCTGGCTTCAGTTCAAATGCAACATAACCGGAGGAAAATGGGGGGGGAAATGTGCGAGGAAGGTGAGATGTGGTCGCTTTTATCTGATACCAGCAGCCGCTCTGTCGGCCTGACGTAACACAAACACTATTCAGCTCGTTGGGAGCCATTAAGCGTGGTGGAATGTCCACAGAGTCCGGCTTCACACCCGGCGCTCCGCTGCCCTTATCAGCTGTGGAAATGGGTGTTTTCCACATTGTTCAGCACCTCTGTGACAGACTGGGCATGATGCCTAAAAACCCCATGGAGGTAAAAAAGGCAGCTTCCCCCGGTCAGAGAGGAGGAGGAAGGGGAGGGTGGATCACAGAGCCATGAGAACCACTACAGGGCTGCACTGATAGAAACCTCGAAATACTCATGTTTGAACATGAGATAGACAACTTTTTTATATATGAAACGCTTTTTAAGGTCACTATCTGACTAGATTCTAACATGACTTAAAAAAAACAGCCTCTGAGCTGCTTTCTATCTAAACGGCTCTGGATGAATTTTTCCATGTAAATCACTAACAAAAAACAGACTAACAAAAACTCCACATGAGGGCAAAAATCTGTTTTTAATTTCAGTCAGTTTGGTCTTCATAATGAGACTCGGGGCGTCTATGTGACTCACTGTTGTTTGTTTGCACTGTTGCAGACATGTACTGAACTTCTCAAATCTTAAAATACCACCCACTTCATGGTAAGTAAAATAAATAAGTCTAAAATAAAACTAAACTGAAAGGAGCAAACGCAATCTGAAAATGAAACTGAAACTCTAATAAAGGTTTAAAGGTAGAATTAGCTTTAAAACTCTAATAATAAATGAAGAAAATGTTCAGTAGAAATCAAATTTTAATGTTATCTGTAATTGAAGCTTCGCTCTATCAGACCCGTTCTGATTAAAAAGCCGTCAGAGTGTCGGTCCAGAGCTGAAGAGGACCACAACAAACCTGAGCCAAAGTCAACAGGGCCGCGCAGCTCCCAGAGTGCAGGAAGCGAGCTCTGACAGAAAGAAAAACACGGCAGCTACGGGCCTGGTGGGAAGAGCTGAGCGGTGCCTTGATGCCTTGTGAGGACCTTATGGACCCTTGAAATAAAACAAAGATAAGAGCGGGGTGGCTTTTGTTTCCTCCTGACCTCTCCTGCACGCCTGTTTGAACCAGTGATAAGAGGCACAATGAAACCCTGCAATAAGAGACATCTAAGGCTCCCCACACTGAGGCTGAGTGATTGACGACCCCAGCGTGAGGATGTTAGGGTCACCGTGCAGGTGTTCGGCGGCACGCATACCTGCTGTGATTGTATCTCTGTCCTTTAAACTCTGCTCTTCGACGTTCGCCCGCAGCTGGATTTCAAAGCGCCTGGAGAAGCCTTCCTTCGGCTTCCACAGCGACTGCAGCATGAGGGGCCGCTCGCTGTCACCCACCACCCTGAAGCACTCCCTCTTCCATTGGTTATCAGCGCCCGTCTGGCCAATCACGTCGCACAGCACGTAGTTGTTGGGGTCTTCTTTTTCCAGACAGTACCTGGAGATAATAAAAAAAAAAAGGAGGGAGAAATTAAGCACAGGTTTTAGGTCTGGAAGTTATTTTTCATTCTGAAACAGTCATCAATGACTGTCAACCTTGATAAGCCAAATATAATGTTTCAAACCAGAATAGCAGCTGGATACAGCCATAGTTTGATCAGTAGGTTCTTGTAGGCAGGCCTTAAAATACAATCCACTGGACAGTGAATGAGAGTCAGCATCACTTTTATGCTTGAAACTTTTTTGAAACTTTTCCATTGTACAAGTGGAAATTCAATAAAAAAGCTTGCTCTTCCAGTCCATCCTGATCAGGTTCAGCTGGTCCTTATTTTTTCAGGTTTACATGTGATTCTGAGGACTCTGTCAACAGGTTTCAGGACCATAAGAAAACCTCATACCTGTCCAAAGCCTCCTTCACCAGCTCCTTTGCACTGGACTGAGTGGTAGCCAGCACGCTCTTGTAGTTGGTCCCCTGACAGATGTCGCTGCCAAAGATCTTCAAGATGCCGGGGACGGACATTTGGCTGGACAGCTCGGCCGGGTCGTTCAAAGCCTGGAGGTCTCCGGTCAAGCTCCCGCCGCTGCTGCCAGCCACCTGGACATGCCGTCCACCATCCTGCAGGTTGGGGCTGTGATTGAACACAGTGGAAAACCTGTTGTTGTGGCGGCGGATTTTGCTCTTAGCCGGCTGCCGGACGCCGACGCTTTCAGCGGAGCGGACAGTTGTGTTCGAGTTGTTGGACCTGAGAGGAAAAAAAGGACAAGACACTCAAACATCCTGCACATGAACCAAGGCCACAATCTGTCAAAAAGATTTCTCAGCCCAATTTAGAGCTGAAACAAACCTTTATTTAGTTTTTATGTTTATCTAAACTTATCAGACAACTCTCTGTTCTCTGTCACCTATAACCTTTAACCTGAACATCACAATTTGTTGAGGCAAAGAGTCTGTGTTACCTTAATTAACAGACATCTAGGCTCTTCATACCTATTTCTAGCAATTTGATAAATAAAAATTTGTTTTATACTTCAATAAATAAAATATTTGTATTAAAATCCAGGTGATTTTTTCCTTTGGGTGAAGTGTAAAACCTCTCTGGGGAAAATGCCAAAAATTTTGTGTTCAGGAAAAAAATGCAAACGGACATAAAAAGGCAGTTAATGAAGAAAAAACATGGACCAAAATACAACTAATTTATGAAAAGTCAGCACTAAGGCTGTGCAATTAATCCACTCATCAATTTCGTTTCAATTAAAGCGATAATTTACTGTGCTGCTTTCTGTTTCACAATGATGCTCTTACCTTTGTCTTTTAAATCCACAGAGTCCACAGAGGAACAACAAATAAAATACAATAAAAACTCAAAAATGCAGTTTAAAAAGTAAATAACTGCAGTTTATTGTTAAGATGAGATATACTTTATTTACCCTTTGGTAGAACGGCTAGAAATAGATGTAAACACACCCTATAATAAGTATATAAAGTGAATAAAGTAAAAATAACTTTAAACACAAAATATTTATATAGCTCTTAAATCTCAAATTCAAAGCAAAATAAATCAAAATTTAAAATTATTTATTAGTTTATTAGTATTCTTGTTTTTATCATTACTACAAGGCATAATGATGCACATCTTGACATGTACACATGAAGAAATGTAAACTTTTTTGTTTGTATATTTTTGGTGCATTACAGTAAAAACAAAGTTATTAATCTAAATTATATTTTACTGTAAGAAGTTATAACTGCTGGTGGATACTGTATATACTTAAAGATGTCTTTACATCTCCTACAAACAATGCCACTGTGATTATAAACCACTGTAATGCTGTTCGCGGCCACTTCCTGCCAGAAAAAAGGGAGTTCTTCCCCCCACAATTGCCAAGCGATTTCTCATAGGAGTTTTTTCTTCATTATTTCATAGTATAATACTGCTGTGTAAATAAAATTGAATTGGATATTCAGTTAAAGCAAGTACACACTTACTGGAGAGAGCCATTGCTGGGTTTCCTTCCCAGTTTGGCGAGGCGCCTCTTGGGAGAGCGGATAAGTAAACCCACGGGAAAGTTCAGGGTTTGCTTATTTACGTGGCTGCTTCTCTCCTCCGAAATCATGATTTTAACGTTGTTTTCAGCTTCTACATTAACGCAACGACCATGGCTTTCTTCACGGCTAGATTTCAGGACAAGAAGTGAGCCTAGTCCACTCTTTCAACTCCCAAAAGATCAGGAAAAGATGCGTAAATACTCCAAAAGTGTATCGACATCCATAAGAGAAGTTCACATTCCCACACAAGCTGGAGGAGAACCAGCTTCAAGCCGCTAAAATCGCCCCGCTGGAGGATAAAATCCAAGCTGGAGCCGAAGTTATGGAAGAAATTAAGAAAAAGAGACGTCTTCCCTCCGCTTTTATCCGTTTCTGAGCTGTAAAGCGGGTGAAACCACAGCCCGGTCCATGACAGGAAAGCCGTTAACTCCGTCCGGGATACTGAAGCGCACTGAATGAAACTACCTGCTGCTGCTGCTGCACGAGCCACTACAGCATGACGTAACCGGGGCGTCACGGTCAGTGAGGAGGGGGCGGGGCAAATCACACGGGGATACGTGACTGTCCTCCTATCTTTGTGAGGCCCTTCGGGATGAAAAGGAGACGCTCACGTCTTTGTTTTAGTCTAGTTAGTTACTGTTTAGTCTCATTATGTTACTTTCTTACTACTACAGACTTGATACTAATGTAAGCACTAAAACCACGACTAAACCCTTATGTCCTCACTAACGTGGTTTTAAATCAGGATTGCTCCCCACAAAGATATACTGACAGGTACACACACGTTTTCACGTGCACGCGCCATACTTTCCTCTGTGAGGACCTCATGATCCTGTTATCGACCTCTTTAATCCACTACATTTACACTAAAAGTATTATACGCCAAAAGTATGGAGTAAGATCACTGTCAAAAGTCAAGTCTTCACTCACCCATCCAAATCATTGAATTCAGGTGTTCCAATCGCTTCCACGGCCACAGGTGTATAAACCAAGCACCTAGACATGCAGACTGCTTCTACAAACATTAGTGAAAGAATGGGTCGCCCTCAGGAGCTCAGTGAATTCCAGCCTGATAGGATGCCACCTGTGCAACAAGTCCAGTTGTGTAATTCCCTTGGTACTAAATATTCCACAGTCAGCTGTTAGTGGGATTATAACAAAGTGGAAGTGATTGGGAATGACAGCAACTCAAGCCAGTAAGTCATAGGCCATGTAAAATCATAGAGCGGGGTCAGTGGATGCTGAGGTGCACAGTGTGCAGAGGTCACCAACTTTCTGCAGAGTCAGTCACTGCAGATCTCCTAACTTCAGATTAGATTAAGAACAGTGTGTAGAGAGCTTCATGGAATGGGTCTCCATGGTCGAGCAGCTGCATCCAAGCCTTCCGTCACCAAGCACAATGCAAAGTGTTGGATGCAGTGGTGTAAAGCACGCTGCCAGTGGACTGTAGAGCAGCGGAGACGTGTTCTCTGGAGTGATGAATCACGCTTCTCCGTCTGACAATCTGATGGATGAGTTTGGTTTTGGCGGTTGCCAGGAGAACGGTACCTTTCTCCTATACACCTTTGGGATGAATTAGAGCAGAGACTGTGAGCCAGGCCTTCTCATCCAACATCAGTGTCTGACCTCACAAATGTGCTTCTGGAAGAATGGTCAAAAATTCCCATAAACACTCCTAAACCTGTGGAAAGCCTTCCCAAAAGAGATGAAGCTGTTATTGCTGCAAAGGTGGGCCGACATCATATCAAACCCTGTGGATTAAGAAGAGAATGTCACTCAAGTTCATACGCTTGTGAAGGCAGACAAGCGAATACTATTGGCGATATAGTGTATGTGATATCTGTGGATACAGGCAGCCTTTCAGATTTTAAAAATTAGATTATTACAAAACAAAGAAGAAAAGAAAGGTCTTTACAAGCTCTTTAACCGCTACCTCAGGTCCTCACAGACTAGATTGTGCTTTGAAATTTTGGACTGTTTTGTTTCACTTGGAATTAGCAAACCGGGTACTTAATGAAAAACCTTAATGTACTTTGAAGACATTTTGGCAGCGTCAAGGAGTAAATAATGAACTTTAAGGAATTTGATTGAAAGACAAATGCTAATATTGTGAAATGGTTGAATTTGAATAAAAAATACAAACTGATGTGTAAAATCCAGTGACATCAAAGATTTTCCAAAGAAGGCTGGGCAGAGAACACGATGATGCCCATGTAACTGTAAATCTGGGACTTGAGTCCTAAAGCTGAGGCCGATTTATACACAAAGAGCGCCATCTAGTGGCAGAAACGCTGCCTCAAGACTCACTAAATAAAAGGCCACACTTTACTTCATCCTCATATTTAGCATTTAAAAGGACCACAGAAATACTTAAGAATCAGTATTTAAAGTCAACATTGGTGTTTAAAGTATATTAAAGTATATTTATGAGTATTTGTCAGCAGTCAAAGGTTCTGTGCCACTTTGCTAGCAAAAGTTCAGATCTCTCCTGCTCTGTATCAGTCAAGTTCTTGTATTTCTCTGCGCGTTTAGTCTTGTAATGGCAGTTTAAACCCAATAATCTGCTCTCCACACAGTAAACACACGGCTTTACCTCTGACTGCAGTAAATAGTCTGGTCACAGGACAGGCTGGATGTGGCCGCTAAACACATTAATAACAACCATGGATATTTGACTGACAGCTTGAGCTGCTTCAGCCGTGTTTTAGATATTTTTGCTCCTTTTTTTGTCATCGTTTATCATTTTTGTTCAGATTTTCCCCTTGTTGCACTTCGTCTTGCATTTGTTAATGTTTTTAACCCTTTTGGCATTTTATTTTTTCTTTCTTTGATTTTGTGACAGTTTGCTTTCTTGTTCAGTCATTTGTGTGTGTGTGTTTGAGCTTAGATTTGTGCTGCTTCTTGACTTTAAAATATTACATATCTGAGGCGTAACCTCAAGTCTTCCAGTTGATAGTACAACACGAGGCAACAAGGGGAGTGGAGACTGCTGGGACAAACCAGCACAGGTGTAGACAATCAGTACAATGAGGCAGGAGAGGACTCAAAATCAACTTCCAAAGATGCTTTCTTTAAGCAGCGGTACATGAAAAGGTCTGCATCTTTTTATGCAGGATAATGCTCCATTGCATGCAACAAAGTATCCCACTGCGTGCCCCCCCCCCCCTTCCTCACCTGACCTAAACCCTACTGAGAACTTCTTAAACAGGAGATTTATGAGGTGTGTCTGGGAGGCCGTGGTGGCTGCTGCACAATAACCTGATTATCATTTCCATTTATAACACAAGGTAAACACTGAGTTACACGCTGGTGCATATCCACCAATCAGCAGGATGGTGATGGAGGCTAATTTAAATATTGATTTAAGATGCATGACATCACAATGTTCTACCTCTGAGTTATGGGTTTTTTTGGCAATAATTTAAAAATATCAACAATGCATTTTGTTTAAAAAATGTTTTACCACTAGAGGTGCAGTCTACTGCGTGAGTCTGTACACATTTTACTATATAAAACACTTAAAAATCAAACTCACTCTGTAGATTATAAAGAATATCTGTTCTTTTTCACCATTTTGAAGCACTTTAAAAATATGAATCTTTAATTGTTGCTGTCTTATTAAACATTATTTAGTTGGTGCTGGATTCGATCACTTCAAAGGCTGTCGTGATTCCAGAGTGTTGGACCAGGGTTTTGAGTTTTCCTGGATTTGTGATCTGCTTTGGGATTTCAGATGTGATTTATGTTCTATTTCTATATCTTGTCCCTTGAGTATAACATTATTTCCTAGTGCTTCTGAGTTTGTCTTCACTTCTGGTCCTCAGGTGATTGTTTTATGTTCCCGGGTGATTTCCACCTGCCTAATTACCCGGTTTGCTTGTTGGTTACTTTGGAACAAACCACTAAATGGTTGCACAAAAATCTCCCAGAATAAACAGTTTTGGTAAATGCAGAATAATAAAAAGGCCAAAATCTCTGGAATATAAAATTAGAGCAGTGAGCTTTAGAGTGGGTACAAGGAACATGGAGTGCCTGCACCAGGATCATATTCATTTTATTGTTCATAAAAACATTTAAAACTCAGTGTTGCATGGTATATATTAGCTCTAAAAGTCACATCAAACATCTTCTTTAGGTTTACAGCCATGTTTCTATCTGCACCTTGCTGACTGTTTGTGAGCCTTGCTGTGTGCGTCTTCAGGCTTTGCTTTTGGTTCAGGGTTTTCTTTGTAACTGTAGTTTGAAATCTTGTTTTCATGATTGTTTTCATTTGTGCCGCTGCCTCTTTACTGTTCCTCATTTCTGTTTTACTTCTAGTTCATTGTGGTTTGATTTTGTTGTCATTGCAGGGTTTTGTGCTCCTTTTGAGTTTTGTATTCCTTTTTATATTATTGTATTATTATTTCCTGGTTGGGTTTATTATGACTCTTACTAGTTATTATGTGTTTTATTTATCAATTCCAGCCTCCTCCAGTGTCTCCTTGTATCTTGTTAAGTCATCATCTCTGTTCAGTAGTTTGTTACTTTCTGTTTTATCTGAACGTCCTGAATTAGCCCTGGGTGTGTGTGTATATATAGTCCTGCCCTGCCTGTTAGTCTTGTTTCAGTCTCTGTGTTGCCTCGTGATCCTCCTGAAGTTTTGTTTTGGACTCCAGTTTATGTTTTTCACTCTGTGCCGTGGATTACTCCTCGACTTTAATAAAAGGTTAGTATTTTTTGTTATTCTTACCTGCCTTAGAGTACTGCATGTGGGTCCTAACCTGTACTGCATGACAGTTTCCTTTGGATGAAGTGGTTCTGTGTTGTATGTGAAGTAAAAAAATAAAAAAAAAAAAAATAAACAAAAAAAAAAATATATATATATATACACTAAAATGTTATTAAACTGAATAGATTTTCAGGATTTTATTTTTTTATTCAAAAAATTTTCTGTGCACAAGCACACACACACACACACATCATGGAAATAGTAGGAAATGTTATATGTGTGTTTGTGTGTCCTCAATGCTAAATGTGCTGCAGATGCCTCCTGCGAACAGATTTTGTCAGCATCACAAACACAAACGACACGTCCGGGACAAACAAAAAAGAAAATATTAGGTTGAAAAAGTTGAAATCATAGCAGAAATATTGCTTTGGTCCTAGCAAGAGTTAAAGGATGATTAAAAAAGTTAAGGGTAAGAGGTAACGGGGCTTTAAAAACAGCAGGGTTTTGGTATTCAGTGTTTTTGTACGAATCCCTTTCACATTTGATTTGTTGTTTCTGCAACATAAAATAATAAAGCTGTAACACCTGCTCCGAATGCCCGTGAAAGTAGCCACACCTCAGAAAGACAGAAGTGGGCGGTGTTTGTGTTTTTTTATTTTAAAGGTGAAAGTAAAACCGGCGCTTAAGTGTCTGACGTTTGCTAAAGAAATAAGAACATCTAAGAGGATCTGTTTTCACTGTGGTGGGCTTTAACGTGACGTACCAAAGATGCTGTGTGACAGTAATCAGCTCTGGTGTCTGTGTGTAGTTTTATGAATAATTACAGATTGGATACAGTTTGTTCTGTCAGTTGGGAAAACGTGACATCTTTCAAGCTCAGCATTGTTCTGATACTCTGATTGTTTTATGTCAGCAAGTCAAGACGTTTGCGCGGCACTTTATGCAGCAGAGACAGCTTCTCCTTGTTTCCTCTTTCTTGGCGCTCTGTCAGCACGCTGCATTTAATTGATCAGGGACAGTTTTTTTTTTTTTTTACAGAACTTGAGCTGGAAAAACATCAAAGAAGCTAAAGGGCTGTGAACTTAAAGTTTCTGCTAGTGCCTTAAATGCTCATTTAGTTGTGATTTCACCAGCTGAACCTTTTTTTCCTAACCCGTTCACGCATTATTCTGCAAACGCAGAATAAAATGCAAAAAGATCACATGACCAAAATCGTTTTACTCTACATGCAGACATGCAGAATACATATCAGGCTAAATATTTCCACATCGGTCGACATCAATAATCATGACGATAACCATCAAAATCTGATTTCTTTTAAATTGAAAGTTCTACTAAGGTCGTTTTCCACAGGTAACATCCTGAGGAGTCCACATCCACTATCAGCATTTATGGTTTGTCAGTTAATGAAACGCGTTCGTTGAAATTCTCCTTGAAAATGAAGTGGGTGTGGTTTATGCGTGACATATTTTAAAGGTGAAAGCAAAACCGGTTTTGTAAATTGAAGTTCTCAACCAGTACTACTGCAAAGTAATTCAGAGTTTATTTATCATTATAATACCACTCATCCATACATTAATACCACTGCAGCAGTATGAGGTCATTTTTTTCCTCTTCATTTTAAATGTACTGAAAAGTGTGCAAACCCAGGTCACTTTGGAGCCCCGCCTATCAGGCATACTTTATTATGGAAACATCATTTGAAGGTTATATGAATCATGACACTTTTGACCTTTATTGATCAAATCTGTTTTTTCATATCTTTTACATTTTTTATTAGAGCAGTTTTGTCAGGGGCTGGTTTGGCCAATACAAAATGTGGGACTCGAATGCAGACACATTGGAGACAGTGTTACTAGTTTCAGAGTCTTTATTCTCACTACAAAAATTTGCAACTGATGAGGGTCACACAGAGGACTGGATGCACCGGGATGGTGGCCCCTACAGGTGAGGAGAGAGGCCCGCAGAACAGGAGATTGATGGTGAGTCTACAGAACTGAGTTCGTCCAAGGGAGGGGTTAATAGTTAGGTTGTCCACGGAGAGGGCACATTCAGGATAGGCAAGGAAACTGGGCACAGGAATCTGAGTGCAGTACAGAGGAGGGGTGGAAGATTCAGAGAACCAGACCAGAGACAGCAGGCAAGCTTCTAAGCCAGGCGAGGCAACGCTGAAGAGGACAATTATAAAACAGCTCTCAAATACGGTGGCGTGGTGGTTAGCACTGTTGCCTCACAGTTAGAATACCATCTGGAAGGCCTGGGTTCGATTCCACCTTGGCCCGGGCCTCTCTCTCTCTGTGTGGAGTTTGCATATTCTCCCTGTGTCTGCGTGGGTTTCCTCCCACAGTCCAAAAGCATGCGCTTACTGGGGTTAGGTTAATTGGCTAATCTAAATTACCCATAGGTGTGAATGTGAGTGGGAATTCTTGTCTGTCTCTCTGTGTTAGCCAGGGTGTACCCTGCCTTTGCCCTATGTCAGCTGGGATAGGCACCAGCCCCCCCGCGACCCTGAAAAGGATGGATGAATATCAGCTGAAAATTGGAAGCGTCCATACACTACAAATGTGAAAAATGATACTATATCTGTCGCACCCAGTGACTCAGACAGCAGCGATGGTCACATTTCTGTGCTGTGCTGATCATATATGTTTGGATGTAACTCCTTCCCTAATAGGAGATATCAGGTCTTCCAGGCCCAGCTAGAGACCACTGATGGAAAAGAAGGCGCCTGAAGACGCCCACCGTCCAGTCCTGAAGCAGATGACTTCCAGACCGTTTGACTGCAAGAATTTAAATGATGGTACGTATACTAAGATACAACAATGTTAAAACTTTTATATGCAAATAAACGCTGTGCTGACAAATGTGTGGTTTATGGAGCAAAAATAAATATGCAAAGCATCGCCCAACTACATTATGCAAATTCTACAATGAAAAATCTGACATCTTCAAAAGTGACCTTTCTGCAGTATGTAACCACGAAACAAGTGAACAAACTCAGGAAAGCAAGTTTTAATTTTTGTTTTCTTTCTCTGCAGCCTCCACACAGGTTCACTCAAACAGTCACCACTATTTCAACAACAGACCCCAACAGACACTAAGTAACGAGTACAGCCAGTACCACACCGGACCCCAACAGACACTAAGTAACGAGCACAGCCAGTACCACACCGGACCCCAACAGACACTAAGTAACGAGCACAGCCAGTACCACAACGGACCCCAACAGACACTAAGTAACGAGTACA
>JAVDPK010000471.1:609378-663553 GCA_034780415.1 Cichlasoma orientale | reverse complement strand
TTATTATTATTATTATTATTATTATTATTATTATTATTATTATTATTATTATTATTATTATTATTATTATTATTGGCTCTAGTAAATAAAAAACACTCCCTAGCGTCCACACAAAGCGGGGAGGAACAGCGGAAATGGTGCAACCCGTGGGCTTTTATTTTGACAAGCTGGACGGAAGCTGGAGGGAAGGCGTCGCTCTCGGTGCAGCGGCAGCATCCGAGCCACGCAGCGACCGCAGGTAGCAGACAAACAGTGAGCGGGCTCATCTTCCGTCTTCTCTCGACTTCATTCAGTCTATCCCGCCAGGAAACATCATTCAGCACAAAAACCGGACTTTAATTAGATTTTTTTTCACTTTAGAAAAAGTCTTAAATATGCTGCGGCGCTCCAACCGGGCAGGGAGAAGCGGGCAGCCTTAGAATAAACTTCACGCAAGTTTGACTCGACAGCGGAGGGGAGGAAAGGTAAGACGAAGCACGATAAATGACAGAAAACAACCCAAAGCAAAAGCTGCCTTTGAAAATGACTGAATTCAGTTAGAGTTCACTGCTCTTCCTCTTTCTCGTTTTCTCAGTTTTTCACTTCTCCATCGCTCATGCTCGCCACTGAAAAGCTTTTGGTTAAATAAAGACACGTTTCCTGCAAATAAACCGCATTGACGTGTTCCTTCAACCCTTTAAGTCGATAATGATTCATTAATTAGGGCTGAACTCCGGTCTGCGCTCTGATATCTTCTAATTATTCGCGAATGCAGGTAAACGCGTGTCAGATCTTCACATCTGAAGTAAGAAGTTCTCGTATTTTGTGCCTTTTTCTCGGATCCTTCTGTGAATCGCTTCGTTTCTTCCCCATTTTGCATGCTTAGAGTACCCCCAGCTTTGGAGAAGTGGTTATAGAAGTTATTGTTGGTGAGAAAGAAAGAAGGGATGGTCTGCTTAGGTCATAACTGACAGAAATTCATTAAATGTGTGAAAGCAGCTGCTTGTCTTACAGCAGAGGGGTCAGACCTCACGTTAGAGGTCTGTTTGATCTCCTCTGGGGCATCCACCTCTGCAAACACTGCATGCAGCCTGTGGTGAAGGGCCAGCATTAGGAGGCTCCTTTAATTTGACGAACAGACCAAAAGTGGAATAAATTCAGTTTCCTATAGTATGGCACTGTATGTGAAACAGATCGTGCTGGGCGTGGATAAAAAATGAGAGAAACAGCTGATTAATTCAGCAAAGCAGCTGAAAATTTTACTATTTAGTCATAAACGTGGCGCCAGGTTGCCAGTGTTCTGTAGTACTCTGCCTTTCCTTTATCTGCACTTTGCACCACATTTGGCTATATTTAAAACGAATAAAACCCCATATTTTTAAAAGCCGTAGTTACTAATTTATCCGAGGAAAACTGAAACTTCTTAAAAAGTTGAAATTGTTGAATAATAAAGTGTTTTTGGTTTGTAACGCCTCATGAAAATGGAGAGAAAAATAATCTTTATCACTATATTTGTATGTAATTGTGCTTCTCTTTACCGTATATGATCATTCCCTTGATTATCTTTAGGTTTTTCCACTTTAGGGATGCACCGATCCAACTTTATCCAGTTCCCAATACAATAACGATACATCAGCTTTGGGTACCTGCTGATAGCAGGTACCGATTTGATACCACTGTTCAGTTAATGAGCTGTAATCCTCATTAGCAACAGGACTAGCACACACACATACACACACACACACACATGGTCCTGTTAGTTTGTCCTGTCCCTGCTCTCAGTCTCACTGTGGGTGCACCTCCTTGCACACGGAGTGGAGCAGACCGAGATAACAGAAGTGAAATGATATTAATCAACAACAAATTATTTTACTGTAAGTGCAATAAAAGCTTCCCAGTGGGCGTAAATTATGACTCAGGGCTGTCGTCACTTGACCCAAGTTTGCGGTTAAGTTAAAAAAAAAAACATTTGCAAAGATACCAAGAGAAGCTGGCGGCACCACAGGCGTGAAATACCTTCTTACCTGTTAGCTTCCGCTAGGCTCTGTTAGCCCTTCTGGTACCTGCAACGGTGTATTAATGGCAGCTTCTCCAGTCAGTACTTTAAATCAAAAACTTCAGCTGTACAGACACTGAAAATAACCATTACATGGAAGCTGGTGTGCAGTTGGGACTCCTTGGAAAACAGCTCCACTAAAGAGACTGATCTAATTACCTGTATGAGTTTTGATGTCAAACGCTCATTTATTGAACATAAAAAACAAACAAAAAAAAAAGAAAAGAAAAAAAGAGGATGTTAGGATGATTATGACACTTTTCAGTGGCTAGAACTAAAAAGAGCTTAAAAACAGATCCTCTTCGAGATGCTGGTGATATCACTCAGGGAGCACATTTCTGATTTAGCTGATAATGTTTCTATACTTTTACTTACAGGACGTTTAATGAAGGATTTGAATGTTGAATTTTTTCCCCTTGGATGTTTCCCCATTCTGCAGCCCGTGTTGCTTGAACTGCCCGGAGCAGTTAAAGTGTATATAAAGCCCCGTCCTACAGGCCCACTGTAGCTGCGCCTGCACACGTTAATCGTTAAAGCGTCAGTAGAATCCCAGCTTCTGATGTGCAGCTGAACAGTTTCTAAAATGTAAAAGTAAATTTTATCCAATTTTTGTGAAGAAGCACCGAAGCGTTGGTACTTTCTCCCAAGCCGTTCTGAACCCAGCGATACGTTTGCCTCGTTTCCCAGCAAACTCGCATCTTTATCTTTTACTTTTACTGAAGAGAAGGATGTCAGTAACCTCTGTACTGCTCAAGTTTCTGAACCCTTGCATCTGCATGGGTCGCTGCACAGAGGCAGTTTGTGATGCAGGTGCATCAACACGAGAAAGAAACCCTGCCTGCTGTTAAGGCCTTCATGCAACACTGCAAGCAACACTTCTGAAAGTTGCAGTTGGTTTTTATTGCCACTTACAAATGCCTGCAACCTCTGTTTGCCTGCAGCATCTGGCAAATATGCTAAAAAGACACTAATTAGGTTGTGTAATAATTCAGGTTAGCGGCCGTTATTTTTGCTGGGAGTTATCCAGTCTCGGCCTCTGAAATGTGATCGTTTGGTGCTTTGTTTGTAATCTGTGAGCGGGGACGTTAGCGGGAGTAAATGCGACTGTTTGAGATGTTTTCTGGCATTTTATTGAAGAAAAATGCAGCTTAAATACTAGAATTCTGAATGAATGTGTGTAACTAAATTAAGACAGGAGCTTTAGTTGTTTTTTTTTTTACACAGACATATAACATTGAAACATGGATTGCGGGAATTTCTTATCAGTTAAGTGTTAAGTGATGGTAAAAATAATTATTAATTAACGCAGTCTCGTTAGTTGTAGCCAGAGTTACAGAGCTCGATCCTCTCAAGTGCTGATCCTCTTTCGTTTGCCCTCGATGGTAATAAAACACAGATTTAGATTAATGGAGAAAATAACTGCCAGATTAATCAATCATGCAAATCAGGCGTCGACCACATTGCATGTAGTAGAGATGACATCTTTGATGGTCTCTCTACAAATGACTACACAAAGGGATTAAGAGATATTTGCAGCTCTACTAGTAAGCTATAACCACAGAAGCCCTGGCTGCAAGCTGGTCAGCATTTCAGCAGCACAGCACATGATAAAGGGGGTTTCCTGAAGCTGCAGACTGCTTCAAAACTCAGCCTTATTGTGCACGACTTGATTTGTATTTTTTAATGGACCGTGATGATCGGCTCCGTGTGGTTCGTTTGCTAGACAGTGTAACATCAGTAATTAAGGAGAAGAAGTGAGAGTCGGACATTAGAGAGTCGATAAGATAAATAAACACATAATGCACGATGAGTTTGGTGAGGCTTGATTCCCTTTATTATTCCCAGCGTGATTAAAGCAGCCCTCGTTGCACCGCCGGTCCTCTTCCTAATACGTCACCACATTTTAAACGGGATGATTTAACGATAGCTGTTTTTATGCAAAGACAAATGAACTGTTTTAGTAAGGCTGCGTCACGCTTCTATTCCAGCTCTATGCCAGTCACTGCAGAGCAGCAGGAGTATGTTTACAGTTTTTCTAATTATTTTACTTTAGTTACTTCAAATATTTAGCCAATACTTAAAGAAAAGTATTTCAGCTTTACTTCTGGCTACCTTTCAACTGCTAATCCGCGAGTTTTTCCCCTTTCAGCTGTTATTCTGTAACTTTTAGCCGACGATTGAGTATTTATTCGTGATCAGCTGTTTACTCATTACTTAAATCTGTGACTTTTTACTAACTGTTAATTTTTAGTTAACCATTTAACTGCTAATCCGTGAATTTTAGTCAACTGTCTCAACTATTGATCGATGATTTTTAGCTAATCATTTACTCCTTAGTTACTGTTGCTAACTCGTTACTAAAAAGGGACGTATCCTGATGTTTCAAGCATTGGTCCATAATTTTTTTGACCATTTCAGTTGTTTCAGCTGTTTACAGTTATTTATCTTTGTTGGTACACAAGCAGTAAGTGTTGCACAGATGAATTATGAACTGAATAATCTGAGTTTTTGAGTCGACTGAGCGGACAGGCCTGACGCGCTGACGTGAGAAAATGTTTATGGTACTTTTCCAACACTTGAACTCTTCCTCTTATCTCCTCCCAGCGAGGGCACGAGAGAGGAAGAAGTGCAAGAACAGACGAGCCGAGGCCGCCAAACGAGAACTCCTTTGACTTTTAGCTCGTGATGTCAGTTACATGTTACATAAAAGGTGTGAGTGTCCACCAAAACTGTTTTCTTAATCATCAGTAAAATCATGCGCACGGCCCATTATTAGCTCCTTTATTACTCTTGTTTTAATCATCATTTACCATTTTTTTTAATCTAGTTTATGGATATTTTAGTGTTGATATTTGTTGTAATATTTATTCGATGTACTTTGTTATCAGGACCATAATAATAATATAAGACTGTGTGAAGCTGCGGCTTTGTGTGATAACACCGCACTTTGTAGCTTAATCAGTATCAATTTTTTAGCTGTTACATTTTCAGTCACAGCACGGTGACAGTTTGCATAATCTGCTGCATCTGTTGATGAACTGTGTCATGTGACTCCTCAGCTAACACCCAGCGGCAGGAACAGCCCCCCCCCCCCCCCAAGGGCCCACTTTGAGAAATAGTGTCACAATTTCCACGTATAACTCTACACTTGTGATGTGTTTACTTAATGTAATCAGTGCAAAAGTGTTTGTTGGTGGAACTGCGTACACCACACACTGATCCGTGAATCCATTAATTAGCTAAATAAATATTTTAACTGTTAATCTGTGATTTTAATTGAACTGATTCAGTTATTAATCACTGACGTTGATCCCTGATTTTATTATAGTACTTTAGTTATTAATATCTAATCTGCGTAATTCAGATGTTAATCCATGATTTTTTTTTTATTGGGCTAATTCACATGTTAATCTCTGACTTAAAAATAACTAATTCAGCAGTTTATTCAACAGATTTTTGCACTTTCTATTCCTTATTTTCTGACTTTTTCCCCTAACTTTTAGCTGACTAATTAAAATGTTAAGTTGTCAGTCTTCGACTTTTATTGGATTAATTTAGCTGTTAATCCCGGACCTTAAGGTCATTAATTCAGTACAATTTGAAGTGTTCATTCCTTGTTTTAGCTACACCTTTTTCCTGCAGTGGCACCTGCAAACGTACCTGTGGCCTGGGATAACTGGCCTAATTAACAATAATTAAAGGCTTTAACTTCTGAATTTGAGTGAAGTTTCAGACATCTGTTCATTCTCAAAGAAACAAGCAGTGTATTATAAAGGTTACAGTTTGTGTGTGGTTTAGAAGGTGACATTTGTTTACCCCATGGTAAAACCAATATTAGGGTGTATGCAGCTCTGCGCCCTGTGTCCTTGAGCTTAAAGATCACTGTAAGCTTGCAAAGTGCTCTACAGCTGCATGTGTGGAGCAAAGGCAGAGCCAGTTTTTTTCATGAAAGCTCACCACATCCTTCACTTTGTAACCGCAAACAAGTGAAGGTTTTATTCACATTGGTGGGAAAATAACCAACTGTAGCACCGTGATAGATTAACTGCTGCCATGGGATTCAAATCCTTAACATTTGATCCGTGTTTTAGAGCTCCTTAATTGGAGAATTACATTTTCTCTAAGGATGTGTTGACCTCTGTCTTCCCATCCCGTGTATATATGTTTAAATAAACTGCAGCAAATGGAGAAGTGGCATTCATGTCTCTCCATAATCTAAAAATGGATTAAAAATGATGTTTTCCAGTTCCCGCTAACTGTTTGCATTTCCACGTCCTTCCTTTCCGTGCCCTGCAAATAACCACACTCTGTATAAGTATACCAACAGAAGCATTAATGTTTTTAGTTGGTAATAATCAGAGTTTGGTGTCCTTCTGGATTCTGTCACCTTTAGTGCAGATTCATTAATTAAGCACTTGCTTTTAATTAGTTGCTTCAGAGTCTGTCCTGTTGTTTAGCTTCAGTTTCAGGGCTGCGACCATCAAACACCGACTTGGTCCAGAAAACGTCGGTGTTTGTTGCCGGAGCACGAGGCGGTGAATTCGGACGCCTTGTTGTAAAAGACCAGTGGTTCAAAAAATAGAAATACTGAGTTCATTAGCACAAAAGACTAAAAAGTGTCTGTACTGTATTGCTCCTTAAATCAATTAAATATTATAAAAGATGCATTCAGGCCCTGCTGCTTTCATTAATGCTAATACCAAGAAAGAAAATTATGCTTCCATCAAATTTATTATGCAGCTTATTAAGTAGGATGAAATAACAAAACCAGTGTGGCACTTTTAACATTGTTTTATTCGTGGTTTGTGTTTGGCTTAAATTTATTAAGTCCACGAGGAGCAGTTTTTTCTGCTCTTGGTTCTGTATGATGTCAGAGAGCGTGGATATCCCTAATATGGTGATCTCAGGCAGCCAATCAGAAGAAAGATGGCTCAAATTAAAAGGAGTTAAAATGGTTTGTTTCAGAGAGAAGGTGAACTGAGGTGCTGCACAGTGAAACTATAAAATATCACTTCGACCTGTGAATCAATGCACAGTTACTCTTTTGTAGTGCAAAAATAAGAGCGTGGTGATGGAAATAGCATAAAAGGTCCTCTTTAAGTGCTAACAAATAAAAGGCCTCATCAGTAAGATACGCTGAACTGCACGTTTTAAAATATAAGAAGCTTTTCAAGATGAAAGACTGAAGCTTAGAAGCAGAATGATGTTACAGTGCATTTCGAAACATCTCGAAATCTTGCGCCTTCCGACAGATAAGCCGCAGTATCAGTCGAAATAAAAAGTGTGCCGTTATCTCACGTACAAGATTCGCTGCTATCATCTATTTTTTTTTTCTAACGTGACATGAAATAACCAGCTGCTAGAGTTTAAATCACAACTTTGCTGTTTGTCTTCATCCGTGCAGAAAAACCATTGCCACATTTCCTTTTTCACGTTCTTCTGAACCTCCCTGAAATCTGAGACACTCTCAATGGAGGCCACAGGAAAGTACGAGTTTGCTGCGACGGCGGACGACGAGCTCACCTTCAGAAAGGGTGATGTACTAAAGGTCAGTGTATGATTAGGTCACAAAGTCATTTTTTTCCCCATTACCCCTGCAGGACACCTTTTCTTTTGTCTTTTGTGCAGATTTTAACCCTCGAAGAAGAGTGGTGTAAGGCAGAGATGCAAGGACGGGAAGGATATGTACCACGTAACTACATCAATTTGCAGATTCCAGGGTAAGAGATGGATGAGCGACAGCCTCGAACTAAAAACAAGGAGCCTTTAGTGCTCAAGCCTTTTTAACAGAGTATTTTTTTTAATGCCTAAACCTAACCAAATAGTATGTGGTGCCTAAACCTGACTGAGTAGTGTTTGGTGTTAATTATTAACAGTTAAAATAATCCGACCACTGTGTAAAAATCAGTTTTGTGTGGGGGACCTGAACCGCGGTACGAACAGCGGATTTTCACCCTTTGAGTGGAAAATCTTCACTGTGTGCCAACTGACACAAAACGACAGACGTGAGAGGGGTCCGGTGGAAAAAATGTGCTCACGAAAACGCGGTGAAATTAATACAGTATATCAAATAGAGCGTGCAGTGAGGTTAGGGTTAGGTTCACGTCAGCTCCTTTAATTGACATGTTCTCCTGTTTGGCGTAACCAAAGGGAAATGTGATCGTACAACATAGTTTAAGGTCAGACAGCATGAAAGAGACTCCATATTTCTTTTTTATGAAACTATGCCTGATTGGCATGTGGCTAAAATACAGCATAACCCCGCCCATCAGGTCGCTGTCATTTCAATCCCACCTGTGAAAGCATTTAAAGGAAGTTTGCAACAGTGCTGCAGACAAACCAAAAGATTTTGGTTAAAAGACAAAAAAGTCAGTGAGTCTTTTTTTTCTGGTGAGTAAAGAGACTAGAACAGGATTGGTTTAATCTTAGTTTTTAACTTTTGTAGCACTTCCAGCAGCTCTGTGCATGAGTGTGAGTGGCTTACTTTAGATAATCAGTAGCATCGGGGCCTTTGTGTGCAGGTGGTTTAAGGAGGACGCCAGTCGCAGTGCTGCAGAGGAGCTCCTGAAGTCCAAATCTGTGGGGGAATTTTTGATCCGAGGATGCCAAACCTCCCCTGGAGACTTCTCCATTTCAGTCAAGTGAGTGAAGCAACGGGAAGCCTCAAAATTTGGCTCATGCTTATATTTAGGCTGAAGCTAAAGTGCTAACTTTAGTGTGCCAACATTAAACCTGCTGATGTTCAGCAGGTTTAATGATGCTTAGTCGGCTTCTGGTTCGGCACTTGAAGGGGAAGTAAACTGCAGAATGTTACTGAGTGACTTTGTTTGTTCAGCATGTTACACATAATATTTAAACCACCTTCACTTATAGAACACATGGGACTAGATCCAGATCTGGAAGCATACATTTAATTTTTTTAGCAGAAGCAGAGAACGTAATCACATTATCTGAGGTTTTAGCTTCTTTTTCTTTATAAATGTAAACTGAACATCTTTGGATTTGGAACCACAAAGTTCTACATTGTGCTCAGCAGTAAAGGTAAAAGGACAACTTAGCGCTACACCCTGTCATCCAAAAAAAAAAAAAAAACAACGTGGCGGCGGCCAAAACTCAGAATGTGTCCAGAAGCCAGCGGGTGATGTTGCTATCTCTATTTTCATTGTGCAATTTATGGTTTCAACCTACAGTGCCCGCTCTGCGTACTGTTTGGCGGTCACATGATGAGACAGCGGTACAAACCAGTTTTACACTCACTCGAAATGGGCTGATCAGCCCATTTCGAGTGAGGTTTCAGTTAAACCCAAACTTCCTTTTTTTTTTGTTTTTGGTAACTAATAAGCAAAAAGATTTTGCAATGTATGGCACTAGTCACAACGCCAAGAAGTCTCACTTAATACAACGTGATGTTAATTTTCCCCCCCAATAGCGTAAAACACACTAGATTCTCATCTACAATCTCAAAAGTGTATTTGGTGATGCAGTTTGGGGCACTTTCATTTGTTCAAAATGCTGGGATACCTGGCTGCCGCCACCAGCTGACGCTGACGCTGCATCAGTCCACTATCTGGGATTTTGACTTGCTGGGTAACCAATCAGATGTTAGCGTCTGCTGATGAGCTGCAGTGACAGTTGAAGTTATTTTATGGTGCACTGCAGCACAGGAACCATGAAATAATCAACTGAATAGTCAAATAATTAAATATGTTTTTTAAATAAAATGAATTGATGAAATTTGATGAATTTTAAATACATAATTCAATATTATTGAATTATGTATTTGACATTATTTATGTCTCATCTTAATGAATTAATGACACATTTAATTATTTGTTTAATGTTGCTTTTAATTTATTTCATTTTGGCACCTTTGGTGCGCCATAGTTATTTATGTGAGGCTACGGTGCAGCTGTGCCAGCAGAAAGCAAGAGTCGGCATTAAAATCTAACTTTAAGATATAAACTTTGCAACTTTGTGACCTGCTGTCGAGCAACAAAAAGGAATCAAGAAAATGATCAAACAGTAACTTATTGCCATGAGCTACTTTAAGTAGGCAATTTGGTTGTTTTTGAAGTGTAAGTGTGAATGAAACCTATTACAGGACAGTTGCAGTTCCCTGATATCAGTGTTCTTTCACCCTTACAAGATCACACCCTCTGACCTCTTTCCTCCTCAGCTGCAGACTCTGCAAGATTCGTATTTTTTTTATAACCAAAGGCAGCTGCAGAGTAAACAAGCGAGGCAGAGGTGGAGTCAGTTTATCTGAACGTGTCCGCCGTCTCTCAGACCACCAGCGCAGCTTATTCCTTTTAGCTGCTCTGATTACTGGATCTCCCAGGACAGTTTGAAAAGGTGTCATATTGTCTGTTATCTGTAGCACCTGTGCAAAATCTCTCCAGTGAAAAGGGACCAAAAGGGTTTTAACACTCATACATTTGAGTTAAATTCTTCTGTAACCTGGAACAGGTGCTAAGTTTTAGCATGTCTATGGGTTTTTAATGTTAGAAATGAGCATTATGCTAATTTAAATCGTTAGCGCTTAAGACCTCGGGTGTACAGTTGCTGTCAAAAGTTTACATATACTCATCATGGACATCATGGAATGTTGTGGTAATTTGGGACTTTTAATTATTTCTTTGAACTGTTCTTTTTGCGGGATGGAATGATTTTACAGCACACATCTTTAATGACTTTAAAAAACAAGAAACTGGGTGCAGTTTGAATTTTGGATTTTTGTCTATTTAATTAAATTAAATTAAATTTAATTTATATAGCACCAAATCACAACAACAGTCACCTCAAGGTGCTTTATATTGCAAAGCTAAAGACCCTACAATAATACAGAGAAATCCCCCAACAATCAGAGCACCCCTTATGAGCAAGCGCTTGGCAACAGTAGGAAGGAAAAACTCCCTTTTAACAGGAAGACACCTCTGATAGAGCCAGGCTCAGGGAGGGGCAGCCATCTGCTGCCACCGGTTGGGGGTGAGGGGGGAGAGACAGGGCAAAAGACACACTGTGGAGAGCCAGTGATTAATAATAACTTAATGATTAAATGCAGAGTGGCGTATAAACACAAACGTACACACACACCCACTAATATTTGGTTAAATGTCACTTAGCAAGTTGACCAGATGCTTAATTCTGCCTGAATATTTGTGACCGCTTAGTAGAGTTCATTTAAGCTGGTTGTTTTCCTGGGACGAACTCGGCTCTTAATCATAGTCCACAAATGTTCAATAGGGTTGAGTTCGGGGCTTTGGGAAGGCTATCCCAGAAGCTTAATGTTAGCCTGCTTTATCAAGTGTGTTTGGGATCATGGTCCTGTTGGAGCTCTCGGTCGTGTCTACGTTTCACCCGTCTAGAATTTGGAGGTAATCCTCCTTCTTCATTATTCCATCGACTTTGTGCAGTAGACCAGTACCACTGGCAGTAAAACAGACCCAGAGCATGATGCTACCACCGCCATGCTTGACAGCTGGTACAGTGTTCTTAGGTTTGAAAGCCTCACCTTTACTCCTCTAAACATAACTCATGTCATTGTGGCCAGATAGTTCAAATAGATCTTTGTGTCATCACCATAAAACGTTTCTCCAGAAGGAGAAGGTCTGCCTCGTCCATGTGGGCAGCTGCAAATTTCAGTCCAGCTTTAAGGGGTCCATTTTGGGCAGGGGCTTCGTTTTTGGTCGGCACCCTCTCGGTCCATCTGCTTCCTAGATGTTAACTAAATTTTTTATTTTTTGCCATTTGCTAGAAGCAACACGTCTTAAAATGCTGGTTTCACCTTAAACACTTCAAGTGTTTCGAGTAGCATTATTCACAGCTGTTTCTACAGTATACCTGTACCTGGTGCAGTTGGTATACCTGGTGTAGTGTTGTATGTCGACCAGCAGAGGACAATCCAGCTGAGGAGATGGCCGAAGCAGTGGGATGAAGGAAACAGGGAGTCATTTGTTACTTATGTTCCTGTACAGTAATTTACAAAAGAAACACAAGACAAGAAATATCTTTTTATTTAACCCCCCCCCCCCCAAAAAAAAAAAAAAAATTAAACAAATTTAATTTCCTTATTTCAGGGCACTGTTTCAAAGAGCCTCTGACCAGGATTAGAGGATCACAGTTTCTGTTCTCTGGTTGTTTTTGGCCTTTTTTGTTTGCATCAATATTTGGGCATTAATCTTGTAGTACACTACTAAACCAGGGCCACAAAGGACTCCGGTTTACTCAGTTTTATTTAAGTCTACATCGTTTAGAATATCATCAGAGGCCGATCCTCCAGCCTCTGTCTTATTGCCTTTGTCTCCAAACTAGTTTTAAGACCTGAATTACTTCAGTTTGGTCTTCACACACACAAAAAAGAACTGGATGTAATTTGCAAGATGACTGGTGCTGTTTTGACCACTTTTTAAGCATTTCCTGTTAATGAAGTCCATGTTTAACAAGTCTAAAGTCAGTTTAGTTTATAAACTGTAAAATTTGCCAGTTTAGTTCTGTTCTAAGTACAATAAAGGTTTCAAAGATCTGAAAGTGCACTTTTTATTTAAGTGAATCCAAGCGCCTCAGATAAACGTGTTTTAAAGAAGGCTTCTGAAGGGAATGGGTTGGTTCGCGCCCTGAACTCTTACTGAAACAGTGTTACGTAATTTAAAATGACATTGTGATATGGATGGAAGCTCTTTTATAAAGCATGAATTTTCACACATTATAGGCATGAGAATGACGTCCAGCACTTCAGAGTAATGAGGGACAACAAAAGTCAGTACTTCCTGTGGCAGGAGAAGTTCACCTCCCTCAACAAGCTGGTGGAGTTCTACAAAGCCAACAGCATCTCTAAAAACAGGGTGATTTACCTCAATGACGGCACCCTGGACAGAGGGATCCCCTCGCCATCCCAGCCGGTAAAATATATTTTGTTCTGATTTTTAAATGAAACTGTTTATAACTGATTGTAATACTTCAGTCACACACAGTATGTCTGCAGAAATGAAAATAAAAAAAGCTTTGGAGCGACCTTAGAGTAACTGTAAGGTTTTCAGGTGGCGTGCGTGAAGCGTCACGCCGAGGCGATGAGGCCAATAAAGTGACAGTTTCTGTGGTGTTGCAGAATGTCAAACCACATTTCAGGAGTTTCTTTTTACAGTAAATTTGCAAAAAGATGACGTGTTAAAATTCAGTGTAATGAGAAGTGTACTGAGAACCTTCTTGCAGAGGCAACTTAAAGCCAACGCTGCTAAATCTGACAAATGAGGCTTTGAGAAGCTGAAACCATGAAAAATTGACTGATAATCAAACACTGCCCAGCTCCAGTGTCTTTGTCTTGTGTGGTTTTACTGAATATATTTGGCTTTTTTTTTTTTTTGCCATTTTCACTATTTCATCCATCCATCCATCAGCTGGAGCCTATCCCAGCTGTCATAGGGTGAGAGGCAGGTCGCCAGACGGTCGCAGGGCTAACACAGAGAGACAGACAACCACTCACATTCACACCTGTGGGCAATTTAGAACCTAACCCCACTAACTGCATGTCTTTGGACTGTGGGAAGAAACCAGAGTACCCACACAAACACGGGGAGAACATGCAGACTAGCTGTGAGGCAGCAGCGCTAACCACCACACCACCGTGCCGACCTATTTCATGAAATTTTAAAAACATTTTTACATCTTGGTTGCAGAGAAGCTTTTTAACCCCTTGATCAGATCTCTCAAGCTTTAGAAGAGCTCTCAAAGAGAGTCCTGGGCTAAGACGGGCATCCCGAAGAAAACCTGTGCAAACACAAGGAAGTCACATAAACTCCGCACACAATGGTCCCTGTGTGGCTCCAAATCCACATGGATTTTGCTGCCTCGGTTAGCAAAGTGCATCCACAGATACCTGCTAAGTAGTGCGGAGGAACAGGTCAATGAGATACTAGAATTTTACTCATCATAACTGAACCTGTTGTTTATTTCTGCAGGTTGCACATGTTAACGTGGGAGTCTGTTAGGCATGTCTACAGTTTTTGGCACGTTGGTGCTTTAGAGGTTGCTGCTGTTGTTCAGACCTCTTTGTAACCACTGAAGCCACCGTGTTAGGGATGGACGGGTGAAACCGAGACTCGATCAGAGATAGAAATGTCCACAGTTTCATGATGCCTCCCTCACCATTACATAACAGAGGCCTGATAATGTTGAAGAGATGCTGTAATAGTGAAGCAGCTTAGTGTATGAATGTAAACAAGCATACGAGCAGGATTAACTGAAACCACTGGAAAACAGAAGGCTTTACTTTATTACTGGACCTAAGCTGTGTGAAAGCTGTAAGGCTTAACGCGCCTTCAGGTAACGAGTGAACTGGAAACGCATGAAAATATTGGATGATATTTTTAGCTCTTGGTCCAATCCAGTCATCACACCTGTTCCGTTTTTTCAGAAGAAACAGAACCGTGAGCAGCGCCCCCTTGACTGATCGTGTGAAAGAGTGTGAAGAGGAAATGAAAGCTAAGAAGGTGTTTTTAATGAGAGCATATCAAAGTGTTGGAGGGAGACGGATGTGGGTGAAGGAAATGCTGCAACTTTATCAGAGTTCTAGCCAGAAAAAAAATTGAGCCTGGTGGGCGTATGTGTTGGGGGTGGGGGTTAATTAGCATTAGCTTGCTAATGCTAAATGCCGTGCCAGCTTGCTAATTCAGTGACGGTGAACAGCTGGATAATATTATGTATGTAATATTCTGTGATTGTGGTTGATCCTACATGTCATTGAAGGCACCTGAATCTGATTGGACCTTTTGACTTGATGAGAATGGGGAGTGTGGATCTCTCTAGTCCCTCTTGGGTGGTATACGCGGAGCATGCGGGGTGCGCGCACTCGCTTTGATAGAACAGTTCCAATAGATAGCGAACCGGTGAAATTCTCGGCCCGGTGCAAGGCGACCTCAGCATGGCACAGCGCCGGGCGATCAACCGCTGGCTAGAACCCTGTTTATAGAAGAAAATGAGCATCAGATCAGAGTCGTGGGTCTGAAACTGTAAAATCCTGAGAAACTGAAAGCACCACGCAAACCTCCACGCGTCTTTGAATCTTTGAGATCTCCTGCGTGCGTCAGTGTCTTTCTGCTGATAGAGACTTTATAATAAATATTACTAATGTGAGATTTTAATTCTTTTTTCATTTCATTTCCAGTATTTTGGTCACCAGCATCACATTAAAGGCTTAAAGATGCATTATTCTGCTTCAGTATGCCTGTAGTACATTAGATGTGGTTGTTGTGTCTTATTTTCCCTCCAAGTTTAGCTTTAAAGTCTCGCTGTAAAAATCAGTCATGCATAGGATGAAAAAAGTTTGATTTATGAACATATAAATAGAAATGAAACTGTATCGCTAGTTCTTGATGTACCTGTTCGAGCGTTGCGCTCTTATCTACTTCCTGTGGGCTTCCTTCCTGCAGGTGAAGAGAGGAAGTTTGCCAGAGCAACGTACAACACCGGCTTTCAGCACGACGCCACGCAGATCTTCAGACCAGACTCCCAGCCAGCTGGTATGAGCTACGGCTTTTCTTCCTCTCACCTCTAAAGTCTTGAAAAACAAATAATGTGCAAAAGTTTTAGTCGCAAAGCTAAAAATAGATTCTTTGAAGTGCGCCGCTTCACACAAAACTTTAAACAAAGTGCAAGAAACAGAAAAACTAAATCGAATTTGCCTTTGAAAAGTGGAGCCCGAGCTATTTTAGGCATCACGGGGCACATTTCAATAAGCTAAAGCAGGAACATAAAGCGTGTGTTGTTCTTTGTTTCAAGGCCAGGAGGCCTGAACTGGAGGCGCGAGCGCACACCATCGGCCACACAGGAAGAAGCAGCCCTTCCACCTCTGCTCAGCCTCTGAGACGCACCTCTGAAACCATGCCTCTGCCTCAGGTCAGCCCCGCCGCTCTTTGGTGCTCAGTGACAGTGGTGAACACAGGAAACTGTGGACCAGCTAGCATCACGTCGATACGCTGAGTTTAGCGTTAGCTGGGTGATGTCAGCGTTTATCCTTGGTTATAGATTCAGATTACACATGAAACTAAGTAGGTCAAAGCTTTAAGACGTTAGTAAGAAACAGTTACTGTTCTTAGGAACTCATATTTAAACATTTGCAGGATGAATGGTGGTAAATATATACAGTGTTTCCTGTATCAGTCTCTCACATCACTGCTGGGGAAGTTCAGCCCACTCTTCTTCACAAAGTTGCTTCAGTTCATTGAGGTTTGCAGGAATTCGTGTTTTCACGGCTCTCTTAAGGTCCCGAAACAGCATTTCAGTCAGGCTGAGGTCAGCACTTTGATTCTTTTCTTCGTCAGCCGTTCTGTTGTAGATTTGCTGCTTCCTTAAAATTGGATGAGAAACCTGAGAGCATGAAATGTTTCTCCTGATATGCACACGGCTGCATCCAGTATATCGGTCAGGCGTTGATCAGTGTTTGGTTTCTACCCGCAGAGACCGTGCTTGCCGCAGGTAAGGGCTCTGTACAACTTCACTGCAGAGGAAGACGACGAGCTCGAGTTCGCCGCCGGTGACATCATCGAGGTGGTGGATAGCTCCGATGCGTCGTGGTGGAAAGGGAGGCTGAGGGGATCAGAGGGGCTGTTTCCCGCAAACTACACGGAGCACCTGTGAGGAAACGCCCTGGGCGACGATTTTAAAACGCCTGCGCTCGTTCGGACTCGATCTGCGGGTGCTTCGGCTCTTGATGAGTTTCCGAACGTAAACGAGCAGGCTACTGTCTGCGCTGCATTTCGGTCTCCCACCGGAGGACTGAGGCAGTGCAGCTTTATTTATGAAGGCACAGAGACAGGAACTTCCCACGGCTCCCGCACGCTCACCTGGCACACACGAAACGCTGCACATGGTGCCCGAGGATGATGTTTGTATCATGACGTGTCTGTAAGCATATTTTCTGAACGCTCGCTGGCCAGGCTGCTGATGAATGGACTGTCCGCTCACACATTTTATATAAAAAAAAAACGTCTTTTTAAATAAAATTTTTACAGCCGAGTGTGGTTTCTTTCTGGGACTTGTTGCTTTACAGATGCTTCAGCCATGGTGTAAATACCCTGGTGTCCTTCCACATCTTCCCCTCCATCAGTATGTCCTCTTCCTCTCGTGTTGGACTCGGGGCAGACTGGACGCTACCCTGATTCGCAGGACTATAAATTTTTCTGCTCAATTTGAGCACTCAAAACATTTTCTTACTACAAGCCTAATTCACCCATTCACACCCATTCATACAAGCACTTTTTTCTATGCTGAAGCACTTTTTGTCTAACATTCACACACTCACACTCTGATGGATGGATCTGGGGCAACTCAGGGTTTGCTCAAGGATACTTTGATATGCAGACTGGGGGAGCCAGCAGGAGACCTGCTCTACCTCCCGAGCCAGAGAAAATAGGAAAGGGCAAGAGCCTCAGAGAATCAGAGGCAACGGGGGGAGCCGAGCCCCCTCCAGAGGCTGACTGTCAGCTTTCTTCTAATTGGCTGCCTGTTGCAAATGAGGGTTTGACAGCACATGGGCGGGGCTTTGGTGCTAACAGCCAGAGATGAAAATTTTAATGTCTTTTTTTTAACATCATAAAGATCCAAGAATTGAAAAAACTGTCTGAAACTGAGTGTTTCATGTCTGCAGCCTGAGCTTTTGGTTCACTCTGACCTCATTAGCTCAAACCTGGGCCATGTTTGATGTGAACATGAAACACTGGAACAGAACACCTGACAGGAAACAAGGGAAGTCTAGTTCAGCTGTATGAAGGCGATCAAAACTACAGACCCTACAGGTGAGGAGAGTTGCCCTTCAAAATAAAAGCTGCACCCTGATTCAGGATGCAACTTATTTGATGCAACTAACAAACCCATTCAAAAAAAATTACTCACTTACTCACCCACTGACTTTGAGAGGAGGGACTGAGAAGTGGAAAAATGCTGATTCTTTTCTGGGTTTAAGGCCTCAAATATTTTGGCGCTAGATCTGATCTAGGAGAGCTGCTCTACTTCCCACTGTTCTCATTTTACATTAAGTCAAGGGTGCAGCAGGGGGCACTCAAGAGATGGTCCTCAGTTTATAGGAGTGAATGGAGTAAGTTGCTAAAATATTTATTCACAGCTGCTTCAACACAAAAATTTCCAAATTTTATTTATTTATTTTTTAAATCATTTGACAAATTCAGTATCGATAGAGTGTCTAAAATGAAACAAAAATACATTTATGTCCTTTAGTTTTTCTTACAAAGATGCAGTGGAAGGTCATGATTGTAACAGAAGTTTAATAGAAGATAAGATTCTTGCCCTGTGGCAGCTGGGATAGGCGCTTCCCCCTGTGTAACCCTGAACTGTAGCCAAATCATGAAAAACAGCCCAACTCAATATAAATAAACAATAAACACAATTCTAACAAAAAGTCCAGAAAAAAAAAAACAAAACTAAAATTTAGCTCATTAAAATAGAAAATAGAAAAAGTGAAGTGCTCAATAAATCAGAATCTAAATATAATACAAGGCAGAAACAGAAAGTTTCTCTACTGTCTGTCCAGGAAGTGGTGCAGAGGTGTTATAGATATATTATCCGCAGCCATTTAGCCTACCAGCTTATGGAGGAATCTAAAAAGAGTGTTAATATAAACTGGATCAAAAAAAATGTTGCTTTTGTTCCAAAGAAGACACACGGGAGAGCACCTAGATTTCCAGGCAAACATGCAGAAAATAACCTTCATGTCCTCTGGAATGACATCAGCAACAGTTTTGACTGAACCATCAGATTAAGGGACTTTTGAGCATGGCATCAACAGTTTTTTGGTTTGCGCTAATTTGACTTTCATCCATTTCTGGATCAAACATTTTCAAACAATCCAACAGACATCCTGCTTGTGTCACAGCAGTCAAAGGGGCCTCTTGGCACCATGCTCCCCCAGACGGCTGAAGGACGCTGCCATCCTTGGTCCAGCTCAAGCTATGAAAGAATAGAACAGAACAGAACAGAATAGAATAGAATAGAATAGGGCTTTATTGTCATCATACAGCGAAATTAATCAGGAAGCTTTTACAGTTTTTTTTTCTCTCCACACAAGAAATTGATCCTCATCACACTTTTGATCACGCTCCCTATCGGGGCCTTTGATGTGCCCTAATCTAGCATGTTTGGATTTCATTTAAGGCTTTTTGTGCAGTTACAATAATAATTTTTGGTTGAGTCAAAATCCCGATACATTATTTGGGAGCCGCCACTGACCAACTTCCATTTTTGTTTTATTTTGAAAGTTTGCAAGCGGCATGTTGTCCCCCCCGGGACTGTTGGCTCCTCCTCCTGGGTCTACCTGAGCGGCTCCTGTACCTGTCTGTACAGGTATTGCGGTTCAGGTGAAACAACAACAGCAGCAGCAGCAGCGGTGGTGGCGGACTGTGGGGAAAGTTTTTAGGGCCATGGCGGAGTCTCAGCTGGTGTGCATGGACGATGAGCACGTTAACGAGAAGGTCCCGGAGTCCAGGCCGGAGTTTTACTACAGCGAGGAGCAGCGCGCGGCCCTGGAGCAGCTGCTGAGGAACGGGGACGGAGCCTTCAAGATGCGCCTCCAAGAGGACAACACCAAAGACTTCCTCTGCGCCAGGGAGGTCAAAAACATCCGCAAAACCTTCCAGGAGTACGACACGGACAGCGACTCCGAGTCCGGAGAGCAGGACAAGTCCAAGGGCTCCTCCAGCGCGGACTCCGGGGTCCACTCCACCTACTGGCCCCAGATGTCCGACACAGAGGTTCCGACTCTGGACATCGGCTGGCCCGGCAGCAGCGGCGTCTATAAGGGGGTGACCCGTGTGTCCGTGTACACCCACCCTCCCAAAGAGCAGGGACCGCACATTAAGGCGGTGGTGAGAAAGCTCATTCAGGAGTCACACAAGGTAACACTCAGAAAAGGAGAGAAGTCACCCTGTTCATGTCACTAAAAGCCCTCTGATTGAGGCAGAAATGTCTGAAAGAATATTAACCATGATACTATAATAAACCACCAACTATGAGACACCCCGGCGTGCAGGAAGTCCTTTAGTCCTTTCATTTTTCAAATTGAAGTCATAAAAACATTCAGGGCTGCCGGTAACTGTTCAGTTAGTCTATGATGTGCGTGTAAAGTCAGAAACTAGTGAGAAGTGTTCCATTTTCCCCGGAGTTAACCCCAAACCCAAAGAGATTCAAGCTCTACAGATATAAAATAGAGAAACTCTGAATAAGAAGCAACATCTGAGCATTTCTGGGGTGCATTTTGCTTGAAAACAATTCTTTAAATGAAAAATAAATAAGTGACTTGCCTCTAAAACTGCCGATAAATACTTCAAACAATAGAGCAGGTAGCAGAAGCACCTGCAAATTTAAATTTAGGGGAAGGATGCGTAACAAAACCTCAAACCTCCGGTTGATGAGTCATCGCTTACACCTTCAGCAGACAAAGAAAACAAATTTGTTACCTGATGGAGCAATTAAAGGAGAGAGAGTCCCTGACCTACTTGTAACAAAGAAGGACAATAACTCTGAAATACTAGCACTGATTGGCTGCGGATGGTCACCTGACCACAGAGCCAGTAACGGTCACTCCTCGTGTTTCCCGTCATCACAGCCTGCAGTAAATGCCAGCTCATCCCCAGAGTAATTTTTTTCTGCGGTATAATAAACTGAGTATCAGCTGACAGGAGACCTCTCAAGACAACATCGTTTTCTGACGTTAAAGTAACGCCATGAAAAACATTCAGGTGTTTTCGAGCACCTGTGCTGAACATTTTTAGGCCACAGTGATATTTAAGAAAAACTCAGCAGCAGACGCCTTTTAAATAAAATATTGAATTACATTTTGCTGGGATCGTGCTGATATTTGAAGGCAAAGCGGTACCCCGAGTGTTTGATCTGTTTCCTGATAACGTTCCCAGGAGAAACTTGACCAGCCACCCGTCCCACATGGCGATATGATCCTTTAGAGTTTTTGTGAGTGCGTTATCAGAAAACACAAATGTTTTGTAGCTCTGAAAAATGTCTCAGTGTGAAGGCCTGTTTTTTTTTGAAGGGGTTCATTAAGTTACTGTACATCAAAAAAATCAGCTGATTCTCAGAGAGAGAGAGGTGGGAACTTTTCTCGCATTTGGTTGATTTTATTTCTCGTCTTTGTCTCTTCCTGTGATGAATGACCAGCAGTCTGCACACATGATTTGAACCAGCACAGCCCCACACACACACACACACACACACACACACACACACACACACATTCATCAAGTGTATCCTCATATTCTCTTTTCAAAACTTAATGACTAATTTAACGACTGCCTTCGTGCAGGGTGCTCGGGGCACGTCTGTAAATTGTAGCCTCTTTGAACATGTGCTGCAGTAGCGCATCTAAACCCTAAAGCCTGCTTAGAGAATTTTCCTGTGAGGTTGAAACAGGTGAGGGTTAATGAAGCCAGCATGGGTAAATAAAATTATAAAAGGTAAATGAGTGGGAGAGTCCTGTGCAAGTTTTAACAAGCTAAATGTCAGCTTCACATCAGGACATGCACCCAGCAGAGCAATTAAAACCTCCTCCGTGATCCGCCAGGCCAGGTTAGGGTTTTAAAAATTTTTTCTCCTCACCCACTCAAAGTTTTCCATAAGTCCATCTGATTGGCTGACCATGAAGGTGTGAAAATCAAAGCTAATGAGGGGAATCGCTCACCTGCAATTGGCTTTGACAGGCAGCACCAGAGGCTGTATTTGCTGGATAAAACGATGAGGGTAAAGATGTGCAGAATTCATCATATTTTAATAGGTAATCCACTTCATTATCCATCTACAGCAGTCTATTCAGAGCCGTGTCAGCTTGATGAATCAGTCACAGGCTGAGATTGCTCCCCTTGAGCTAAAATAAATCATCCCCTCCTAAAAACCTGACAGATACTTGAAAGCGTCCTTCGGGAGTTGTAGTGCACGCACACACACGCTAATCCTGGAAGCATAACGCTACTCTACAGGAGATCATTATCTCAATTCGGCAGAAGAGCTGAGCTGTACGTAAGAGAGAGCGACGGTTACCAGTCGAACCGCATTCAGGAGTAAAAATGGATAATGTCACCTGAAAGAACGGCAAAAGGCTCCGCCGTTCAGGTGATGTCATGTGCGTTTGCAAGACCCCATGCAGAATTAAAAAGGTGCACGTCATCAGTGTGCCAGCAGGAGTACTCATTTACACAAGGTGTTGTCCGCTTACATCAGAAGGCTCAAGTGTTTATACTTGTTCTGATCCGCCACAGTGGAAGGTTTTCCATTATATCACACGTGGTGATGGATACCAGATAAAAACAAGCCAAAGCCCAGCCGCGCACAAAGACAGGCAGCAGCAGCGCTCGCCAGTAAACAGCCAAACACTCGAAGCTCTCCAGGTGTTTCCAGGTCGTTAAAGGTAACAGTAAAAATATGACATTTATCTTTTTTCATGTCTCAAATATCACTTCAGTCAGTGATTCTGTCCATACAAGCAGATAGACTGTATATATAAACGCCTTTGGGGCTGAAAAAAGTGGACAAAGTTGTTTAACTGTAAAGGAGATGATGCTGCTGATGGGCATTCAGAAAGATATCACTTAAACATAAATGTGTCAGCTGTGAGCATCACTTTGGTTTGAGGGGGATGTTGTGGTTTTCTTTATTTCCTGTAATATACACACAAATCCTGGTTTCAGTGCTGGAAGCTCCAGGTGATCCCGGTGAGCCAGAAGCTCAGACTGCCCTAAACACACTTTTTCCTACTCCTGGTGGCTCTGTGTGACAGAGAGGACCCAGCCCTAATATGGTCATTTCAGGCACAAAAGCCCCGCCCACCTGCTTTTCAAACTTTCTGCTTACGAAGAGCAGAAAATCAGGAGAAAGTTGGCTTAATGGAGGCGGAGCTTAAACGGCACATTTCAGCCAGAGGGTGACTTGAGGGGCTGCACCGAAGCCCAGTGTAAGATAATAAGGATTATTTTGAACTATGAATCACACAAAGTCCAAGAATAAAAGTACTTCTGTAGTTGATGTTTAATGTTTGTTTTGTTCAAACTGCGCCGCTGCTGCTGGGGCAGGCACCTTAAATTAGTTCCAAAAGCCCTCATTGAAAGCAAAATTGGCAGGTCTCTGTACTCATCTAAAAGGAGTGGTTGGTTAAAATAAAGCTGATCACAAAGCTGCTTTGTGTGAAAAGCAACTCAATTCTTTTTATACATAAATATAATGAAAGTGAACCTACTCTTCTTTAGCACGTTCCCCTCTTCAAAAAGGGTCACCACAGCGGATGGTTTGGCAGATTTTTATGCTGGATGTCCTTCCTGACAAAACCCTCTGTGTCTCCACTTGGTCTCGAACCAGGGATCTTTTGCACGTTAGATGAATGTGGAAACCACAATAACTAAATTGGACCTATTCTGCTCATTTCCACCTCCATGTTTTAAATTCTTGGACTCTAATAGAACAGCTTTGTGTGGCTTGCAGTTCAAAATAATCCTTCTTTATCTTGTACCGGGCCTTAGTACAGCCCTTCAGTTCATTCTGTCTGAAATTAGCTGTTTTAGCTCCTCCTCCTTGAGTGTCACATTCTTTTGATTGGCTGCTCTCTTTGACATCACACAGATCCAAGAGTACAAAAAAAATCTGGAAGAAAAAGGACAGATGGGTGGGCAATAAGGCCCCTTTAAGGGTTGGTTTAGCAACCAGAGCTCTTGGAAGGTCATCGAAATTGAGCCGCTTACAACCTTAACAGGTGAAATAACCGTTGGTGATGCAGAGTGGGCGTGGCCTCATTTAAGCCTTTAGGCGACGACAAAATGCCGCTTTTATTTCCAGAAAATCTCTGACTAGTTCAGCGACATCATTTTCTCGATGGATGTTCGTCAAAGTAAAATGCAGTGTAAGCAGTTAGAAAGAATATTTGATGACATGGCTTCACTGACAGTCATGCCTGGTTAAACTCGTCTTCCAGGACAACAAGTTTCAATTTGCTGGATGCGTCCCAAACATGCTGCAATAAGGAAATGGGGGAGGGGGGGGAAAGATCCACATGCTTTCAAGGGTATAAAAAACAAGAGAGGCTATAAAACGCCTCACAGCGAACAGCAGTCTTACTGCGCTAATAAATCCAGTGCATGATTAAACCGTGTGCAGTAAAGTGTTACCAATGCACTGTTGGGTTGCACCTGGTGATTTGTCGCTCAGATTAGCGGTGCTTCTGAGTCGTAGCCGTTGCTGGCGTTTGCCCAAACTGTCTTTGCTAAAACTTCTAATCACCTGGAAAAACCAGTTACGCTGAAGTGTTAACTGCTGAAGTGTTAACTGCTGCTGTGTTAACTGCTGCTGTGTTAACTGCTGCTGTGCTGGAAAGTTGCGTGTTTAAATTTCACATCACAAGACTAATGACAGGTTAGCACCTCGTGCCTTTGTTCGGACTGGCAGTGGGAGTGGTGAAGACAGATGTTGCTTTAATGTTTAAATGGTGCGTCTTGCAGTTGGATTTAAAAATAAGCTCGTAGACTTGTACCAATCAGGCTGGTCTGAGGGGTTTTGCAGGCTAAGAACAGAAGCGGTTTCAGCTTTCATTTCTAGTCACGCGTGCTGTATTAGTTGTGCGCTCACCGGTCCACACTGACCTGATGGCATCACACATCCTTGATGTGAACGTCCCGTTCCGCCACATCTCAAAGGTGCTCCATTAGATTGAGAACTGATGGCTGTGGAGGTAATTTGAGTACAGTGAACTCGCTGCCATGTCCAAACCAATTTGATGATTTGAGCTTTGAGTCATCAGGCGATGGGTGTGCTGTGGTCACAAAGGGATGGACAGGGTCAGCACTCAGGTAGGCTGTGGTGCTTAAATGATGCTCAGTTGGTGCTAAGGGGCCCAAAGTGTGCCAAAAAAATATCTCCCACACCATCACACCCCCACCAACTGTTGATACAAGGCAGGATAGCTCCATGCTTTCTGGACTTTGCCTTTATTTGTGTCACAGATTTCATATCAGACAAAACCTGCCTGATACAAAATGCTCTCCAGTTTGTCCGTTTAACAGCGTGTTCCCAAAAAGCTCTGTTTCACTTCAGAGGACGTCTTTGATGATTCTATTAAAGTTTACTTTTCCGTTCTCATGACTAATGGCACAAAAAGATTTGTTTTAAACTTACTCCTGACAACCTTCTGGTTTTATTTCACTTATTTTCTGCAGTGACATAACCGTGACGTCCGCTCGTTATCGATCTGTCCGTTATGAGTGGGTGCGTGTTTGTACAGATGTCTGTATTTCTACATGACTCATCTCATGACAAATTTAAATATCTTAACCTATCCTGACCTAACACGAGCGGTGCCGAATTCATGTCAGATGTGTGGGACCAAAATGCAAAAATACTAAATAAATTATATTTAATATAATATAATATATATATATATATATTTCTTCCTTCTTCAGCATTAGCTGTTTTTAAATAAAAAATGTGACTATTCAAATAACTGAAAAGCGTAGAAGTGTAATGATATGCACGGGTGACATGAGATGACTCCCCTCTCCTCTGTCTCTCAGGTAGTGGCCATCGTAATGGACCTCCTCACAGACCTGCAGATCCTCCAGGACCTCCTGGATGCTTCGTCACGGCGTGGCGTGGCTGTTTACGCTGTGCTGGAGGCCATGGGAGTGCCCCACTTTCTGGATATGTGCTCTCGGCTGCAGATTAACGCGATGCATCTGCGGGTGAGGACAGAGCTCAGCAAACAGAGAGCTGCAGAGGGAGGAGGCTCTCTAACAGTACACAAAGTGGAAATGAACATGGGAAAAACAGCTCAGTGGGTCACTGCTCTGAATCCTGTAACAATGACGATGACTGCGGGAATTATCACGGATTAAAACGTAAAATGAATCACGCATTGGGTTCTCTGGGAAATCCCTGACGAGTTAATTACCTCAAAGGTCTGATCTAGTTAAAACATGACCTGGGAAAACATGGCAATAAGTTATACAGTGAAGTTTTACTTTACTTCCAAGCTCGTAAAAGGTCAGTGTCACAAAAATCTGAGACGACATATTCCCACTCGACCCTCAGGGCAGTTTCAGGTTCATTTTCTCATAACTCGGCCTTCACAGCAATACACTGAAGGTGACAGGACTTTAATTTGTGAAACCAACCAATTTCCTTCTTGGAAAAGTGCCCATCATCGTGTGGATAACATGGTTTTTAATGGGACCTGTGGACACTGGTGCACTACGACACTGAGAGTTTTACTGTGAGCGCGATTTGAGTAAAACTGGCCAATTTGGAACCTATAAAAGAGCCATATTACATGCACTGTGTTTTATATGTCAAACTGTCTAACTTAGAGATATTATAGTATTTTACAAAAGACTTGAGAACCCCTCATTTCTTTATATTTTGCTTGGAAAATGGGAAAATGGGTGCAGCGATTTATAGAAATGTGCAACCATGCATAGAAACACAGTATATAAAGCAAAAGCAGAGTTGGTACATTTCTGAGGAGCTTCAAAGTCAATATTTGGTGTGACCGCCTTTATTCTTCAACACAGCCTGAACTCTGAGGCAGCTTTCCTGTTATTTCTTCACGTAGTCTCCAGGAAGAGTTCTCCAGGCTTCTTGAAGGACGTTCAAAGCTCTTCTTTGGATGTTTCTGCCTTTTGTTCCATTCTCTGTCAACATGATCTCACACTGCTTCAGTAATGTTGAGGTCCGGGCTCCGGGGAGGCCAATCCATGACTGAGAGTGTTCTCATCCATCCATCCTCTTCCTCTTATCCTGCTCAGGGTCGCAGGGGGGCTGGAGCCTATCCCAGCTGTCGCAGGGCAGGGTACGAGATCCTGTTTGGGATCATTGTCATGCTGAAAAATGAAGCTGTTGCCAGTCAGATGCTGGACTGAAAACGAGTGAAAAAGCACCCAATGAAGAACTGTTGCTGAAGACCATTTTAAATATTACAATAAAGTCTGGCTCCTTGGAAACAAAACATAAAGAAACGAGGGGTGGATCAAGTCTTTTGCACAGTAGTCAAAGTGTTTAAAATTGATATTGGTAACTAAAGAGATTTCATAAAGGATCAATAGAGCTCAAAGTAAAGATGAACAGTGTAGACAGTTAAAATTCTGATTGTTTTATAAACATAAACTGAAGAACCTTTGATAAAAGTAGTGGATGCAGAGGTTACAAACAGCGTTGAAGTCTTTGGCAAATACGTCGGAGCGCTTATGGTAAATGTGTGACACAAAAACGTATTTTCCAGGTCAACAGGGAGTTCCTGGAAAACTGAGTGTCCGAGAGCCAATACTGGTGCGAGCTAACCGCTGCTTCACGCAGTGAAGAAGCTGAGAAGTGAAATGCTGATGCAGATTAGGAGCAAACACTGAGTCAGACTGTCATCCGAGCTCCGCCGTGTCATAATACCCGTCTTATCTGCTGTGCGGGGTTTTATAGCTCCGCTCTGGTCTGACCGGCGCGGCGGGATCGCCGTTGTGGTATCAGGTGTTGAGGCTGTGAAAGGCGCTTTCAGAGCGCTGGGCTCTGTTACTCTTAGTTGTGACTAATGAACATTCAGAGGTCCTGAGAACAGATCCAAGGGCTGTAACTTGAAGCTTCACCTCCACGCCAGCGTTGTCAGCACAGTAGAGCCTCCTCCCAGGTTGTTTACTCAGCGTCTGCGTCCTCTTCCTTTCCCCGTTCCCTTTAAGTAAACAGAAGCAGCTGCAGTGTTCGGGGGTTTTTTTGCCTTTATTTAATAACAAAGTTGACTTTATGCTTCTGGGTGTGACTGCAGAAGTTTGACTTGGCATCTCTGTAAAACAGCCAGTCATGCTTGACAAGGCCACAGATGCCTGATAGCTGGGGTCCGTTTACTCAGGCTTACCTGTGTGATCAAGCAGGTGTTTCTTTTGCAGAATCTCCGTGTGCGGATGCTGAAAGGTGCAGGGCTGGCCCTCTCCTTTGGAAAACTGCCAGGCTCCTTGTGCTCCAAATACATGCTGGTGGATGGAGAGAGGGTCATGTTCGGGTCTTACAGGTGAATATCGAGCCCGTGTTTCTTTTTCAGGTTCATTTAAGGGAAGAAGGAAACGTTTAGTCCTTTTTTGTGCTTTGTTTAATTAACTTTAAAACATTTTTTGTGTTTTTTTGTAAGAACCCAAACATAATTCTGTTGAGGCATTTTCTCTAAAAGCAGCAGCCGCAATACACCAGGAAATCTGTTATGCCTGCAAATAACTCCTTAAAGACTCTGAAGCTTATTAAACTTGTGAAATGACTGAAGTGCTTTTAAAACGCGCCGTCTTCTTATCTGCTAAATGCATTGTTGTAGGTCCGCTTGTTGATGTTTACGACCTGGGAGATTATGGAGAGGAAGCAAACAGCTGAGTGCTTACTTAAAATGATTAAGTAGTTTCAGAGAAACCATTAAAACTGCATTTGTTAACACTCCAACGTGAAAGTTTGGATCAGCGTGACGTTCATTTTGTCAGTCACGCACCAGGTGAATTAATCATCCAGCAGTTAAAGGGTTTTACAGTTGGTTAAGTCCCTGTTTTGGTTGCAACATGCACGAATTACAAGGCATTTCACCTCTGTCTGTACCTGTTTTACTTGATTTACCGCTCATATCTGGCTCACGTATCTTTAATTCATCGCATTAGTACATTGTTTTGTTTTGTTCTGTTCCTTTTTGTTCTGCAGCTCTTTTTTCCCCCCATTACTGCAAATGCTGAAGCTGCCAGATCCATGCAAAAAAAGGGCTTCTTCCTCTCCCTACCTTTCACATTAAAAGCCCTCAACATATACCCTGCATGGCGGCTGTACTCTTGCAGTATCAGAGGACGCTCTCTGAGCTACTGAATAAAGTGCCTTACAGAAGCAGGTCGAAGCTTTTTACAGCACAATAACCTTATCAAATAACCTTATATCTGGAAGACTAATTTTCCATTTCATATAAAATATGTAACACACTGTAAACCAAATAAATGAATGAATAAATATTTGAGATACATAAAATTATAAATACATTTTGCGTAAAGTGACTGTAGCTCAAGTATCCTTTGCAAATTTCTGGATTTAAGAAAGAAAAAACACTGGAGCTCAAGTGGTAGAGGTCTGCTAGTCAGCGGTACGATCCCCCGTCCACGTCAGTGCTCCACGAGGTTAAAAAACTTTATATAAACATCAGTCCATTTAGAAGATATTGAAAGGAGATCTCTTTATATAAGAAAGCAAAAAATGTGGAGCCTACATTTCCGTATAGCAGTGACATCAACATGAACATAACGTAGAAATGTCGTATCAATAGAGCAGTAATTTTAATGCAACTCTAACAAGAAAACATCCAGACATACGTAGTGCACTGACATGCTTTAATATTGTTGCACATCCCATAAAGACTTCTTACATACAGTTTAGTCCACATACAGGCAAAATAATGTAATTGGATTCATTTAACAAGTTGGGCTACCATGAAACCAACAAACTCTTTCACAAATGTGATGGTCAGTATGGAGCATTTACGAGGGGCTTAATTTGACAGTTTGGGACATGTGGTCTGTATTTATTTATACTCACCACTCTGAACAGCCTAAGCCTCCACACAGTCGTATTCTCACTGTTTGGTTGCTGTTCTGAAGGTGCAAATGCATGAAATGAGTCTGAATGCACGTCACCTGACCACATCAAAGACGAAGAGAATCTCCCGTCACCTGTTCAGCACATCAGTGTCTGACTAAAGTCGGAACTGGAGTGACTGATTCGAGGAAGGTGAAATGAGCGCAGTTGAGCGTTGAATCATGTTGACTACAAGTTTAAGTAGAGAGATTATAGCTAAGGGTGCAGAGAAGACAGCTCTCTCTGTGTGTGTGTGTGTGTGTGTGTTAGGGTTGCCACATTTTAAAACATTTAAAAGGACTGTTCTGTAATGGTGCTGTGGCCACGATTAGTGGCTGCAGCTATGTGGTTAACACTGATGATTTATTTGAAGGTTTAGAAGCAGAGGGACTCAGTGATTCCATATTTCATTACACCATCTTTCAATTTCTTATTCAGATCTGTTGCAGCCAGGACTGTGATAAAGTTTAGAAAATTTGCTGCTCTGATTGATTTAATGCATGCATCGTGAACAGCGTAGCGCCACCAAAGGGTCAGTCGTCATCCGAACTAGGCAGCATATGAACCAACAGCTCAGGTTCATGGCGGTTTCAGCTGCTTGTTGGCAGTCGTGTCTCTTTACCCGTCAGCCTCACAGTGTGCGTTATCGTAGCAAAGCTGTAGATGAGTGTATCTAAAGTTTTTCTTGGCTAACTGTATCCATAGCTTGAGTCATTAAGTTGTAGTGCCGTGAGACAACTTGTTGCAGTAAAACTGGCACTGCATATATAAAAAAAAATGTTAATGAATTTGGATGAAAATTTTTCAGTGTTGGTGATGCTGATGTTTGCATAAACTGGTCCATGAATGGAAGCACTTCCTGTTGTCCAAAAAAGCCTAATTAGACCACTGGGGTTGCTGGATTTAGCTAAAATATGCTAAATAGGAGTGTATGTGTATATAAATATGTTTTATCTAATGAAATGAAAGCTGTTGTCTCAGTGTTTTGCTCTCATATTTAAAGGTCACTTTCTGCCACTGCTTTCTTCTGCAGCTTCTCTTGGAGTTCGTCTCGGCTGGACAGGAACACCATCACAGTGATGTCGGGACATATTGTGGACTTCTTCGACAGCGACTTCCGGGAGCTGTACGCCGTGTCTGACCAGGTGGACCTCTACAGGGAGTTCAACATCACCAAACCGCCGCTTCCTACACCTGTCAGGAAGCCAAAGGTGGAGCACATCCGGCCTCTGCCCGTCTCCGCGTCTCGTTTTCAGGTATCGGTCGGGGACTCCAGGCACGTTGACCTGAAAGTTCCTGCACATAAGTACCACAATCCCAAGTACTCGCTGGTTTTTGGGAACAGTTTGGGTCTGACAGGGTCGCTACAGGACCTGTCGACTCCGAGGGACTCGCTAATGGGTGGTTTGAGCCAGAGAAACGGTCTGCAGAACAGCTTCCTTAATGCCAGCAGGGAAAAGCTGGACCGAGTCTCCCCACAGAGTCCTGGCTCGCCTACAGAGGGGGAAGATGAGGATGGAAAAGGAGGGCAGAAGAAGAACCAAGCAGCCGGACCCAAGAAGCGCAGTTCCTTCAGACACTTCTTGAAAGGCAGAGGAGCCAATCAGAGCACAGAGACTATTGAGGAAGGCAAAGTCACTCCTCAGAGCCCCTCCCCCACCTGTAAAGTCTCAGAGGCCAATGGGGTCGGAAGAAGCGAGTCCGAGGACTCGTTTGAGATCATTGAGAAACCAGGACCACTGAAAACCAAAAGCAGGAAGCCATCAAAGCTAATCCAGAGAAGTCTGTCTCTGCAGACCATCAGCATGGGCGACGAAGACGGTGCGTCATTACATTATTTCATTATTGAGTAATCTGAGTGAGCAACAAGACTAATATTTACTGATTATTTTATTCTATAAAATGTCAGGAAATAAAAAGTAGAATTACAGCACTGCAGACTGACGTGACCTTTTTAAATGCCCAGGTCTGTCTGATAATCTAAACTAAAAATATTTAGTTTGCAAAGTTTTAAAACAGAAATATTTCTGCATGGAAAAATCCCTTCAGTTATTGATCCTCTTGAAAATGTTTGGTGATGACCTCTCACCTGTAAATCAACTTATTTCTGATCCAATCTAAACACCAGTGGCTCAAATATTGTCTTTCTGATGCCTTTTGGGGCAAACGTTTTCAAAGGATTAAAAGAATTATTTAATTTAATTAAAATAAAAGTTACAGTGGTGCTAAATATTTTGATTTTGAATCTAAATCTAGATACACATGACACTAGAGCATCATGGGATTCAAGAATGACATCTTTTGTTTTTTGTTTTGTTTTTTCACCCAACAGGATTTAAAAATCGCCGCCGGCATCAGAAGAAGAACTGCATCCAGTCCTGAGATGGGAAGCACGAGGACATTCTGACATTTGAGGATCTGGTTGAGTCTCAGCATCGCCTCACAGCAACCAGCCAACGTTTCTTTATGAGAAACGGGTGCAATCTGTGCCTCTGGACACGTACGCCGCTCCAGGCTGAGCTGAAGGTTTCCACTAACGACGAGCTGCAGCTGAACTTCCTCCAGAAAATTTTTCGCCAAAGTGCTCATCGGAGATTTTATTGCCACTTTTTTTTTTTCTACACTTTTTTTTGTATTGAATTAATTTAAAAGTGTTGCTTTAATGTTTTACACTAATGAACGCAGATGACTGATCCGGGTGACGTGGATGGATCACACCTGTAATCCGGTCTCCATGGAGACAGGAAAAGTGATCAGATGCAGTGTTGTACCTGAGTGTCACCTTACTGAGGACTCTTGGTAACAGAGTAAGTGTTCATGGGAGTGTGTTGTACAGGCTGTGAATAATGCATGAGGACCTGTGCGCCTGCACTTTGGGATTTTGTTTTTAGACGCAGGTGAAACGGGCGGAGAATAAAATGTGAATCCTTGAGAACCACTTGAGATGCAAATGATCTGAACTCTGTAGTGGAGATTGAATAAAAATAAATGTGGAAACAGCGGCAAAAAGTGTTTGTGTGATTCGGTGTCGCTTAAAGTGGAGCGTGCGGACACACACACACCTTGTTATTTCCAGAAATGTAAAACCATGAAGAGATTTTAATTGGGATCAGCAGCGAATATTCAAAGCTTTGCCCGACTGCACAGCAGGAGGTGGGGGTCAGATTTTTATGCTGCTTGCAAAGTTAAAAGGAACACAATGTCTCTCAGTGAGTGCGCAAACTGTAGCCGAGTGCTGCTGCTTGGTGAGCGGAAGGAAATCAGTGAAAATGTTGAGCTTACAGAAGATTTTAAACCAAAACCCTGAAAATAACCGGCTCCAGACCGGCTTCTGTGTTTTGCATGTTTCCTGATGGCCAGCAGAGGGCGACTCCTCTAGTTATAAAAAGACCTCCAGCTGTGTAGAAATAAACAGGAAAGTAACTCTACTTCTTGCTGGACTTATGACCTCAGTAAACACTTTCCTGGTTACTTTATGGGCTCATTTGCTTGTTTCAAAGCTTACTGAGCGAAACATGACGTTCATTTTGGAAAATATGGTCCCTGTTAGAGTCAAAAAGAAGGATAATTCAGGGTGTGCTTCACATGTCACTATGATCGTGCACTGTCCTCAGTTTCACCCCTCGCTTGTGACGTCCTGTTTGAAAACATCTAGATGTTGCTGGCGATAATGCGGCTGCTACTTTCGAGTCACACTGAATAAAATCTTAATTACTACAATGATTTGATAACATGGGAAACCCTGTTCGGTACCAACGCAGCGTCGCTTGTTCCTGTAACCGCCGTTAAACCTCCTCCATCCACCGCTGTTTGTTTCACACAGAGAAAACTCTGCAGTAAATCGAGATGCAGATGAACTGTTAATAAGACAAAAGTATTTCTTAACCGATTAAGTAATGGAATAATTGATAGAATATTCCATTACTAAAATACTCTGAAAGTGCTGTAACTAAGTTTAAGGATATAATTCCTCCATTATTATGTTCTTCAGTGCCAACACAGGGCAGAGCAGCTACCTAAACTCTGCTCCCAGTGAGGTCGATTATCTCGTCAATAGTTTTACATCCTCACTATGTTATATATACATACACACACACAAAATCTTGCTGTGTTATGTTGTAATGTATGTGTGTCCGTGTCTCTGTCACGAAACTCAATAATGAGGGCGAAAAGCTGCAACAATGCCCCCCACGAACCCGGGGAAGCAGCCGGCCCTGCCCCAAACCAGTAGCCAGTCCAGTCCACACCACCACCAGTTTGTGACCGGGACCTACGGTTTCTGTGTGTTGGTCAGCAAGGGTTTCTTGTGCTTGTCTACTCTTTGGCGAGAGAAGACATGAGCACATCCACCAATAAGAAGCCAGCTGCTCTGAGTTACAGTGCTGCATGTTTAGCTCTTCCAGTTCAGTGTTGGTCAGGGAGTGTGGAGGTTGTGGGTTCAATTCCCAGCATTGGTGGAAATTTTCCTCAAATGTCTGTTTTTTTAAATGTTGTCATAGAAACACAGAGACATAAACTCACTCAGTGCAACTCGTGTGTGTGTGTGTGTGTGTGTGCGCGCGCGCATTCATGTTTATGTGTTTGGGACTGTGTTTGATAACATTCAGCTATTAAACAGGATTTAAACTGAGCTTGTTTCTGCTCCGTTTCCCTCCTTCTGCATTTTGTTTGGCTGTTTCCCTTTTTTTAAACACCAATTTCAGCAAATCAAGTTCAGGGGACCCGGGTCATCTACAGCCCATCAGGAGTTCAGAAGACCCAGGGCCACACATCCCGATGGCAACCGTGCGCATACCCCAGAAGAGGAAGGAGGGAGACCCCAGATGCAATCCCCAAGGTCAATAGGCAAGAGCCCAGAGAGCCAAAGGCAATGAGCAGCCCCCCCCCCCCCCATCTTGGTTCTGCTCTGCTTCCCTCCATCTGCATTCGTTTCACTTCTTCATTTTCAGCAAATCAAGTTTATTTTAGCTCCTTTCTTGACAATTTCAGCTGTTTTGCATTTCAGATTAATTTTTTGTCTTTTTCAGCTGCTTAAGCTCTTTCAGCAAATCGAGTTTCAGCTCTTTGAAGCACTTCTTGGCATTTCAGCTCCAATCTTTCAGCTTTCAGCATTCACAGTGCATTTTCTTCTGGAAATGCTTTTTCTAGCTTTGCAAATTGTGGTTATGCTAAGAAAACAGAAAGTAGAATTATTGAGGGTATTCTCCTTGGCTACCATGTACCATGAATGTGCAATTTCACAGTCATAGCCGGCTCTCGTTGTCACACCTGGTTTCAAAATACGACAAAAATGTTCAGCTCGAGGCTTCAAAATGGGACCTCACAAATCAAAGTCATGGTGGCCATGCCCATCTTTTATACTGGTATACTGGGAGCCAAGGAGAATCCGATGCTTTGAATGGTCAATTCCCCGTGAGATTATTCTTTTGATCATGCAGGTCAGTTTGGGACTGTGACCAGTTCACATGGCGAGTGATGTTGGTCACATTTAAATACTGTAACTGTGTAATCACCAAACAAACAACAGCAAGTAAAATTTGGATGTCACCAGTGAAGTTTCTCAGTTAAATAATTAATACTGCAAGCTTGGAGCTCAGAAAAAGCTGACAAAAAAAAGATCACCGCAAACAGCCTAATAAAACACAATGATAATAATAGTAACATATAAAAGCTGTTTGTTCATGTGAGTGGTGGTTACAGGGACCTGTTTTTGTACTGTGTTGTTCTGCACTTTGTGCCTGTAAAGCTGCATCCTGAGGAGAGAAAGTGAAAGTCACTGTGTGAAGGGTGTGAGTCTACCATCCGTCTGCTGTGCAGGGATGCTGGGTTCAGCTCTGGCTCACCAATCAGCCTGTCAGACCGTTATATAATTTGATTGAGTGGGTTTCTGTTTCTTGCAGATAAGCATCCAAACCAAGACACCAAGGAAAAGGACCAAACTGACCCGACCGAAGCTCGAGGCTTTTTAAAAGTGGAAATAAGGAAGGCTCCTCAAACAGCTTTCAGCTTTGAGCCAATAATTGTTTCAAAATGCTGCACGCATTGCACCGTCTGACCCTTACAGTAGATTTCAGCCTCTTTTTCCTGTAGGATCTGACTGGAATCAAGACACATCAGTCCATCCACTTCAAACAGCAAAGCAGTGTGACTGCTTCCTGCAGCAGTGATCGTGTTGCAATAACCACGAGCATGCGACTGCTGCAAGCGTTTACTGTGCTGAGTAAGATGGGTGTGATATGTGTCACTTTATGAGAAGTCACAGATAAGATGGTATAAACATCAAATATATCAGGCTACTGTGAGATTCATGAAGTTTACAAAGAAAACTATAGAGTCATTTATTAAACTTTTGACGGTAAATATCAGGTTTCAATAAGATCAAAAGTACTTTAAGAGGAAATATGTAACATTTTCAGCTGTTAATTTTATCCAAACTCCAGTGAGCTGGTGGGACACAAAGCAAAGAAGTAAAACCAGCGTCAACTAAACACAAAGGTTAAAGAAGCATCCTCCAAAGTCGCACAAAAAAACGTTTTTTTTTTTCACAGGTGAGTCAATTCACTCTGGGTTTGAATAAAACTGTGAGAAGATGCACATTTTCTTTCTTCTTTTTGTACGTTTGCTCCCAGGAAACCACAACTGTATCGCAGCATCGGGCGCGCTGCAGCTTCACAGGAAAAGCCTCCACACAACAGATAGCATGTTAATCTGATAACAACAGGAGCGAAAATAACAAGATAACACACGACGTCTTACCTCATAAAATCATCACAGTAATAATGTGATAAACACATGCAGTGAGTCGCAGTAAAGGTTAATAACTCGGCACGTGCTGCCTGATCTAAAGAGAGGATGTGGAGTGGAGATGTAGCGCCATCTGATGGAGAAAGAGCCGCACAAGCTTTCAGCGAAATACAGTTTAATGTACACAAAGTAGTTTGATTATAACACAAGTATAAAGTCATTAAATTATACAAAAAAAAGCTTGAAATCATACTGTACAAAGATTTATAAGTTAAAATTAATTTGAATTTACAATCAAAAACAAAAAAAAAATAAAAATTTTCTCTCATAAAATATTTTAAAAAGTGCTGAATTAATTTTTACACAAGCTAAAGTGTCAGGATGGCACGAGAGTGAAGAAACACGCAAAAGTGTTGAGACTTGACGTTAAAGCCTTTGGATAAACACTATTAATAATAATTAACATTAATAATAACCTGTACATTTTATCTGATACATCAGTCAGTAAAATCATCTACTTTAAATATTCTAATATGAACAAATAAATATATGTAACTTCAAATAGTCTGCCGCCACGGGGGGATTGAGACTTCATAGGTACACAAACATCTGTGTCATTGTCGTTGTGCTTTGCTTCATTTTGTGACTTTTTTTAAGCCCCTTTCACTCACAGGAAACAGCATTACTGTTAAAGTCATCTGAGTTTCATTTATGTTACAGGTGATGGATCCTGCTGCTGTCTGATGCTGCAGGTTTGTAATAAATGCGTAAGAAAGACGTCTATAAATAGCTGCAAGCCACAAACCAAATTCAGCTCCCGATAACTGTGTCAAACCCTGGATTTTTTTTTGTGACCTGTCACCAACGCTGTCTTCACCCTAATACCATAAAGTTGTATTTTTATAGACGTTTTAGTCTGTAATAGATAAAACTGTGGATTCAGTGAATCAGGGAAAGCTCTCTCCATTGCTGGTGCTGAACATGTGTTCATATTTTGTCCGTAAAAATTGTGTTTTACATATATGACAAATGTCCAATGTGTAAATAAAATTGGGACAGTTTTTCAGTTCCTGATATTTTGGGAATCTAGTTGTGGTCTTGCAAGTGTGACCCTGGTTTTTGATACACTGCTTTCAGATGTGAAAAGGTGCCAGACTCTGGTCTTTTTTTCTTTTTTTTTTGGTCTTTTCAAAGAGCAGCTCAAGGTGAAGGAAAGGCACATGTAATCACAGTCTGAGCAGTGCATGTGTTCAATCTGAAACATAAATGAGGTCTGACAAAAGTCAGCATTCATACAATAATCTGACAAGTTCAGATGCTGTCAGATTAACAGAAAAGAGTACATGGCTGAAAAGGGCTTTTGTTTTTTTTTGACACTTTGTAGCCATTTGTGTCTCTTTGTGGTCGTTTTCTGTCTCTCTGAAGTCGACCGTTAGCTCGGCTGCTTCGAAGAAAAGGTCGGGGTACTGTCATAGCTTTGGCACCGCCGGCCTCTGTTTCGATGTGACCTAATTCGAGAACGATGTGACCTAGAATGTTCAAATTCACACCACAGGTGCAGCTGCAAAAAAAATCTCAGACGACTTTGAATTTCGGTGACCTTAACCTGAGGGTAAAGGTCAGAGGTCAAGTTTCACAAAAACTTTAACGTTGGGCATAACTTGAGAACGACGTGACCTAGCATGTTCAAATTCACACCACAGATACTAAAAATCTTGGATGAGTTTGAATCTTGGCGACCTCAGTGATCGGAGGTCAGAGGTCAAGTTTTCTGAAACACTTGTGAACAAAATGTCAGAATGATCTCACCTCCGATGTTTAAATTAGATGCATGCTGTTCATGCTCGACCCGTCAAACTTCACACACTTGTTCACTGACTTTACTATAACAGCACTTTGACCCCCTCTTTCCCCCCATTATGAATTCAAAACAGCCCCCGCTCAGCTGTGCCCTTGTTTCTCTTTGAATTGTTTTATCTTTGTGGTCATTTTATGTTTGCTTGAAGTCGTTTTGTTCCTCTTTGTGATCGTTTTTTATGCGCTTTAAGTTGTTTTGTTTTTGGTTGCTGTCATTTTTTTTGTCTCTTTGTGGTAATGGTCAGTTCTGGGTCAGACCTTCATGAGTCTTACTGCTTTGCTGTTGATGATTGTGAGTCAGACTTGTTGGCCCCTGAAGTCGGCGCAGCAGTGGATGCATTTTGCAGAAGCAATGTGGAAACTGTTCACAGTTCACTTTTGTCCTTTTACGCTATGAGCGTCACTTCCTCATTCACACAGTTCTTTGAAATGCACCTCGATTAAGCTTTGGCTGAGCTGTCATTAAAGCGAAACATGATTCATCAGTTAAACACGTCAAAGATCCAAACGGAGATGTTCTTTTCCACTCGTGTGCTTTTTCAGTCCTTTGAGGAAGTGTTGCTGATGACCTTCCTCTTGCGTAGTGTCACCAAGTCATAAAAAGGGTCCTTGGTGATGCTCGCCCTGAGAAACGACATTAAAATTCAGTTTGGAAACCAAAGACCTTCAAGAACTAGCAGCAGTTTTGTCAGTTTTGTTCAGTCAGCGATCTTTAAATGCAAATTCATCCAAAAAACATTAAGATGGATATTCTCAGACATTCGTGGCCTCCTGAAAATGACCAGTAAGCACTTTAACTTAACATTAACCCTTAAGATGCACAACAGCTTTCCCACAAGCCTCTGCTCTACTTCTTGTTTAATGACCAAAAAAAAATGTGAGCATGATAAATTTTGATGGTGATCATAGCACGTGAGTAAGCACATGATCGATCATGTAATGACAACAGAATATAAATAAACTCAGGTTTCACTCTGCAATCAGGAGTGCAGTGACAAGTACACTGTCCCTCACCGACTCAGCAGCTTATTATTGGCACTATTTGTGTGCAGCATGTCACCAAACCACTTATAAAATAACCCACTGGTTCACACTGCAACCCGGGGGGAGGTGGAGGCGGGGCACCAGACATTTCAGCGTCCTCCTCCTGTGATGTGATGGCAGGAAGTGCCCACTTGGGACCTCCAACGTGAAATTACAGTATATTGAGACCACGATGGTAAAATCTCATTTGTCAGACATGTTCACTTATTCAGAACCTTTTAGCATCATATTTGAATACAGTGGGTATGGGTGCCCTTACGTGCCATTTTTGGACATGCAGGGTTAACTTTGTGACGGGCCATATTTTAATCCAAACCACTATCTGCTCCTCTAGCACTCTGAGTTCTTTTGGTGCCTAAACTTTACCACACAACGACTGACATTAAAGTCACGGGCAAGTTAAAGCAGGATTTAAAACACAGACTCTTTCCTTCTTATGCAGATCCATTTGCTCTCAGCTTTAAGAGATTATTATTATTACTGTTAATAAACTAACACATATGAAAAGTGACTGAAAAACTACTCTTACTAGAATTTGTTTATTCAATGTTATGCTATCGCTAACCTAGGTAGCTCAAAAGACTAATACGGAGTGGACACAGCTAGGTAGCCCGGCCTTTTAAATTCACTAATTAACACTTTAATGTTTTTTTATTAATCCAAGCCAATTTATTATCAGCATGTAACACAGTTTTTTGCTCTGTATGGTTACCAGGCAATCGATGCATTATAAAAAGCATGTTTAGATTTGAGATGACATGCGGGTCACGAGTTAGATCGCTGTCGCTCGTTTGAACTCTTCCCGATCATGTGCTCCAGGTTAAGCCTCGATAAACATGACTCACCGAGGCACATGGCCTCCCATGTGTCCGCCACAGCATCAGTAGCTCTCACCTGATCGCATCTATCCAGTCGTCCCGCTCCTCTGCGCTGGCTGCACTGAGCTTATAAGACTGGTGTTTACCCTGGACCACTCTGCCTTTGTTCTCTGTCTTGCAGGCCTTGATCTTTTGTCCTTTAGGGTTATATAACTCCAGGCAGAACTGTTTAAACACACATGCAGACCCACATGTAGCACTGTTACTGTGTGCATATGCCTTTTGCTTATTTTAATAATCTTCTGATAGCCTTATGACTCACTGTTTTGAGCACTTGTGTTAGAAATTCATTTAGCAGCTGCTGGATGATTCATTGAGGTCTATGGTGGCAGATAATGTGTGTGTGTGTGTGTGTGTGTGGAAGCTCGACACTCTATACAGTGTGATGCTGAAGGTGAATAATACTCTACCGGTTTGCTTGAGTCCTGTAGCGCCCTGACACACAGGTTCTCCAGAGGAATGATCCCGATTGGATCTTTATCCTGCGGGGCGAGAGAGAGGATGCCTGACATTGCCATTTTACACTGTCATCATGACTTTATGTAGCAGCACAAAGGCTCAAACGTACTGTTGTGTATTCAAAGTAGTACAAGCAGCTGTCAGTCAGAATGAACCACCTCCTCTTCCACGTTTTAACCCGACCTCCTGCGACGAAGAAAAGAAAATGTCAGAAACACGAGCAGAGAGGTGCTTTGAAGTCCCGTGATCGAGTCATCTCACCTATTTTAAGGAGCCAGCCCTCGCGGTCTGGATTAAAAAACGTCAGCGTCAGGTCGTTCCCATCATCCTCTGGGATTTTGAAGGGCTCACTGCGGATGCTCGTGTACAGTTTCTGGAAGCCATTTGAAAATGCACAAAAACATCAGGTTGGCGACTAATTTCAAGCAGCAAATACAAGAAACAATAGGTTAACAGATCAGCAGCTGAATATTGACCTTTTTAAATATTTTTGATAGCACTGATTATGACAGTTTCCTGTTCTGAAACGGTTTGATCTGTATGAGTAAAAAGCAGAGTATCTTGATTTTAAATACCGTCAGTGGCTTCCAGCCTTCTTCAACCTTTGATGCACCCCCGCACCTTTTTTCACCCATTCATTTAACTATTTAATTCACTACTGACCAGTTTCACCCAGTAATCTACTGGGTGAAACTGGTCAGTAGTGAATGTAAGTAAGTAATCTACTTACTTACATTCTTACAGTGTGTTTAACGAACAAATGCGGCTGTAGTGTTAGCACAGCTTTAGCTGTTCATCCACAGCTAACACTAACTCAGCTAACAAGTAAACTGCTGGTGACACTTAATAATTTCCAAACTTCATTCATAAATTAGAGCTAACAACAGTTTTTAATCCATATGATTACATCACAAATTTAGTTTGTTTATTCCATTAGCTAACGAGTAAACAAACATGTTTACTGATTTAAGTCGTTATTAGTGGTTTCCACCAAACTGCTGGCGATCCTTTTAGACAGTATATTATTAATTTTAGCTATTTCAAGTGTTTCATTACCAAACAGCTACAGTTTATCCACAGACGTTTTAAATTAAACTATTTATTCACTTTTCGGCCATTATTTTTAACTGTTAAATCTCACCTCCTCAGATCGACTCGATGCTGAAAATAACGTGAATTTTTACCCCCAGGCCACACTGTACATGAAGAGCGATTTAAGGATTTCACAGTGCAGGAATGAAGCGGCACTGATGAAACCCAGTTAGAGATTATTGGCAGCAACAGATGAGTCAGGTTAAGCTACACGAGGAGATGAAAGAAATGACCTGCAGCGAATCGACCATCCTGACCGAGGAGAATTCAAACTCAAAGTACTCTTGTAAAACATTTAGAGAATATGAGCGTGAACTATCATGCCATCACCAATTTGCTGCTTTGATTTTCTGTCACCTGAAGACGCACACAGGGCCTGACAAAACCACGGAGTAATGAAATCAGCTGACCGTGAGCAGCTCGGTGGGAAGGTCCTCGCCGTTGTTGATGCCTCTGTTCATGGAAACAAATCGCTGCAGGGTGGGTTTGTCCTTCACGTTGGGGTTGTGGAGACTCGTGTTGAGCATGATGATGGCGAAAGACAGGATGTAGCAGGTGTCTATGACAGAAAACCACAGGTTAGCTTTTTTTTTCATTGCCTCCTCAAGCGCACACGTTAAAAATATTAGTTGACAGCTGTTTAGGCCAAAAAAAAAAAACTTTTATTGAACAATCTGCTTCCTCTAATCGGAGAAGAAGGACGGGCTGAGATATTTCTCTGGCTTTGGGCATATTTTTCAGAAAGAAAAAGAGACCTTTCTTTGCATGTGATGCGTCTTGTGTGGAATTTTGTAATCACAGAAGCATAAATGTGTGTTTTAATTGGAGCGTGTGGGAAAATGAATCAGCCTCTTTGTGCTTGTACCTGTGGATTGGAAGACCCCGCGGTTACAGTCGCAGTAGCGAGCTGCAAACGCCTCCATCATCCTGTCAATCTTTTGAGCTTCTCCGGGGAGACGAAAGCTCCACAGAAACTGCCTGCAAAGTGGCAAAGGTGGAAAGAAAAACAATACATGCAGGCTGGTAAGAAGGAGGAGGATTTCATCACGAGGGGGGAAACAAGACCAAAGGTAAAACTGCTGCAACACTTCAAGCTTCCTTTCACAAACCTCAGCGCCTGCACCAGATTCAGGTCTGAGAACTCGTGCAGACCCACAAACGCTTTCAGTATCTCCAGGTGCATTTCCTCCCTGTGTGACAACCAAAACAATAAGAGATAATTGAATGACGAAAATTACAGCGCACAAATATGTAATGCACAGCACAGGAACCCTGCAACTGAGATGATTAGATTTTAGAGTTACCTTTCAGAAAGGATTGGTTTCATAGCATACAGTCATGTGAAAAAGAACATTTTCAAATGAACTGCACCCTTGCTGCTTCCATAGGAATTAAGGGGATAAGTAGGATCCAGGTGCTGCTAATCAAATGCGCTTGATTAACTGATCATCATCAAGTGTGACCACCTCTATAAAAGCAAAGGTTTTGTCAGTTTGCTGGTCAGAAGTATCCAGGTGTGTTAACACAATGCTACAATCTTCCCAGGAGTGGATGTCCCCCTGAGGTCAGACTGTGCAATATTCAGAGAAACCACAAAAACCCCCCAAGAGCTACACTATGCCAAAAGTCTTCACTCACCCACCCACATCATTAAAATTCAGGTGTTCCAGTCACTTCCACGGCCACAGGTGTGTAAACCAAGCACCTGGGCATGCAGACTGCTTCTACAAACATTAGTGAAAGAGTGGGTCGCTCTCAGGAGCTCAGTGAATTGCAGCGTGGTACCGTGATAGGATGATACCTGCGCAACAAGTCCAGATGTGTAATTTCCTCACTGCTAAATATTCCACAGTCAGCAGTTAGTGGGATTATAACAACGTGGAAACGATTGGGAATGACAGCAACTCAGCCATGAAGCCACATGATATCACAGAGTGGGGTCAGCGGATGCTGAGGGTCATAGTGCACAGAGGTCACCGACTTTCTGCAGAGTCAATCACTACAGACCTCCAGACTTCAGATTAGATCAAGAACAGTGCGCAGAGAGCTTCATGGAATGGGTTTCCATGGCCGAGCAGCTGCATCCAAGCCTCACGTCACCAAGCTCAATGCAAAGCTCCGGATGCAGTGGTGTAAAGCACGCCGCCACTGGACTCTAGAGCAGTGGAGACGTGTTCTCCATCTGTGAATCTAATGGATGAGTCTGGGTTTGGCAGTTGCCAGGAGAACGGTACCTGTTTGACTGCATTGTGCCAAGTGTAAAGTTTGGTGCAGGGGGGGGTTATGGTGTGGGGTTGTTTTCAGGAAATGGGCTCGGTCCCTTAGTTCCAGTGAAAGGAACTCTCAATGCTTCAGCATACCAAAACGTTTTGGACAATTTCATGCTGCCAAGTTGCATCTGAACAAACCACAAGACATCTGGAACAATGTCCTTTGGACAGATGAGACCAAAGTGGAGCTGTCTGGCCTTAATGCACAGTGATGTCAGCATATCAGCACAAACACCTTGTACCAACTGTCAGCTCGGTGGCGGAGGGGTGATGAGTTGGGCTTGTCTGGCAGCTACAGGGCCAGGGTGGACCCAAATTATTCTAGAGTCAAATGTGAGGCCATCTGTCTGACAGCTAAAGCTTTCAACAAGCACAGCAACAAACAGAGGGGCTGAAAAAGAAAATAAACAGTGTTGCAAAGCGCCAGCCAAAGTCCAGACCTCAACCTGACTGAAATGTTGTGGCGGGACCTTCAGAGAGCCGTGCATTAACAAATGCCCGCAAACCTCAATGAAATGAAGCAACTTTATAAAGAAGAGCGAGCCAAAATTCCTCCGCAGCGATGTGAGCGGCTGATAAAGTTACACAGAAAACGATTACTTCTGCTTATCGCTGCTACAAACTACTGAATCACGGGACGCACCGAGCTTTTCACACTGCTTCTGCATTTTGGGTCAGTTTTTGTTAAAATAAACAATGGCTGTGTAATGTGTGTGTAATATGTCACGTATTGTTCATCTGAGAAACCATGAATCATGAAATTGAACTAATTTTAAGGCCTGAGAACCTTAACAGGGGCGTTTTTGACTTGATATATCTTTCTAGCTGTAGCCGGGTCACACAGATCTAGTGCACACATCAGTAGTCTTTGTATGAATGCATCCCCCAACCCCCCTAACTCTACACTCCCACACCCCACCAAAACAAGCAAAAAAAACTTTATGTAATCTGAAACCTTGCATGGTTTGCGTTTAATGTGAAAGGTGATATCAATCATGTCTGCGGGTGGAAAACTGGTGAAAAGTGAATCTTAGTGGCTTTTTTTTTTAAGCATATCCAAGTAAACAAGTGTTGAAGCACCTTACAGGAAATGATGTGAATCAACTAATCTTTTCTCGTTAACTGTTGATCTCAAAATACACAATCTCTTATTTCCATGCTGCTTCTGAAATTACAAACACGACTTCTTTAACTTCAAATACGTTCAAAGACTAAACTCAAACAGTGCTTAATGATTTGAACTTACAGACAAGTTTTCAGGCTGAGATTATTCATTAAAAATAATCTTGAAATTATTTTTATAAATGTAGCTGCTCTGTTATTCCCAGCTGTATGAATACTCTACCTTTCTCCCAAGAGGTTTCCGATGGCGGTCTTATTGAGCCCCTCCTCTTTGTAAAGAAACTCTGCCACTGACTCCGCTCGCCACTCCAGAAGGCCATTTTCAACCAGGTAGTGGACACCCTGCAGCAAAGTGGGGATGGAAAGTCAGACTTGTTTGAACAGCATCTGAAATCTGGGAGGATTTGTGAAAGAGTGCAAAATTTTCAAAAGTTTTTTAGTCATTGAATTCGATGTTTGACGTGAGTTTATGACAACTTAAAGCCACAGCGAGCTTGAAGCCGCAGCTTAAAGTTCTCATCAGGGCTGCTAATTCTAAACCAGTCATATCACACATATAGAAAGTTTCTTCTTCTCTTTTTAAGTCACTGTTGCCACTAAGCACCAACCCACAACATGAGAAGGTCTGAATGAATATTGCACGCTGTTATCACTTCATCTCGAAAGGTGCTTAGACACAGATCTTCAAAATATGACCCTTAAATTTGAGCGCGTACTCCTGCTGAGCAAATCAATTCCACTTAACACCCATAACCCCCGAGAAGTCTTTAGATGTGCTGTCCGCCCACTCACTGGCAGGCCTGAATGCAAGAGCGGTCACAGGCTGAAAAACTCAGTTTTGAGCTGAAGACCCAGAGAGGAAGGAGCGAGAAAAAAAAAAAAGATGGAGGTCGCTGTGGCGAAGTGGCGTCTCTGCCCCACTTCAGGGAACAGGATGTGGTTTTTCTCGCTATTGCTCATGTTGTGCGTCTGTGCCTGTGCGCTGTTTGCACTGTTTGCACTTCAAAAACTCTCCAAATGACATCCGCTGTGTGGAGATATCTCTGATGCTGTCTTGCAGTTGACCTTCTGATCCAGAGAAGGTAAATCTGCCGTACTTTTACTGTGACTTCGGACTGGTATATAACCTCCAACATAAATGACCCTGCTGGTGTCAGCTCCTCCCCAGTGTACTGGATAAGACACGGGCTTGTGGCCCCCACATGGCTGGGTTATTGGATAAGGCACCCATACACTGTTAAAAATTAAGTTGAAAAGAGCTGAAAAATAAAAACTCACCCCGTTCTGATGAAAATGCCTTGGTTTGGTTAGATTTAGGCCCAAAAACTAAACTGGAACTGCAGACCAAGAAGTGTCAGCAGTTCCTCTAATATCCACTTCAGGATGAAGTGGATATTACTTCAAAAAGTGGGTCAGTCGGGGAGCCTGGGTGGCTCAGTGGTGGAACAGGTGACCACATGTGTATGCCACGCTGCAGTGCGGGCGGCGCGGGCTCGTGTCCTGGCCTGTCGCCAGTTTGCCCGCATGTCTTTCCCCATATCTTTCCCCATTTCCTTCCCCCATTTCCTCTCTCTCTACTGCCAACAAAGCCACTGTGGCCAAAAAAAAAGTGATTCAATCCCCATAGTTCAATTTTATTTTTATAGCGCCAAATCACAAGTCAGTAACCTCAAGGCATTTTACATTGTAAGGTAAAGACCCTACAATAATTACAGAGAAAACCCAACAGTCAAAACGACCCCCAATGAGCAAGCACTTGGTGACAGTGGGAAGGAAAAACTTCCTTTTAACAGGAAGAAACCTCCAGCAGAACCAGGCTCAGGGAGGGGCAGCCGTCTGCCGTTACTGGTTGGGGCTGAGGGGAGACAGGGCAAAAAAAAAAAAAAAAAGACTCCCATGTAAAAATACTGAAATTAACAACATTAACCCCCTTAACTGGCAGCGGCCCACCCACGGGCCATTTTAGTGGTTTCCGAATTTGAAGCCTCATAGCGTCACAGTAACGCTGCAGTTCGCCCCTACGACGGTCTTATATGACAGAGTAGACTCTCTTAAATGGATTGACACCTCATTTGGCCAATCATGTTATGAAATGGATTTTCCAGAGCCAATCATAACCAGACAGCATCACGTGACTTCTCTGGACATGCCCCAAATGCTCTCCAATCGTTCTGATTGGTCAACTCTCACCTAAAATCTAAAACCACAGCCGTATAGCCAATAAAATTCCCTTCACGTAGGTATATGACATTCAGGGGTGTTTTCTCAGATGAATCCACAAAGTTGCTTTTTAACGATTGCGTATTACGTGCACAACGCCGAGCCGGAAGTAAGACTCTGTGCGCCGTCGTGCCTCAACAGTGTTTTCAGTACTTTTTCTCACTAACAGATTGTATAAATACCACAAAACAAGCTATATTTCTTCAACGAAGTGACAAAGTGACTCACGAGAGTGGATTATTATTTATTAGCGGACTTCGTCGCTGATTCGACCGGTTTTATCGCGGCAGACGAACGAGCGAACAGCTGTTACTCCGAAGCCGTTTCATTGTGAAAGTTTTTGTTCTCCGCTCGTGTTCGTGTTATATTCCGTTTAGATGTAAATATGTGTGTCTTGATGGTGCTTTCACGGCTGTTGCACAGTGGCTCAGAGCATTGTTTATTGATATTCGGTGATATTCACTTTGTGGTGGCCTTTGTGTTCTATATTTTTGGACCTAAAGTTGGGGGTTGAACAGCATGCAGACTGGAATCAAACCACCGACCCTCCAATTAGTATGTGACCTACTCTACCTCCTGTTCTGCAGCTACCCACCGATGTTGGCTGCAACACTGAGGCACCACTTTTCAACATTTCCAGTTTGCTTCACATTTTTTCAAGTTTTACTTTCACTCAGCGAGAAGTTAGTGAATGTTTGCAGACAGATTAGCGTCTGCCATACAAACTACACGCAACTGCAGCAACCTGCTATTGACCAAAGCAATCGCAAGGAGGTCTTTGGTGCAGCACACTCTTTGTGACCGATTTCACCTGGTGACGGGCGCCAACCTCCAGCAATGACTCGCCAACCAGTCAAGGAACACGTTTGTAGTTGGATCACATCTGTGGACAACTCTTGAGAAACCTCTGAAACAATGCCACCTAGCTTCTTTGTTTGCTGCTGTAATAACTACCACTGGCAACAGGGGGTGCTGTCACTGGAAGTTCGGAGTGTTTTAAAAGATTTCCTGAGCTCACCGAGTAATAAGCTGCTAAGATAAACCAAGTAAAGGGTCGTCTTAAACCGTTCACCAAATTAAAGTGCTTTTCTTGATGTATGAAAATGTACACACACAAAAATATGATATAAACTCACTTTTTTGGGGTCCATGTTGAATTTCTTTTTCCCACGTAGGAATTTTCTGTTCCTCACAACATTTTTACTGCAACAAAAAACAAGAAAACGCTGAGATGTTGTAAATCATAAATGCTTGAGTCACATTTTGTTGTATGTTTTGAATTGATTGCTGTGTGTTGAATGTGAGAAGCAGATTGTTGAATTGATGTTTGTTTGTTTTGTCAGTTAGTTTAAAATGGAAGTTAAAATAAAGAATTTATTTCCAGTAAATTCGTTTATCACACTCGAACTTCTTTCCGATGATGAGTGCATTGTGATAAGTGACGGGTTTTGTGGCAGCAGTACTGAGGAACTGAGGTTGTGATGCCAGTAATGCAGCTATGGCTAAATGCAGTGTCACACCATGTGCTTATTATCACATCATAAATGCAGCAGCAAAAGCAGAAAGTCCAAATATGAACCTCCCAAACTGTGAAAAGACTATTTTCTCTCCAGATTCTCTGACTCTAAGTGTGCTCATTAACTCTGTTTTGTTACAGCTGCTGCTGCTGCGGTACATGCCGGCTCACACTGTCCCTTCCAAAACACATTGTCTCTAATTACCAGCCTCCACAGAGGACTAACAAGTAATGGATAAACTTTTGAAACATTTAGTAAAATAATCCGTAAAAGGTTAAGAGAAAGGGCAGCGTGCATATGAAGTACCTGAATTAAAGTGTGTGGGTTCATTTGAAAAGAAAAGCAGTTAAAAATTGCTCTTTGTGAAACAATTTATGCAGAAAAGGTTTGGAAACGTCAGATGAAAAGGCTTGAGAAGCAGATTAAGCTGCAGAGGTAGTAGATGGCATCTGCCCCTCCTGAAATATGATTGCCCCAGTCCACCCCCCAGCCTATCCCAGCTGTCATAGGGCGAGAGGCAGGGTACACCCTGCACAGATCGCCTTCAACCTCTGGGCAACCACTTTAGATTGCAAGGAAATTTGCACAGGTCTCATGGTGGGAGGCAACTTGTCTCCAAGCAATCGGGGTGCAAGTCAGACTGACTCCAGTCACTCTGAGTCAGTCTGCACTGATGAGTGCAACTTGTCTGCGATGCAGCTTGTTGCAACAGGGACTCGACTCAGATGGTTTCCAAATCGTTGTATTCTGGTTCTATTCTTATATAAAAGCATGCAACAAAAGGTTTGGGCCACAGAAGATTTGCAAGTTCCAAAGTGGGACTGTGCATTCTTAAATACGGGAACAGCCGGTCCATGTTAGTCTGAAACGGGCCATTCTGCATAATGACGATTTTTATTTTAGATATTTTAAACTCCTGAGGTCTAAACCATCACAGGTGATAAATCTGACACTAACCATATCCAACCCTATGTTTTTGCAAAAAAATGTAAATAGTATTTATGTGTGCCAGTTACAGCGACTGTTTTCTTCTTTTCCCTGATTGCCAAAACTTAAGGGAACAGTTTCATTTAAAAAAACTGACTCGTTCTGAGTGCCCAGGGTCGGAGCGAGGGTTAGGGTTGGGATTGTCACCGGTGATGACCTCAGCGAGTTTAGTAAACTCTGGTGCTAAAATTCTCGCTATTATTATATTACTATTAGATCACTTAAGTAGGATTTTGACTTTTACTGAAGCAAATATTTGTTTAGCTACTTGGCAAAACAGTTATTCACTGCAAAACAATTTTCAGACTTGTGCAGTGCATCATCACATCGAAGAGCCCCTCCTTCTGACTTGGTCAAATGCAAATTTAAACAAAGGTGCGTGCATGACTGAGCATTGCGTGTGGAGTAGGTAGGAAACTAAACTGAATCAAGGTGCGATTTAAACAAGGGGAAGAAGCCACGCTGACTCATAGAAAAGCTGCTGTGAAAACTGTGCTCATACTCACTTCTGCTCCTTCAGTTCAGGGCTGTGGATTTCAGGCGTGACGTGATTGATCTCCAACCTTAGCTTCTGTGAGAAAGACAGCAGCGATGTTAGAGCAAGCCCAAGGTTTGCTGTTATATCACAGACACTCGCAGACTCGGTGACTCACGGTCAGTTTGTGCGCTGTTACAAAATAACCTTCAAATCCTTCAAATCGCAATTAAAAGTTATGTATGAGCAGCCTTTTGTGTGCTGTGAAAAACTCTGCTGAGGCTGCGAGGAGTAGTTGCATGGAGGAGAAAAGTGAGGCATTTTTTAGAGGAAGGCATTCACCACAGTACCTGGATGCCATCCAGAAGCTTGAACTTATGTGTTTCACTCTGCCTCCTCACATCTGGTGGGAGTTTGAGTGGAGCTGTGGGGTGACAGAAAGCATCGGTTACACTTCAGGATAGTGGCACGTACACTTGATGATGCATTCATTAGACATGCAGCACTGTGGACCGTCTTGACAACTTCTCTCACACACACACACCCATTTTCACACATTCGTTTATCACACCTCCATCCTTCACAGGTTAAAGAAGTGGTCAGTGAATAAGGCTGAAAATAGCCGCTCGTCTTCCTCTTTTTAAAGAAAGAAAGGTAATTTTTGAGTGCAATGTGACCACTGAAGTACAATTCAACTCAGTTTATGGAAGGTTTTGTAGAAGAAGATGATTGTCATTGTAAAAAAGTACATTTTCCCTCCTGGGTAAAGACATAATTGCGCATTAAAAGTCTCAAGTAAAAGGAAAGTTCAATAACACACTAAGCAGCACTTAGAAGCAGAGTTCTACACTAAACCACAAAAAAATCAACACAAAAATCCTCTAAATCCCTTAAAAAACAACTTTTATGTTATAGCAGCAGCAGTTCATAACAACGATTAAAAGTAAAGGATCAATAGGCATACCTTTCCCCCAGAGGAAGCTGTCTTTTCTGCATATGGCCATGTTGTTGATGGTGCAGAGCGACTGACGGCTGCACAGGAAGCAAACTCAGAGTCAGAGCGAGAAAAGGGTCGGCGCTGCCATTCTGAGACACAGCCGCGACACTGGAGACACTCCGAGTTCAGCCGGCAGCACCGCTTACGACACGTCTGATGACGTGAAACACGGCAACGTGCTCCTTGAGCAAGAGACAGCTCATTCATGATCTTACCACTATTACACATTATTACACAAATACTACTGCTGCAACTGCTAAAAATAATGTCATAAAGTCAGCAGGACAAAATAAGACTCCGGAGGAGAGTTTAATGTAAGGCTATAGGGCTTTTTCTCAGGTGGTGAAGGAGGCATTCAAATTCACTGCTTTCATAAAAGTACTTTGCTTTGTGAATACTGTAAAAAGATCAGCACCAATTATATCAAAAGATGTATTTATTCAATCAAAAATAACTGGAAAAAATGGCACCAAAGGGCTGAATCAAATCTAAAGAACTTGAGTTGCTGACAGGAAAAGTGTAGGCTGAAGCTTTCACTTCATACACCTACACTTTTTACAGAGCACATTGTCAATCTGTACTCTAAATGGCAACACCTTTACAATTCAATCTGGATCTGGAGTGGGTTCTGACCAGGAGTCCTGTTAAAAATCATCTCTAAGCACCACTTTCACAACTTATTTTGTGACCTAAATGTGACAAAGATACAACCTGTTGAGCTGTTCATTAGTAATACCACTGAAGGAAGCCCTGCAGTAAAGTTACAGTCTGTTCACACTGCATGAACTGAAATCCACGTGGCCTTTAGCAGGACAACCACAGACGAAATGATTCAAAACAAAAAAACAAGAAGAAGTAACTTGTAGAAAAACTTTTTAAGAAATGAGCACTTTTTAAAAAATAACACTAAAAACAACTGGGACCATGTTTCATGTTGCAAAGATATTAAAGTAAGTGAGCAGTCTTACTAGCTAGCACAGGCTGGGGCATTTTTCAATACGCCAAGTTCGTGCTTAGCAAGTCCAGAAGTCCGAGGACGAGAGGACGCAGGGCGGTCGTTCTACAGCTGGAACACCAGCGAACTCGATAACGTCACAGCTCAGCTCCAGTGTCTTTTTACTGCCTTCTCAATGAAAAAAACTCAAAACAGATTATTTAAAAACTTACTTTAAAGCTCCTTGCAAAATGCTTGGTTATAAAAGGAGCATCAATGTGAAATAATTGGAAAAACTGCAGTAAACACTGGACTAATTCATTCATTAATTTACACTAGAATGATCTAAGAATGAGGTAAAGGACTGTACACCACTGTACTGATAGAACTCCCAAAACCTAAAATAGACAATTGGCAGAATACACTTGAATAAATGTTAAAAAATAATTTCTGGAAATGGCTTCACATCTGTGTCTGCAGGATAACCAGGATCAACATGCTGGCTCGGATGTTTCAGCTCGCGGTGAAAAGGCTCTCATTTTACTCCCTGGTTTAAAATATTTCTAATGTCTGTTTAATTCAAAATAAGCTGTTAAAATAGATGTAACAGAGTTCTACATCAAGAAATAAAGATTCAGATCAAAATATACTGATGATGCTCCAGCAAGCCGCTTAAAGTTAAATAAAATGATCCAGCACAGGCTCCCCTCAGTGTCCTGAGCCCACTGTTGTTCACCCTGATGACCCACGACTGCTCTGCCAGGTCCATTGTGAAATTTGCAGATGACACAACGGTAGTGGGCCTTATCCAGAATGACAATGACACGGACTACAGAGCCGAGGTGAACCACCTTGTCAGCTGGTGTCATACCAACAACCTGGCCCTGAATGTCAATAAAACCAAGGAGATCATCACAGACTTCAGGAAGAGCCAGCCAAACCATGCACCACTTCTCATCAATCCCACGGCAGTGGAAAGAGTCAATTCAACCAAGTTCCTGGGGGTACAGATAACAGACTCATTGACCTGGTCCACCCACATTGAAGCTCTGGTCGAAAGAGCTCAGCAGCACATGCACTTCCTTCGGCGGCTGAGAAGAGCACGTCTCCTCCCTCCAATCCTCAACACCTTCTACAGGAGCACGATAGAGAGCCTACTGACCAGCTGCATCTCTGTCTGGGCAGGTGCCTGGAGAGCCTCAGACTGGAAGTCCCTGCAGAGGGTGGTGAGGACAGCAGAGAAAATCATTGGGGCCCCCCTCCTCCCAATACAGGACATTGCTAAAAGCCGCTGCCTGTCCAAAGCTCAAAACATTTACAAAGACCCCTCACACCCCCACCACGCGCTGTTCTCCCTGCTGGCCTCTGGAAGAAGGCTCCGCAGTCTTCAAAGCAGAACAGCCAGATTTAAAAACACCTTCTTCCCATCTGCCATCAGACTGTTGAAGTCAAATTAAAATGCTGCTCCATTCTTCCTGGTTGCTCCATTCTGTAGAGCTCCAGTGAAACACTTCTGTGTGCAACATATGTTTTATCTTATATTTGTAATATTATCACCACATATATATTTATACTGTGTATATAGGTATATCTGGTTATATGCAGGCATTGGAAATGTGTGTATGTATGTGTATATGTGTATATATAAGATTTTTCTTCTTCTTGTACCTTTTTTGTTCATGAAAAAAAATGCATGCTTAATTTGTTTGTCTTTTTTTCTTCTTTTTTTTCTTTCTCTCTGTTTTTTGTTTTTGTTTTGTTGTTTCTAAAGAGGAGGGAGAAAAAAATAAATAAAAAAATATTATTATGTACGGGTGTATGTGTGTGTGTGCATATGTATGTGTATATATGTATCTATATGTATGTGTATACATATATATATATGTATCTATATGTATGTGTATACATATATATAGATACATA
>JAVDPK010000471.1:573842-591040 GCA_034780415.1 Cichlasoma orientale | reverse complement strand
TTCTTTAGGTAGGATTTGAACCAGTTAAGTACTGAGTCTGAGAGTCCGACCCAGTTCTCCAGTCGCTTTAATAATATCTAAAGTCTTTCTATACACATGACTGTATGCACTGCTCTTTGTGCTCATTTGTCTTTTCTTCCTGGTCTTTCCACTGGTCAAACAATCCTTGAGGTACTTCCATAGGGGGAAATGTGCAATAGCCACAGACTGCACATCAAAGATGGACATGCAATTAACAGATGCACATATCTGCTAATTTGTGTTAAACAGACTTACCAAAGCTCAGACTTCTTAGATGGGCTGTACTGCACTGGAAACACAGAGGAGAGGTCCGGTTCAGTAAATCAAATTAGCAGAGGCTGAAGCTACAACCACACCTGCCAAGTGGCCACTGTGAGAGCTGCAGTGGCTTCATGTGTCAGCCCTGGATGTTGCCTCTTGGCAAAAGCAAGCTAGCTTTTTCCTGTCCTTTAAGATCTTTTAACCTAACAACAGAGACGTGTGGGTGGAGCCCAGTCTAAAGTCTTCTTATTTGGTTGCTCTCATAAAGGGTTGTCGCAGCGGATCATCACCCTCTCTCTTGCATCCTTTTCTGCCCCACCAACCCTCTCCAGGTTCTCCTTCCACATCCATGAACCTTCTCTATGGACTTTCTCTTTTCCTCCTGCTGTAACTGTTACAGCATTATTCAAACCACTGATGTCTGAAGTCATTTTGATAACAAAGTATAATAGTGAAGTTAAGGAATATTTTCCCCCAATATAATTAAACAAGCAAAAGCATTTTGTCACAACTAAGTTCCTGTAATAAGCTACAGGAGGGCAGTGATGTGTGAAATTACACTGCCTAAGTTGCAGTTTTAGGTTGTAGTTTTCCAGTGTTGCACTCTGTAGATGGCTCCGGCACACTCGTCTCACAGCAAAGTGTCCGGCTCATAATTTTCATAAAAATCGTGATTTATTGAAACATGTGAAAACATACACAGAAATACAGTATATGTGGCAAAAACAGGGTTTTGATTACCTTTATTCTTCAACACAGCCTGAACTCTCTGAGGCAGCTTTCTTCTAATTTCTTTAAGGAGTCTTCAGGAATAGTTGTCCAGGCTTCCAGTCCCTTCTTTGGATGTTGGCTGCATTTGGTTCCTTTCTCCATTGAGATGATGTTGATAATGTTAAGGCCAGTTTAGGGTCTGGGAAGACCAATCCATGATTGATAGTGTTCCATTATGCGTGTGGGTTTTTTTTTTTAAACCAGGTATGCTTTTACTGCCAATACAGTAAAAATATACCTGGATTTTAAAAAAGGGACTGTTTACTGCAGTATAATCATTGTCATGATGATAAATGTTCTGACAAGATCCTCAAACACCACCGGCTGAAATGCTGCCACAAACATGGCAGCTGGATCAGCTGAAGGGCCAGAAGCATTTCTCAGGTCCCGTTTCAGGTCTTTGCTGGAACTTTTCAGCTAATTGCTCTTTGGGAATCAACTTGTTTCTGCAAAAACACTATTACTGTTATTAGCAGTATATTATTGTAATATTATTACTATTATGCCTTTCAAACAGTGTTTTCTTTGGCATTTTTTAAAGAAATGGGAACAAACTGTGTGTTTTTGTGACAGGCTGGTAGTAACAAACTGCCGGTAGATACAATTAAAATTGGTTCTTTGCGAAGTTGTCTGTTATCTGTAGACACAACTCTGGTTCATCCCTTGAACTGGGTATATTTTTTATGGGTGAATGATTCATAGGTCAGTGTTAAGTGGCTTAACAAACAAAAAACATAGCTTTGAAAATGGTCACGTACAAGGATAAAGCTTAAAATGACAGTGAAAGATCTTTAGAAAGCCTGGAGAACCAGTGCTGATGAACGCTTTAAAAAACTGACTTAAGAAAGTCTGGCTCCTTGGATGCAGCTCATCGAGCATGAGATTCCCACACTGGCTCAGATGAGACCAGGTTTACAATGACTGCTACCGGTGCTAATAGCCAGCAGGCTGATGGTGGAAACCGCGCTTCTGTTGGGCAAAGACACAGGAAACGGAGAGGGGGAAGATGTGTTTGGAGGAGGGGAGAGAAAAGGGAAGAGGAAAAGAGGGAGCCCACAGAGGAGGGTTATGGATGTAGTGAAAAAGGGCACGCAGAGGGCTGGAATGACAGAAGAAGAAGAAGGTGTATGTAGACTGTGTAAACAATCTGGCAATTTGGGCAAACTCAGACAAACACTCAACTTACTAATGCGTGGGAGGCAGCTGGGAGTCCCAGGGAAAAAATAGGAGTGTTGGCAGGTGTGCAAAGAAGTCATTGGTTGAAGTGTGGCTGCATTTTGTTAAAACAGATTGCCAAAAAGTGTAAAATTTTTAAACAGCAATTTGCATTCTATAGCCAACATGATATACTGCATGTAAAAGCTGTAAGGTATCTTGTATGCATCAAGCAGTTCTGCCAGCTTTCATGCTCAGTGCCTCGGGCCTCGAGTATTACCACATCAAAAGCGGCACATCTCAAGATATTTGGTATAAAAACAGTTGTATAACACCAGGCGGGTCCAGGTATGCTTTGACTCCAACGTCTGCCAGTAGCACCAACTTCACACAGACCAAGGTGGATGTGCAGCCTCCTCCCTCATCAAAAACAGAAAAAAAAAAAAGATCAGTAGCAGGCAGGGTGGACTCCACCTGAATCCCCCAAAAGCAGATAATGTTTTTATTCAACCAGAATCCTCTTTGGCTACAGCCCTACAGGGCGGCAAACAATGAGCTGAAGCTCATTATAAAAGCTGAATGGAGCAGCAGCAGATTCAGTAAATAATCCCCTGCAGGTTCATCACTACAAGAAAGTAGTGCAGTCCTTGAGTAAATGTGCACTGCACCACTGTGCAGCAGCGAACCTGTAACATCTCTGCTGCTTCGCTTTACTAATTTGTATTAAACAGTGAAAAAGAGCCACATTCATTAAACAGCTAAAAGGCAGAGAGCAGGGATCTCATTAAGAATTTCCTGTTTTTGTTATGCCTTCGCCCACTCCTCATCATCACATCCGACTCATCAGAGTCTTCGCAGAACTGTGTAGCGAACGGTTAAAAAGCTAAAAGTTAAGCGCTGTGCTTTGAGGTGGTTGCCCTCTGAGCCCTCAGCAGCGGGTATTACATTTAACATTTATCCACACGCAATCAATAGTCTCTCTATTTTTGTGCATGCGAATTGAATTACCCAAACATTACATCAGGTAATGAGCTCGAGCAGGAAGCGGGGTCTGACATCCCATTTAAAGAAAGACATCCAGAAGATGTCTTAATTTGACAGTTTCATTGACTTTGTGGAGCTGCTTTTTTTCCCCTTTAGGGAACAGGTTTGCCATTTACAGTCGGTGTTATTTATAATGATAAAGCAGGCAGGAAAGACGTGGGCAGTGTCCGTGACCTTTCTGATGCTGTAGGAGTCTGTTCCCCGAGGCGCTGTGCAGCTTGCACTCTTCACATGGATGGTAAACTACAGCACGATAAAGAGAATGTAATACCAAAGCTATAGCACTGTTATTTATTGTTCCAGGTCCAGACTGAGCAACTAAAAGGATAACCTTGATTTTTTTTCCCTAGTAGAGAGCTCCTTTGCTGACACCTAATCTGAACCTTGGAAAATATGAACTGTAACAGCAGATAACAGACTGTCTACAAAAGATTGGTAACAGTAAACATGTGAATGTTCGTCCTGCAACATTTCTATTTGTAACCTTTGCTAATATTTTTAAATTGGCTTCTCTTTTTTGTGTTTTTTGATTTCCAGTTTTTCCATGCAGCATGTAAATTCATCAGCAGACTTTCCTGCTGTCTGTATTTTGTTATTGTCGCATTGTGATGCAGTTAAATGCACTCTGGCGATTTTCGGGGCTGCAGAAAATCACTGGAATATGTTTAACATTAAAAACAAGGCCACACGCTGTCGCGTTACCAGGTGGAATGCAGACTCACTTGCGGGACACAAAAAAGAAGTTTAAACTGGTTTAGTCACAGTCTTAGTGAGCACAGGGATCAGGCGGGAACTGAGATCTCCGGAAGGTCGGTGGGCAAAGTTGTTCAAGAGGGGTTCTGAATAATAGGCTCAGTCTGCACAGAGAAAAGATTAAGGGCCAGAAAAAGACAAAAAACCTCAAAGAAAGAAAACTTGGAGCCAGGGCGCAATACTTATAGCTGACACAATGACCTTAAATGACCAGCAGTGAAGACCAAATGAAGAACAGGTGAGTAGACCACGAATCTCCTGCAGGTGAGAACTTGACAGGAGGGTGGGGAGACCAGGAGGGAACCGCCTCTGAAACAGGTAATGAGAATCGCATGACAGTGAAGCAGATGGGGGAGAAAAAAGAGAGAGCACAAGAGGGAGAGAGAGAGAGAGAAAGGCAGGCCAGCATGGGAGGGTCCGGGGACCATGACACACACTGCGACTGAATCCCTGGATTTTGTCGTTTATATTTTCAGGACAGTGTCTTCCAGTTTTTGTTTCGTTTTTCTCATTTCAATTTGATACGTATTTGTGAAGATATGGCTCAAAATGTCAAATTTTGCCCTACATAGCAAAGGGAAAGAATCCAAGCCTAACCTCGGGTAAACGTTTTGCAGCTCCACGAATCTTTTTGAATAATCCTCCTAACAAACAGATACATAAACACACAGACCAACCAAAGCAATCGTGTGAATGTGTCGGTGTAGGCAGCAGCTTTGCAAATTTGCTTCTGGTTTTTGTGCCCCTGTTTCATTGCTTGTGAAAATATCCCATTTTATACATCTGCAACATCTGGAGCCATGTGATGAATGCAAGTCCAATACTCACTCTCTTTTTAGCCCTGATTTTGGTCTCAGCCAACTCTTGTAGGAAATATCTGACCTGACTTTGAACTTAAGTTCATACAAATTCCTAATGAAGAAAGATGTACGTAAGCTATACAAGACTGAGCCCCAAGGAGCCCCATTGTTACTGACCGTAATTGTTATGGTGGTCCAATCCCTAGGACATACAGGGGTATTGTTAGCCACCTTTGTCTGCATTAACAGCAACAAATGCCTTTGATATGTAGTAGAATTTAAATTTAAATGAGGTCCTTTTTGTCTACAAGTGATCCAGACATGACAGGGAAAAGTGGCCAGTGGTAGAACTCTCTCTGAGCAATAACTGCAGAGACAAGCGGACCAACATCTTCACCTTTCACCTTTCATCTTCACCTCCTTCCTGGCTGAAGAAATGTCAAAATGATTTCTTCTGTGGTTACCAACTACATATTAACTATTAGTTGACAATGATGAGTGGTGGGGGAGCCATTGCTTTAGTAAGACACAGTGAGAACACCTCACTATACATAAAACTGTATTACTGGCAAGTTGCACATTAAGTATGAAAACTAAAAGCAATTATTCTGCAGAAAAATATGAAACAACTCCAGCTTTCTTCTGATTGGCTGCCCCTCTCACAGCAGGTGGGCGGGGCTTCCTGAACGACAAGGGGTATCTGCTCTCTCTGATCTCATACAGTGTTTTAAAGCAGTATAAAACTTGAGTTTCTGGCAGCTTTTATGCTGACCTCATTATTTGAAACTTTATCCATGTTTCATATGACAGGAAATAAGCACAAGGCACAACTTTAAAAACTAAAGATAAAGTGTTTTTAACCTGCTGTTAAAAACCTGCTGTGTTAAGTTCTTTTAATAAAGAAAATCTGACGTCCACTGACCAAGAGCACCCATCCTTCTGGGCAGACATTTAAGGAGGTTCCAAAATAGGCATTATTTAGATAAAGAGATAACATATTGAAGATTAAAGTGGCTAGATACTCAAATTAATGATTAAAATATAATTTTCAATCCTGACATAAAGAGTAAAACATCTCTCAGTGCAGATCACTCCCCTTAAGTGGGTTTTCAGTGTATTTTTTATTTTGTTCTGCACGTACTTTCCCTTTTTCTGTCTTTTTATGCTCACTGTATTTCTGTATCCAGAGACCCACATTCTTTGTTTCACTTTTCTTTCACAGTCTGTTTTCACTATAGACGACACACATAAATTACATGTGAAATGTGGAATGAATCTTCATCTGCCTGGCTGACTCACACAGACTCACACAGACTCACATGCTGTTGCGGCAACAGATGGGCTCATCATCCTTGTTGTCATGGCTGTTTTAACGAGAGTGAAGGCCTCCTTTTGTAGCCTCGGAGGGAAAGAAACACTTTATTTCAGAGAACCGCCTGTTTGTGAAAGCACAGAAGAAGAGATTATAAGGAGGAGAAAGAGCCACGCTGGCGGTCTGTTGATCTGTTGCACCAGTACAATCCATACATATGAAAGGAAAATGTTGATGATAAATCTGCTGCATGAACTCAGCGGTGCCAACAAAGCAGCAGCACTGTAAAATAGACACATGCACATATTAAACTATATTAAATAATGCCTTTCTTATTTATCAGGAGGGCTAAAAAGTACTTTACTCAGATTGTGAACATTTGATGCACATATGACATCTTTATTGGTTTTTCGTTGCTTTTTAAGTGAGAAAAATAATAAAATAAATCTGCGTGATCAAAGACAGTTAATGGAAAACACAATATATGGCAAACACATTAGATGGCAATGTGATATTAACTTATTTTCAGGCCCACACTCATTCAGCTTTCAAAGAACTACACTTACACATGGCTCCACTTCAAGTCTAAATCATCACTGGCCTTAGCGAAATTGATCTGGGAGTGCTTTGTGCAAGATGAGTCTTAAAATTACCCCCAAAATTTGCTTTAATGATGTAAAACTATGAGGTTCTTGAAGATAAAAATACATATTTTACTCCTTCTTATCACCATTATGTTCAGTTTTTTGGCCTGGGAACTCGTTTAGCTTTCAATTTCTGTATCCAGCACTTCATTATCAATAAAGAATTACAGAGGTTGTGTGACGGTGGAGCTAAAAGCAAGACACTTTCATAAAGGAGGACTGATGAGAATGGCTCCAGTATGAAATCAAGAAAAAGTTTTAACATGTATCATTTATACCCAAAGAGCATCTCCGAGTGAGGCTTGTGCTAAACTAAAGCATGTATTCAGTCTTTGATTTAAAATATCAGCATGTTTTATCCTCCTGAGACCTCTGTAGTGGTCACAAATGTGCTGTTTGGTATCATTGTGGGTACCACACTGAACATGGACCACAGAAAGCTGAGAGAGCTGTCTCAGATAAGAAAGACGATTACTGACATGTTAAAGGTAAAGGCTATAAAACCATCTCTAAGCAGCTTGATGTTCCTGTGACTACAGTTACATATATTATTCAGAAGTTTAAGGTCCACGGGACTGTAGCCAACCTCCCTGGATGTGGCTGCGGGAGGAAAATCAATGACAAATTGAAAAGACGGATAACACGAATGGTAACCAAAGAGCCCAGAACAACTACTAAAGAGAGGAGATGTGAACTCCAAAGTCTAGGTACATCAGTGTCAGATCGCACCATCCATCACTGGATTTAATGGACGATGACTGAGGAGGACACCACTGCTGAAAGCAAATCATAAAGAAGTGAGACAGGAATTTGCCAAAATGCATATTGACAAGTTCTGTGATTTTTGACCTAGTGGGTGTGGCTTGCTCTTTCTCCAGCCTTACATACCACCCCTTTTGTACAGGTGACTCAGCAATTAAGCCAGTATACTTAAGGCCGGAGGGAGGAGAACTCCAGCCCCAGAGAGCCTTTGTAATGCAGCTTGTGAGCTGTATGTTGTTGCTGCTTACTCCTCCTCTGCAGAGAGGAGGGTGTTTTGGTGACTAAGTCCTTTTAACTTATGCTGCTGGCTTGGTGACTCATTTCTGGGTTTTGTTAGATTTTCCTCCTTTTGAAGGTGACAGCGGCTTGTCCATTTATTTTAGTTTAACTACAGTACCAGTCAAAGGTTTGGACACACTTACCCATTCATATGAATGAGTCAGTGTGTGATTGATGTTGTATTAATAAAAAGCCTCCACGTCCTCCAGGCCAAAGTTGCCTCCATGTCTCCTTTTTGTCAACCTGGACACTTGTTGTTACTTTCCCCCATACCTTGGACCTTTTAGGGAAATGTAGCAAGTGGGGGCTCATCCGGGATCTGACAAAAGGTCTGACATTTGAATTATTTGATTTTCGATTATATTTTGCTGGTAGGTGGCTGACACGGTGTTACCTGCGGAAAATACAGCTTCCCAGGTAAGTCAGGTGAGTGTCCAGCTGAGGTTTGTAAGTTTTTCCGTTGGGCACTCTTTTGTTGTTTTGCTTTTCTTATTTTCAGAGTAATCCAGGGCAGGGATTAGTTCCCTGTTGAGGGAACTAATCAGGGCTCCTGACTAATCTAAACTAATTACAACTAATTCAGGGCTCCTGCCACTGAAGCTTTTGCCTTTCAAATTGCCTCAAGCCCAGCATCCTCCAGAAAATAGGTAAAGTTTGGTGTGATTAGGAACTGGGTAAGTTCGTGTTGTTTAATGGGTAGCTCAGTGTATGCCACTTTAGGTAAGTTGGTCTTAAGGGGAAGCCACTAGGCTTCTGAGAGAATGTCCTTTGGACAGATGAGACAAAACTGGAGCTTTTTGGCAAGTCACATCAGCTTTATATTCACAAATATCAATATGAAGCATACGAGGTAAAGAACACTGTACCTACTGTGAAACATGGAGGAGGCTCAGCTGTGCGCTGCCCTGTGTCAGAAAGCTTTGTCTCAGTTACAGGTCATGGGTCCACCAAGATGATAATGACCCAAAACACAGAACTAAGAACACCCAGGAATGGGTGTTTTTAGACTATTCTGAAGTGGCCTTCTTTAAACCCTGATCTAAAGTGCCAAGAACTGAAGGGTAGTGCAGCACACTATTATTCAGGTCTGCAGCCAAAATGCTTTAGAAAATAAATGCATTCATACAAGATTATTTCTAAGTCATAAATAACTGAAACTACTCCTGAAACCCATTAATTTAGATATTTTAAACAAACAAAAAGTCCTGAATGGTGTAGGTGGCCATTTTTCCTAAACTATTCACCCAATTTTGAATTCATTTGAATTGGAAGTGTATCAAGTATGACCAAAGGTGAAATTTTTCACACCAGTGACTCAGTGAAAAAGAGAGAATCAGCAAATGGAAAATAAAGTGCAAAACTGAAGGCCCAAACAGGAAGTAAAGCACAGTCTCCTGACTGATTAACCTGCAACAGCCCCCCTCCAGTCTTCTAATGTGGACTTTGTAGGTCTCTAAAATGGATTTTTTTTTTTTGGCATCCAGCATGGCCACAGCTGGTCTGTCAAGGCAGCGTTGCCAAAAAATGCCACGTGTGCAATGATGAGATGCAGGGGGAAAGTGACAGAATGGCATTGCACGGCACTGTTTAATCACCGTTTTAAGGCTTTTTGATTTTTAATGACTAATCTACATAATTTATATCAAACATTACGGATTCAAAGTTTCCTTACAAAAACCCCATTTTCTCTCCCCCCCCTTTTTTTTTTTTTTTTTTTTTTTAGCCAAGTCAGCATCTGATTGAAACCTGACATTTTGGGGAGAACATGATAAACCACAGAGGACAGCAAACAAGCGGGAGGTAAACCTGTAGTGTCATCAAATGTGAAAAGCAATTCTTCTTCCTCATAAAACATTTTCAGTGGCGACCAAGAAGGCACAGAAAGAGGCGTTTATTTCTTTTCTCTCCTTTGTGGCATCATTACGATTCTTGTGGCGGCACTATAGTCGACACTCGACAGATTTTCCATTCCCTGTGTGATCTGAAATAAGGAGCTGACTTGTGAGATTGGCCCTTTCAAACATTTGTTGCAGAGAACATGCTCCTGAATAGAGACCCGGAAAACGGTTCCTTCACTTTATGGAAAACTAGATCTTACAGAGAGACTTGTCCCAGAGTTTGCGTATTTGCTAGTAAATGGAAAAACTCGAAGATGATATCCCTTATCTGTCCATCAGTGCTTGACCATTAAAAGGAGAGTGTGACTACCAATAAAAAGCACAAAATATATATAAAAATGTATTTTTCTATATAAATACGCATAGATACAAAAGCATATTTTTGTGTGTTGGCTATACCTCGTGAGAAACTTAGCAGGCATATGATATTAATATATGCAGCATAGTGTTTGCATCACAGCAGTGCTCCTTGAAAACAGACCTGAGCCGCTCCAGAATCACTACGGCTCATTAAGCGTGATTAAAATCTACGTCTCACTGTCAGTAATTTTAAAGGATCAGTGTTTTGAATTTAGGCGGATAAATTAGCAGAACAGGGATACAGGATTCATAATTATGTTTTCATTTGTATAGGATCACCTGTGAATATGACTAGTTGGTTTTCTGCTTGCTTGGAATGAGCCTTGCATATCGACGAAGTGAGGAGATCATCTTCCGCTCTGCAGTAGTTTTTTTTCTTTTTAATAATTTCTTATGTCTTTGTGGTTATTTTCATTATTTTTCTATTTGTTTTGTGTCTGTTTTAATTTAATTTTTTATTCTTTTTCTGGATATTTTGCATCTCTGTTTTTTGTGGGGTTTTTTTTTTGCTTTGCATCTATTTGTATCTATTTGTAGCCATTGTGGATATCTTTTTAATTTCTGTTTTCTTTTTCTATCCAGTCTAGTAATCAATCATAAGCCTCCTAACTCATCCTCCAGGAGCCAAATTTTCAAGTCAAGGTTTCCGTGTCTGCCAGCCAATCATTGTTTACATTTGCAGATAAATTTAAAAGCCTAATGAAAAGCTAAACTATAACAGTCATGGTATCATCATCATCAACTACACTGACTGTTTCTTTGCATGCAATCAAAGCCTGCTCAAATGTGATTGGTTGAAAGCAAACACAAACCAGCAGCCTTTCAGTACCAAAAATCGTATTCCTTTCCTACAGATCGTATGTATTCATATTCAGATAGTCGTTTGTCGAGATTCCATCTAACCACTACAAGTGCAATCATTTCTCTAACAGACTGATTCAGCTCTGCTTCCATGAGGACAGAAACAGCAAAGCTTTCATACCTCGTGCAATAACTCTCCCCAGTGCAACACATCTGCCTTGCACAGAAATATCTGTCCTCTCGCTGTAACAGTTTATTTCAACCCGGCATGCTCACAGCACATTTTATTTTATTGAACTGTATTCTACTCAGTGTGAAGCTATTTTATGTTGTTTCTCTATTTTTGTGATGAGTAAGGTTGCAGTGTTTTTAGTTGTTCTGCATATTTTTGGGGGTCAGTTTTTGTTTTTGTAGTTTTAGTCTTTTGTTAATCTTTTGTCAGTTTTTTGTGTGTTTACTGTCATTATTTGGGCTTTAGTGGCATTTTGTGTTTTTGTGATCCTCCTCTGTTAATCGCCACCTTATTGTGGTGGAGGGGTTTGTGTGTCCCAGTGATCCCAGGAGCTATGTTGTCTGGGGGTGTTGCCCCCTCGTAGGGTCTCCTATGGCAAATTGGTCTTGGGTGAGGGGCCAGACAAAGAGTGATTCCAACAACTTCTATGGAACACACATCAAGGGAACAGTTTAGCCTGCCCGGGATAGGGTTAGCAGGGCCCCACCCTGGTGCCAGGTCTGGGGAGGGAGCTCATACTCCTCAGCCTTCCCGGTAAGGTCGCAGAACGCTGGACCAGCTCTTTATCCTCTCGAGGATATTCGAGTGTGTGTGGGAGTTTGCCCATCCAGTCTACATGTGTTTTGTGGACTTGGAGAAGGCATTTGACTGTCTCCCTTTTCTTGTGGGAGGTGCTGTGGGAGTATGGGGTGTCTGGCCCATTGTTGTGGGTGAGGAGTGCAGCAATTCTAGAGGGGCTCACAGTATAGCTGCTGCTCCTTCTCATTGAAAGGAGCCAGTTGAGGTGGTTCGAGCATCGGACTAGGATGCCTCCTGGGTGCCTCTTGGGCGAGGTGTTCCGGGCATGTCCTACCAGGTGGAAGTCCTCGGGCAGACCCAGGACACACTGGAAAGATTATATTGCTCGGCTGGTCTGGGAACGCCTTCGGGTCCCCCCAGATGAACTGGAGGAGGTGGCTGGGGAGAGGGAGATCTGGGCTTCTCATAAATATTTAAGTTTGGTTGTGTGTAATTATACATATAAATGAACAAATACAAATAGCAATAATAGTAATAGGGAGGTACTGAAGGAGGGTGAAGGAGGGAGGGGAAGATATCTGTTCCTGTCAAGATCTTTGGATATCAGGGATGACTCACGGTGAAGTCCTCATTAGAAGAACTCATGGTAGCTTAGGGGCTGATTATTAGTTGTCATAGTCCTCACTGGTTCTTGTTTTGGAGTTTGTCCCTTCTTCTGCTCCAGGTGGTGGAATGAGGAGGCCTTCCTCCTCCCAGCAGGGCACAGTTTGGATTCCCACGCTGCAGCCAGGCACACCTGTTGCTCATCACATTGCAATCAACCTCCAGTATTTAAAGACCAGTTCAAGCCTCCAGACTTTTCCAGATAGTCTGCTGCTTCTCAGTGGTAACTATGTTTTTCTGTGTTTTGAAATCCTCAGCACTAACCTTTGTGTCCCTGTTTTCATTCTTGCCTTGCCTGGCTCAGGAGGAGTTTACCGCTTACCTGCTGATTCTAGCTTGGTCATCTCCTTCCTCAAACCTTCCACTGTATGCGCCCAGCCTACCTGCTTGCCCTCCTGGAAATACTCTCTCCATGGATTAACTAACCAGCAATCCCTTTGTAGGACAGACTCACTCACCTGGCCAAGTAAGTGAGCACTGTTCAGTACACTAACCTCCTGTCACTTTCCCTGTGGATTCCTCCTCTCTGGACTCTGTGGGTTAACTCCTCTCCTCTTCTGTAGTGACCTCCCTCCCTGAGTATCCTACCAGTCTCTCCAGTGACCCTCATCAATTGGAAATTATATTTATTGCTTTATTTATGAGAAATAAAGACCGAACCTTGTTGCACTGTCTCTAATGTGTCTGCATTTGAGTCCTTTTTGTGTTGGGTAAATTGAGCTCTTTATGCTTATGTCTTTCTAGTTTACATTTAGGCCCATAAATTGTTAGACAAAGACAGCTTTTTGTGGTTTTGCCTCTATAAACCACCACGGTGGATTTTAAATCAATGAAGATGTGATTGAAGTGCAGACTTTCAGCTTTAATTCAAGGGGCTGACTGACAGGCAGTTTCATTATTCCATGACAAATGAAGCAGGCATAATATCCGAGCTTTATATGAAGTGCTGAAATTGTATTTAATGGCTTTTCACTCTGATTTTTTTTTAAAAATATGTGACCCAAAGAGATGTCAGTGCATGTGAAGGAAGCCATCATTAAGCTGAAAGTGTGTGGCCAAATCTGGTGCATTCCGAACAGGAATAAACTCTGAGCTACATCGAAAGGAGGAGACGGCTAAAGTGCACGATGACGGATTTCTATGGTTAAGGAAAAACAACTTCACAGCCTCCAACCAAGACGAGAACACTCTGAAGGAGGTGGGCGTATCACTGTTAAAGTCTACAATCAAGAGACGCCTTCATGAAGGGAAATATCATTTACAACAAGGCGCAAACCACTGGTTACACTCAAGACCAGGAGGATCAGATTAGTACCGAAAGGATAGAGCAGGAGAGAAACCGCTCATAATCTGAGGCGCACCGCATGATCTGTCAGTCAAGGTGATATTACGGCATGGTCCTACAAGGCTGCCAGTGGAACCGCTCCACTGGTGTTAGCTGATAATGTGACTGCTGATAGAAGCAGCAGGATGAATTCTGAAGTGTGCAGAGTGCATTTGCTCAGATTCAGCCAAATGCTGCAAAACATCACAGTGCAAATGGATAATGACTCAAACCACTCCAATCCAGGTGTTTCTAAAAGCAAAGAAATGGGATATTAGTCAATACACAAGTCAGTCACCTGATCTCATCCCAGTAGAGCACGCTCTTTAGTTATTAAATACAAAACTGAAAGCAGAAAGATGCACGAACAAGCAGTAATTGAAGGTGGCTGCAGTAATTGAAGGTGGCTGCAGTAATTGAAGGTGGCTGCAGTAAGGGCCTCCGGCAGAGTAGAGTATCTCAAGGGAGGCAACACGGGATTTGGGGATATCCATGAGTTCTAGACTTCTGGCAGTCATTGACTGCAAAAGATTTTCATCAGAGTATTAAAAACAATTCTTATAGTTAAAAGTATGTTGGTTAGTCCAGTTACTTTTAAGCCTCTGAAAGGTTAAGAAGTGAGACTGTGTTAAAATGGCCACAGCTTCTAAATAGTTAATGCAATACTTCTGTAAAGCTGCTTAAGTTAAAGCTGCTCTTCAGTCACATACTGTATGGGCTGCTAGTTAGATGGATTTTGGTCATTTCAGTCTGTGTGTGGATCTTTTTTCTTTTTTTTAAATCCCGTTTCTGCTGTAGTGTTTTCAGGCAGTGCCATATTTGTCTTTTTTTCTCTTTTGTACTCCTTGTGATATTTTTTGGGATAAAGAAGGCATATCTCATCATCTTATTAATAAGGTACTTAATTTTCTGAGTGCAGCCTGTCCTTTAGAGTAGAGAGATACTTATACATGTTTGACAGGCAGCTTTCTAACAGTGCATTTAAAGCTGTTTACTTTAGAGCATCATGGGCTACACGTGCAGACTTTAATGGCTCTTTGAAAGGATACCTGCGCTACACACACACACACACACACACACACACACACACACACACACACACACACACACACACAAACGCACACACGCACACACGCTAAAGGATTTTAACACCTCCTACTTGACTGTGTGCGGCAGCAGAGCTGTTACCTAGTTACAAGCTAGAGACCGTGCGACCTGCGCTGCTGATAATGTTGCGGTGGGGACTCTGAGTGCATCAGTCAGTCCGGAGCAGACGGAGGGAGAAGTGAGACGCAGGCGCGCGGAGGAGCGCAGCGGGCTGTTTCACTCCCGGGGATGAGACCGAAACGCATCCTGACGGAGACAAGACAGACAAAGTGCAGCGGCTCTTCTCGCGTTGTTTCACCGATAAATCCTGCAAACACCGGTCCCTGTTGGTGTGGCGAAGTCTCAGCTTTAAGGTAAGTTTGGGGATTTGTTCTAAACCAGGATCGGTCATGCTGATGGATGCTTGGTGTGTGTGAGTGCTGATGATGTCTGTTACCGGACCTTTGCAGTCAGAGGATGGCTGATTAAAGATAGTTTCCATTAAATGTCTTCAGACACGTTTAGAAAGTTCTGACTGGGAATCACAATAACAAATCGTTTTTTAAAAATTTAAAAAAAAATTAGTTTATTTCTTTTATATTATTTACACCATAAATGGCAAATAAGCCACTTTAAATATTCTAATACAACGTGAAATCTTTCAATAAATTGCTACTGCAGCAGCCACGGGCAGATTACCCCCCATCTCTCACACACATACACACACACAAAAGGTCCCCACCCCAATAAGAAGCCTGACCCCCCCTCCCCCACCCCCGTACTGTACACACACGCACCAAACTGAATTTGTGTTTTTTTTTTTTGTTGCTGTTGTTTTTGCCTTCTTTGTGCTACTTGTGGTGTTTTTTAAGTATTTTTGTGCTCGACTATTTACTGTTGTTGTTTTTGTGGGGGGTGTTTTGTACGTTGAGCTTTTTATGATTCTCTTTTGTCATTTCGTGCCCTCTCTGTGGTATTTTTAGTCTGATTTTTGTGGTCAGTTTTTAATGTGTTTTTTTTCCCTGTGTTTTTAGTCTCTTTTGTGAATCTTGTGTCATTGTTGGTGATCTGTGTAACACTTCTAGCAGCTCAGCTTTGTTTATGGTCAATTTTTGTTCCTGCAGTTGTTGATTTTGACATTTTTGGTGTGTTTGTAAATAGTTGTGGTCATTTTCTGTGGTATTTTTTTTTATTTTTTCTGTATTTTAGGTCATGCTGATGGATGCTTGTTGCGAGTGAGTGCAGATAGCTGATGATGTCTGTTACCTCACCCGTGCACTCACAGGATGATGATTAAAGATAGTTTCCATTAAATGTCTTCAACAAACCTCACAGACACGTTTAGAAAGTTCTGACTGGGGATCACTATTTCAGGCGGAGCGTTTTTGTTTCTGTGGCTGCTGTTTTTGTATTTTTAGCCATTATGTGTATTTCTGTGGTGAGTTTTATTTGTAGTCTTTTTGTGCACTTGTTTTTGCTCTTTTTTCATCCTATGATTGATTTACTATCTTGAGTCAAAGGACCTCATCCACTAAAACTTCATTAAGCTTAATTTAAACGTGGCTCACACCACAGCCAGCAGTGACATGAGGTTTGACACTAAGGTTTAAATGGAAAGTTTCTCCAAGGCGTGCAGTGAAAAATTCAATTATTTAAAACAGTCTTATGAGACATGAAGTACTTCACAAATGTAGATGTAGATGCTTTGCACATTTTAAACTGATTCAAATCGTACATATCTTATGGCCTGTCTTGTTTGAAAAAGGGTCATATGCTTTACTAAGGTAGTGCATATTTCAATGCAAACTAAACCTCTCTGTCAAACATAATTAAGAGGCTTCCATATTTTACATTAAAATAAGGCAGATGCAGTTTATATAATGGGTTAATTCTTTTAGGCGCTAGTATATTTAGTCTAAATTTCCCTCTGTTTTACATTTTCTGTTACTGTCTGAAGCTAAAGGTCATTTTCTACATCTAGATTATCTCATTGAAAGTCCAGTCGTCACCTGTTGGGAGCATTTGGCTGCAGCCATTTCCATGCAATGGTCTTCTCTCCTGCAGGCGAATGCATTTTAATGAGAGAGAGTCATTCTGTTTCATGGGTTTATCCATGATTTTGGGCAGGTACTGTGTAACAAAAGGGCAATCAGCTTCTGAATCCTTCAGGCAGCCTTAGTGACTTATTTCAAAGGCACTTTGTCAGGAAACGCAGCTGCTGTGAGAATCTCATCTGCATCACTTTGCTCACTCTGTACTCTCATTTGCATACATATATGTTAGTACTGCAGCTTGTTTGTATTTCTGATTAACTGGCCAGTTATTTATGCTTTTGTTTGGCTAGAAAACAGATAATAACAGACACCACAATATGGACCTCTACATACTTACAATGTAAGAGCAAAAAAGAGAATATCACATTTCAGAACTTTTAAGAATTATCCATCCATCCATCCATCCATCCATCCATCCATCCATCCATCCATCCATCCATCCATCCATCCATCCATCCA
>JAVDPK010000471.1:561914-573524 GCA_034780415.1 Cichlasoma orientale | reverse complement strand
CATCCATCCATCCATCCATCCATCCATCCATCCATCCATCCATCCATCCATCCATCCATCCATCCATCCATCCAGTTACTGCCCACTTATAGAACAAATGTACATAACACAATAACCAAGCTATCAGAGTACCACAGTTTAAATCATAAAAATAAAGCAACTGGTACCCAATTAACCTGATGTTAGACCTTGTAGTACACAACCCCAAGGGGTTCACAATCCAATCATTTTACTGTTTCATTCAATTTATTAAGAAAATTAACAGTAATTAATAAAGTAACAGTAATGATATGTGACTAGTTTTCTTTAGTTTGAAATCAATCTGTTGTCATTTATTTACTCATGGAGGATGTACCCGCTGTATATTCCTGAGAGGAGGATGTCACAGTTTGGGAGAAAACACTTTTTATTTCTCCTGGAAAAAAATTGTTCCCTGCTGTGTTCATGACAGTCTGAGTGTGATTACCAGCTGACGCGCTTTCAGCCGCTCTTTGTGAAGGAGCAGAAACCGCATCGCGTCTCCTTCATGGGAAACCGCTCTGGATGTAAAATGCTTGCTCTTTACGTGGCATTTGATGTTTTTGTTTTGCATTTCAAATCTAGAGGAGTGAAACACTTCTTTTATTTGGTATGTGATCCTTGAAGTTAATTGAGATGCATTTGCACAATAATAGCAAAATGATGCCATCATCTGCCCACAAATGAATCGAACACACACACACACACACGCGCGCGCACACACACACGTATAGACACATGACAGGTGGGAAGGTAACAAGCACAATCCACAGAATCATTTCAGGCAGAATTGCCTTTTAAGAGGAGAGTAAATTGTCTCTGCTAACATTATGACATCGATATCTAACTACATTTAAACATACTGCGGTGATTTTCCTTTTTTGTTTTTTGTAAGTACAATAGTTAACGTTGCTGGTTTACTCCAGCTGTGAAAAAACGTTGGCTTCATGTATCTTTTGAGTAAAGGTTCAGTCATAATTTAGGATGTCGCAGCACCAGAAATGTGTTAATCTGCACTAGTGCTGCTTAGAATTTTGTAAAATAAGCTCTTCCGAATCTTCCGAGCTCTCTTCCACCTGCTTCCCACTCTCACTGCAGATCACAATGTTGTCTCCAAACATCATAGTCCACAGAGACTCCTGCCTGGCCACATCTGTCAGCCTGTCCGTCACCACTGCAAACAAGAAGGGGCTCAGAGCAGATCCCCGATGTAATCCCACCCCCACCTTAAACCCATCCGTCACTCGTACTGCCCACCTCACCACTGTCTCGCTGTCCTCATACAGTACATGTCCTGCACCACCCTCACATACTTCTCTGCCACTCCTGACATCCTCATGAAGTACCACAGTTCCTCTTTGGTACCCGATCATATGCTTTCTCATACATCCATGAAGACACAGTGCAGCTCCTTCTGACCTTCTCTATACTACTCCATGAATACTCTCAAAGCAAACATCACATCTACAGTGCTCAGCATGAAGCCATACTGCTGCTCACTGATCATCACCTCTCTTCTTAACCTAGCTTCAACATCTCATTCCCATATCTCCATGGTGTGGCTCATCAGCTTTATCCCTCTGTAGTTACTACAGCTCTGCACATCACCTTTGTTCTTAAAAATCTGTACCAATTCAAGTCAAGTCAAGTCACATAGCATCAAATCACGACAACAGTCGCCTCAAGGCATTTTATATTGAAAGGTAAAGACCCTACAAAAAATACAAAGAAAACCCAACAATCAGACAGCCCCCTATGAGCAAGCACTTGGCAACAGTGGGAAGGAAAAACTCCCTTTTAACAGGAAGAAACCCCCCAGCAGAGCCAGGCTCAGGGAGGGGCAGTCATCTGCTGTGACCAGTTGGGGGTGAGGGGAGAGGACAAAAGACATGCTGTGGAAAAGAGTTGGAGATTAATAATAACTAATGATGACTTCTTCTCCATTCCTCAGGCATCCCCTCACTCTCCAAGACTGTGTGAAACAGTCTGGTCAAAAAGTCCACTGCCCTCTCTCCTAGACATCTCCATACCTCCACAAGTATGTAATCTGCACCAACCTCCCTTATAGGGCTGGGTGATATATCAAGTTTTTATGTTTTCATATGCAATATAAGATGAGACAATATCGTTTATGTCAATATAGTCTGTCGCGTTACAATCATGCTGGTAGATCCACCAGTTCACCTTTCTCTTCTCCCTTTCTCTGCACAACTTCACACTGCCCCGCCTCTCTCCCTCACCGCTTCATCCGTAAATCATGCAGGAAGTGACAGCATGGCAGTGTTGCCAACTTAGCGACTTTGTTGCTAGATTTAGCAGCTTTTCAGACCCCCCTAGAAACTTTTTTTTCCAAAAAGCAACTACAGACAAATTTAGCAACTTTTTCCAGTGATAGGTTTTGGAAACCTGAAATGCTCCGCTGTTGCCGTGTTTTGTGTACATGCAGCCTTCATACTGCGTCCGTTCGTACGCTGTGGCATCACCCGGACCCCCGAGAGTACCTGGCTGCAGGCAAGAGGGCGCCACCATACCGCAACTCCATAGTGGAAGTTGATTTGGACCGTAAGTCACGTTACCCTAATAGCAGAACTGGGTCTTTTTCAGAACTGTGCTCGTGATGCAGCCGGCGGATACGTAGATGCCGCATTGAGCGGGTGGGCCCATTGCTGTCCACATGTCTATGGATTTACTGAGCTGGCTAAAATCCTGCTGACTGAAGGCTGGAATTTTGTTCATTCAGTCCGTTTACATGTTTTGTTATTTGCACAGAGTACTAGATGTACAGGAGTACACACAGGAGGAAGGACTTTGGTGAAGTCTACTTCACTGCAGACTGGCTTTTTAAAGAATAAGTCAGCCTTTTGCTATCTTTGCTCAGTATCTTTTCTCTTTACATTTTAATAGCACAACTGTGAGTCTTTTGTCATGGAGGAAAAAAGCATTAATTTATTTGAGGAGCATTATTATTTAAGCATGCCAATAGTTTATTTTTGAGTAATTTCTCATGTACATCCACAGCTGAATGTTAATAAAAGTGTCTGTGTGACATTTGGGACATGTAGCTTTGACTCAGAAGTGCCTTTTTGTTTATATCTTTTGGAAAGAAAAAATATCGAGATGTATATCGTATATCGCCATTCAGCTAAAAATTATGGACATTTTCCTTTTGGTCCGCATCACCCAGCCCTACTCCCTTCCATTCTTCATCTTCTTCATAGCTGCCCTCACTACATCCTCACTGAGTACTCCCTGACTCTCTAACTGTCCTCCATCCGTCCTCCTCTCTCTCTCATTTTCTATATTCTTCAGTTCCTCAAAGTACTGCTGCCATCTTCTCAACACATTCTCTTCACTCATTAGCACATTTCCATTTCTGTCCATAATCACACTAGCCTGCTGCACGTCCTTTCCAGTTTGATCTCTCTATCTAGCCAATCAATACAAGTCTGTCACATTAAACTCGCTAGAAGCCCTTTCCTTTGCCTTTTCCACATCTCTCTTTGCTGCACACCTAGCCTCCCAGTAATCCTGTCCACTTTCTTCATCTCCCTGACTATCTCACTTTTTCTTTGCCGACCTCTTCCTCTGAATATTTTCCTGTACATGAGGGGTGGCCAAATCCAGGACTCGAGAGCCGGTTCCCTGCAGGTTTTAGATGTGTCCCTGATCCAACACACCTGAATCAAATATAGAAGTCATTAGAACGGATTCTGGAGAACTTGACTGCTCACTGAGGAGGTAATTCAGCCATTTGATTAAGGTGTGTTGAATCAGGGACACATCTCAAACCTTCAGGACACCGGCTCTCGAGGCCTGGAGTTGGCCACCCCTGCTGTACATCCTGATTCCACCACCAAATATCTTGCCTTCTTTCCTCTGTCCAGAGGATAAGACCTTTTTAGCAGTTTCCCTCACACTTCAGCTGTGCTTTCCCAGTCACCTGGTAACTCTTCACTACCACCCAGAACCTGTCTCAACTCATCCCTGCAACATTCTCCCTGCTTCAGCCTCCACCATTTAAATCCTGAGTCTACCGCCACTCACTTCCTCCTCTTGATTTCCAAAGTCATCCTACAGACTACCATCCGATGCTGCCTAGCAACATTCTCCCCTGACACCACCTTGCAGTCTGCTATCTTTTATAGACTGCCCCTTCTGCATACCATATAGTGAACCTGTGTGCACCAAATGATTATCATTCTCTTAATAAGCAAACAAATTGTGTGTTTAATCTAAATTTAGGCTTTCTCCTTGCAGCCTTGCAGGTAATCCACACAACTGCTAATTCAGACATGAGTCTAAGTTCTTAAATTTCCTCGAAATTCGGGAGAGGGCTTCGGTTATACAGCTGAAAGATGTGAAAAAATAAGTTTTTCCCTTCAGCATCTGTGATTGACATCTACCTCATATAGAGGGCCAACACAAGAGAGAAAAAGGTCACCAGAGCATACAGTAAAAGTAAAGCCAGAATTGGATCTCAGGCTGTGAGTGAATTGACTGAGTTTATTAAGTCCATCTGACTCCTCAAGCCCTTCATAACCCCTCTGCTTCAGAAAAGCGGGAGCAGCAGCACCCTCATGCTATCAGACTTCCTACTGAGTTCTAAGCAGAGGAGGTACAAATAAAGGCATTAAATATTCACGTTGAACCACGAGTCCCTGATTTATTCAGGTAATGTTGATTTCGTTCTGAACGAAATCAACATTTTCGGTGGCAGAAAAAGATTGGCAACATTTCTGATCCTCAGCATTAAGCCCACACATGAACTGTATAAGCAGCTTGAAGTGCACATAAAAATTGCTTTTTTCCCCTCACATGCCGACCAACACGTCCCACACAGATGGATAATCAGAGGTCGCACTTGCAAACACTCAAAAAGTACGTTTTAGTGTCAAATGCAGGTGGTTCGACGGAGTTGAAACAGCTGTTTTTCAAACAGATTTTGTCTGCTTCAGCTCATGCATGGGATATTTTTGTAATGGCACATGTTAATATTAATCAAAAATGTATTTTATCCCTGTACAACCGCAGTGAGAGCCTGTGTCACATTGTCAGACTCGTTCTCAATGTTTGTTGGACTTTGCCAGGGCAGTCATTCTCCTTTTTAGTTTTATGGAAAGAATTTCTAGCCAAGGGGGGAGGATGCTGGCTTCAGTTTTGATGGTCTCAGGATTTCGCCTCTGTGGATTATTTGGTCCTGTTATCTTCATTAAGCAATGACCTCCATCTCACACTGGGGCAGTTTGCGGCTGAGTGCTAAGTGGCAGGGATGAGAATTAGCACCTCCAAGTGTGATGCCATGCTTCTCAACCAGAAATGTTAAGCCTCATTTACGGATACTCCATTGATTATTGCAAACAGCAAATGCAGTAGCAATTAAGGTACACCGGACTCGCTGCAGTCTTCTCCTGAATGACAGGTATTGCATAACAGGAAGCAAAGCAATTGCTTTTTTTTCAAAGTTTTGTCCAGATCATCTCATGTATTCAAGCTCTTGCAGCATTTCTGGGACTCTTTGAGCTCCTGCAATGATATATCATTAAAATGGCAGCAAAGACCAAACCACGTGTGCAATCGCGTCTCTAGCTCAGGCATGCTGTGAACACCAGGTTACAAAAATCGAAAGGTGCACAACAAGCTAGTTGCTGGCACGTGTCACTCCAAAGACTGGCACGTGGCAGCAAGTGTGACATTACTTTTGGTTAACACCGCTGTTCATGAGGGCAACGAGAAGAAGAAGAAGAACAACAAGCATAAACAGGCAATTAGTGATGCCTCAAGTGGAGGAGTACAGGTGTCTTTGAGTCTTGTTCTTGGGTGCAGGGAGAGTGAGGATGGAGACAGAGGTGAGTTGGTGTAGTGTCTGCAGTGATGTAGATGCTGACTCTATTTTTGCATTGGTCTCAATGTATTTAACAGAATAGAATCAGATTTAGATTTATGTTTACACCGTTCCACCTCCGGTCTGAGAGTTACGCAGTTTCAATCCTCTCTATGTCCTGCACACATGTGGTACTGACAATAAAGAGACTTTGACTTTGGTTATCCATAATATACACGAGGACCTTATAGATGTATACAACAGGCAGTATTACGAGGATCATCATCACTGTATCTTGAAGACTGAACCCAGAGTAGAACTGCTGCTTCTTCACAGAGAAAAGAACCAGACGAGGTGGTTCAGGCAGCTGAGCAGGATGCCTTCTGGACACTTCTAAGGTCAGGTGATTAAAGCATGTCCAACCAGACCAGGGCACACAGGAGCGTGAGTGGGAATGAGCTTGTGGTCCCCTGGAAGAGCTGGGGGGGTGATGGCTGGACATCTCTGCTAACATTATTTTCTGACCTGGATAAGTGATAGAAAAAGGATGGATGGTTTGATGATCAATGGATGACAGAGAATGTAAATGCTATAATCCGCCTAACCAAAACCACATTAAAGCTGCTAAATCCCAAATATTCTCAAATGCTGCAGCTATTCACCAATTTGTGGTATCCGTTTCTGACTCAAGCTCAAAGCAGCTTTGACCTTTAAACATAACACAGACTATTTTCTTCATTTTTCAGCCTGAAGGTTCCCAGATAATCTTGACCTTCCAGATGTTTTTAGATTGAATGAGTCATTACGTTCACACAAAAATCACCGCACGGCCTTAAAATCCCTGCAAACTCTACAGAAGGTTGAATGTTTTTTGCCTTTTTGGTTGAGTAATATTTGTATTTACAATTAATAAACTGGCGCCACAAAGATTATTCAAAGACATGACAGAGAGAGAAGTAAATTTTGCCAATACTGATCTTGCTTTGTTATATTAATAAAAAGAAAATTTAAATATTTGTTTCATTATGCCCTCACGTCTAAGACTAAAGCCTTACCGGTGCCTTTTCTGGTCTTCAGAGGTGACTAAACTGCTTCTGTACTACTGCAAAGCAACAATAAGATAAAATGCAAATACATTTTAAGATGTAATTGTAGCAATAGAGTTGTTTTGTCGCCATAGTTTGACATTTTGCAACAATACGCTTCCTTACTCTCATTGAGATTCAGATCGATCCCACTGCAGGGAGCACTTTCTGTGTTTTTCCTCTTCAGATCCTCTGAAGGCCCCACCATCCATTTTGAAACAAAAGCAAGCCCCCCCCCCCCCGCCCATTTCAAGAAAAGTGTTTGTGGCATTTCTGATCTTCTGAAATGGTGCTCGTGATGCTTTTATTGTAACACACGGTATGAGACTGAGTACTGCAGCTGTAAAGTAAATGGACAGTGAAATGAAATGACAAACCTTTATATGACTTTATGGCTCTGCGGCTGCACACGTTAAATATAGTGTTACTCTGTGTTTAATCGCTGTCACTGTGGATCCATAGAAAGGCACGTGGAACTGTCTGAACTTTTGTCAAATTTAGACTAACTTTAGTGCTATTTTTAGCTGTTTTAGAAACAATAATACATGTTCTTCAGGGGTGAGCGGCATAAAGCTGTCAGTTCTCAAACTGTGTTTACGCACAAATGTTTACATGCTTCATTTTTGTCAGAAATAAAGCCGTGTGTGTATAGCCCTTGTACAGGAATTAGCTGCCAATAACATTTCCCAGGTGCTTTGCAAAGTATGGCCAGTGCAAACTGTTATTTATACGGTAACTGGATATTTAAGACACTTTAGAAGCAATCACAAATCACAAACACTAAAACCTGAAAAAAACCCCACTAAAAACAGGGAAATATATTTAATGGGTTGAAAAATCAACTACAAATGAAGACCCTCCATAGTTTGTTGTACAAATATGAAGCTGCAGTAGATCCATCCATCCGCTGGATTACAGGGGCAGCAGTTAAATCTGCCCATCCTGCGTTTCCTTCTCCCAGGCCACCACCTCCAGCTCTTTGCAGGTGATGATACCGAGCTGTTCCCAAGTCAGTTTAGAGACATAAGGGGTCTCCTACCTACAAACACCTCATTTAATAAGTACACAGTGGCTGTGGAATAGCAGCAGCTCTACTCAGACCCCCTGAATGACCTTCACTCAGACGCCCTTTGGGTGAAGCTCATTTCTTGTGATCTTAATCTACCCACTTTCTCGTGGCCATAGGTGAGATCCACCAGTAAATTAACTTTTCGTGTGTGCATCTCTGCGATACAAGCAGTTTCTTACAATCAGCAGGAGAACACGTTAACGTTAACCAGTGAAACCTGCGAAATCTCCAATGCCACAATTATTTCATCAGCTCTACCCTTAAATCTAAATAAACTGGAAATGCTTGGTGAACGCAAATCCATGGGAACAGTTTATAAACCGAGAGCAACGACTCATCCATGGCTCTCATGCTTTTCTCAGCTGGGGGGGTGGTGGTGTTTGTGGTGGTGGTGGAGGGGGTGGGCGACTGTATAAATGTGTGCAGCTGAATATCAGCCGCTGGAGATGAAGCTTTTTATAGCCAGAGACGAACCTTCAACCTTCAGCTGCTGTGCTTTTAATGTGCTGTGCAAAGCTTTTATAATGTTGCTATGGTTACCTCTTGATTACGTTACCTTTAACATACATCAAAACTGTCATTCAACCTGATGACTCAAATTAGACGTATAGATATGATATTAAAGGGGTCGTTATGTGGTAAATATCAAATCATAACATCCATTTTTTTGATCATAATGCCGCGTTTCTCCGCTCCACTGGCCGACCGATTAGTTCACCGCTGTGGAGGGTGCTCAAGGTTCACGCCTGGCTTTCAAGAGAAAAAAAAACGAAACAAAAGAAAGCAAATATACTCTTTAAACACGTCCTTAACTATGTCCCTGACCTGCGTTTCTCACTGCTGATCAGACCTGAACCATTTGTGGCTTTGTGAACCGCTGCTACTACTACTGTGGCGTTAAACCTTGAGCTCATTCACAGACCCTTCCATATGCACTTCAGATAAGGAATACAATGAAAATGACCTTAGAATAATTGTAGACATCTTTACACACATTTAATCTGCTGTGAGATGCACTGAAAGGCTGCCAAGGCCAAGATAGCTGCTATAGTGATACATTTTCCATGGCTTCTTTGGACCCTTGTGTAATAAAATCTATAGCACCTAGTTGCGATTTGCTACAACAACAACAAAAAAAAAGAGGATGCATTATGAATTTTCTCATTTTCTGTCGTTTGCGTATTTTAAATTAAACATTCTTCTAGTGCATAATTCAGATGTACAAATAGAACCAGAAGCTCGGGTTTCAGAACCCCCATTTCAGGCAGTCTTTTTCTGCGGGGCAAGAGCAGGTGATGGTATTTTTAAAAGTAACTTGTTATACTTCAGGCTGACTGCCAATAGAAATCTTTTATGTTACAGCAACTCCCTCTGTGTGTGCTCACACCAACTCAAAGCAAAGTTTTTGTGCAGCACGGCTGCATAAAGAAACACAAAGGTGCAAATTCAGGCCAGACGATGCGTATAGAGGCCAATACAACTTGGGAGGAGTTTAAAGCCTTTTAGCTGAGATTCTCAGACAGACTGTGGATTCTCCCGCCAACAATCAGACGTGGAGGACCAAGTTGTCGTCACCATTTCAGGGCAGCTGTTGGAAGTCCTTCCAATGCTTTGTATGATATGAATGAATCTCATCACGTCTTGTTGCTTCGCATGAAAATCACGTGAGAATGTACTGTTGCAGACCTTTGGTAAATCAGCGACGTAAATCAAACCTCCTGTTTGCAAAGTGGATAAAGCTGGCTTAAACTGTGGACTGTGTTTCAGACTGTGCATGAGCTGAGAGGCTGCACCAAGCCCAGGTACAAGATAAACAAGTGGTGCCGGGCACAGAAAGCCCCGCCCCTGGCAGAGATTTTAGCTGATTTGAATGTTGTCCATCTCACAAATATGTCACTCTCCAAACATTGAATCGCCGAGATAACACAGAGGTCCCTCTGTGCGCCCATACTTTTCCAAGGTTTAAAAAGTTGAACTGCAGTAGCATTTTATGAGTGTAAATGGAGTTTCTCATGCCTGCAAATCCAGAATCTGGATCGGATCAGCTTCGTTTTCAAACCAAGTTAAAGCACTGAACAAAAAAAATATAAAAATACAGGCCGCCTGTGCTCCCCCTCAGCCTCCTGGCAGTCGAATCTTTAGGTGGCAAGAAATCCTCTGGAAGTACAAGTTCTAGGCCACATAATTGCACGTTCAGTAGATCTTAATGGGCTGCATATGAGCTTCAGTGACTTTATGCACCATATCAATTCAAAAGCAAAGAACCAGGAATAACCAGGACTCATTCTTGAGTTATCGTGTTCACAAGATTTTCAGAAAGCTTGACCTTTCACCTTTACCTCGAGATCAAAGTCGCAGAGATTCACACTCATCCAAGCTTTTTAGCAGATGCATCTGCGGTGTGAATTTGAACAGCCTATCTCACATTATTCTCAAGTTATCACATTCACAGAAGGCTGAGAAAAACTTGACCTCTGACCTCTGACATTGATCCAATTATGGCAAAAAAATTTAATCAGTTCACCTGGGCTCACTGGCCGTCTTTCGTGCATGTTCGGTATGAATCAGACTGGTAGTTTTGCTGTAATATTGTTGACAAACAAACACACAAACATCCAGTTTAACAGCCTGTAAAGGTCAGAGAACCGTGCTTAATGGCTTAAATGAAAGAAGACACTGGTACCACTAATTTAAACTAAATGATCTCACTTATAATTAAGGACAGTATACGGGGCATTTGTGTCTGTTTAATTGTGAATCTTCTAAAACACCAGTGATGAAATTCAAAGCATTTCCTTCCTAATGACAGTGTAAAATCACACCGTGAACATGAAATTAAGGGGATCGGATGATATTGATATCATGAATATCAATATCAGATGTTGGCACACCATGGGGCACTGCAGAAACTGCACATGCCTGATACAAAATTTTAATTGTGTATTAGAATTTCTAATTATAGTAGAAAGGATTAAACTCGTTGATATATCTAGAATGATAAAACTCAGATTTCCTGCTGTCTTCTGGCTGCTGCTTATGATGTTATATGGATGCGGTTGGTTCACATACAGATTTACAGCTCTTAAAAGCTGAGCTTTTCACAGCTAAACCTTTATGATTATTGATTTAGTTACTCATATAAAACGATTCAACAACGGCTCCCAGTCGGCTGCCTCAGAGTCTAAATGTGGATCGATATGATTGAAGACGTTTTACTTGGTAGGTTAATCTATAACCATATTTTATAGGGTTTTTTTTAAATGCAGCAGAGTAAAAATAAACCTGTTTGCTTTGGACTGCAGTGGAGTAGAAGGATGACGTATCATGGAAAGTAAAGTTTAAGTGCATCTTATTGGCCCCTGTGTGAACACCTGGTGATCTGTACTGCTACTCACCTGTCAGGATAACAAAGCTCCTCCCTGAAACGCTCGAAACCTTTAAAGCTCTGCGGCTGTCGGAGACTCTGACCTTTGTAATGAATGCTCGGCTCAGCCCAGCAGGCGCCGCAGCGTTTGACAGCTAAGATGCTGGCATTTCCACTCCTGCAGCGAGTTAAACATTCTGCAGTGAGGTACAAAAAGACCCCCCCCCCCCCCCCCCCCCCCCCCCCCGGGTTG
>JAVDPK010000471.1:548823-561904 GCA_034780415.1 Cichlasoma orientale | reverse complement strand
TTCATCTTCACCACCACCACCTGTGTTTACCTTAAGCTTTGCAATGAGATCACTCTGCTGCTATCGTATGATGTGAATATATTTATCTCCTACCGAGAGAAGGCATTCCCGGTGGTAGAGTGGGTAAAAACGCTATTTTAATAGGAGCTGTTTTTCAAAAATGCTTTTTCAGACTATTCTTGAAGATAAAGGAAATGCAAACCAAATGAGATCTGATTGAAATTTGATTTCGTGTAAGGAGCTCGATGTCGAACCGCTGCACCTTTGCAGTGAAAGGAGACAGCTGAGGTGGTCGGGCATCTCATTAGGATTCCTCCTGGCTGCCTTCCCTTGGAGTTTTTCCAGGCATGTCCAACTGGGAGAAGACCCTGGGGTAGACCCAGAGCTCACTGAAGAGATTATATATCTTGTCTGGCCTCGGAATGGAAAAAGACAAAGAACATCTGGATACCCTACTCAGCCTGCTGCCATCATGACCCGATTAGCAGGAGAAAATGGATAGATTTTGTATACCAAGACATTCACTTAGGCTCAAATTGTGGACAAATGCATCATAAAAGACTTATGGCCAAATGCTTAACTGCCATATGCGAGTAATGCAGCAACATAGGGGTCAATTACAAGCACAAAAACAAGAAGACAAGAGAGAACTGAGGGGAGCAGATGGAAAAGAGAAGGCTGCCAAAAATGTCGGTTTCTTTAAAAAGAAAGACAGCGACGAGATGGCAGCATCAGTCAGCGGCAGCAGCAGCAGAGAGCAGAGACAGATGTTAGCTCCAGCGTCCATCTGGAGATGGCGAACATGATCAACCTGCACTTTCTTGGTTACGAGACCTTTGCACAGACATGGAAAAATGTTAGCACGCGTGTGTGCTCTTACTGATACTGGCAGCTCTGACTTCTCTTTTCCATCTGTCATTTTGCACTGTTACTAATTATACTGTCATCTGTTGTGATGCTCTGACATCAGAGTTAGTCAACTACAGCCACACAGCAATGCCTCCTGTATTACACATCAGTTCAGTTAGTCGTCTCTATGCTACGCTTTTTGATGGTTGTTTTAAAGCTGCATGCTCTCTTCTGAAATGATATGTTAGACTGGGACTGGGAGATTGAGAAGCTTCTGGTGAGGACCGCACAGGACCACTGCTGGCTAACCTGACTTTAATCAGCATCTATCATCTGATTCACTCTAGAGTTGTCAGGTGTACCGGCAGGTGGACCGGCAGGTGGACCGGAGTCAACCCAGTGCTGAGTTTATGTTATTTAGGTAAGCAGTTCTTATATTGTGGCTAAAGGTTATTGCCTGCTCCACTCTGTGTGTAGGGGAAAGCGTATGCACGCACACTCGTGTGTTTGTTTTGCTGTGTTTGTGAGAACATTTGGCATAAGTAAATTCCCACATTTAACCCTCACAATCAAAGTGCCAAACCCATCCCCCAACCGAAAACCAATTCTGACTTTAATCCTGAAACGGGCGTTTAAAGGGTGTAAATAAATAACAGCCAAACAAAAATTTTTCAAACCGCTGTTCACAAAGACAGACAATCACTCATGTTGTTTAGATGAGCGGTTCTCAAGAAGGCTGCAACCCACAATTTGCTCGTTCTGCACAGCCGCGTTTTGAACAATCACACTCTCAGCGAGCGCATCCTTACCTTTGTCCTCTTTTAAAAATAGTAACTCTATGATTGCCTGCATGTGATGCGTTTAGGACAGTTTTTTGTGGTTCTGAAAGGCCATTCAATGGACACGCACTGCAGATTAGCCTGGCTTAATGCTGTGTTGTGTTGCTTGGTTCTGTAGAGTCATTAGAACAGAACTAAATTAGATCAAAGATTAAAAATAAAGCAGTAGGAACCCTCCCTGTGTGTGAAATCAGGAAGTGAATGAAGAGTGACACCTTTTTATTTAATTATTTTACACATCCATTTACATTCTGCCCACCTGCTTTCTAGTAAATTGTAATTATGTGCTTTGGTTATTTTTCTGTCTGGTTTAAGGGTAAGATCAGATTAGACTAGTGGCATGCTCTTAGATCTTTGCTTGTGTTGTGATTTTTTTTATTCCTTTGAAATTTAAAGCTGCAGATTCAGACTGCAAAGACTCTTTGCTATAATAGATAAATAATATTTTAATGGTACTATATACTTGTCATAATAAGATGAGGCAAGGACCTAAAAGTGCAGCATAAGGTAGAATAAACGGACAAAAAGGGCACCTTTATTATCTGAATACAGTCCAAAACAGAGACTGCAGAAATTAAGACTGCAGTCTTAAAACAGGAAGCAGTACATTACAGGAACTGCCACAGACATCCTGACAGAAGAGACGGGGCTGGAGTTACACTGAGGACTAACTGGGGACTGACAAACAGAAGAAACAGAAGGTGAGACAGAGGTGAAAGTAATTACACGCAGGGCAGCGCAGACAAACACAAAGGAGCAAATAAAATTAATATGAGATGTGAAAAAAATCAAACTTCAAAGTAAAGCAGGAAATATATGAATATAGAGGGTACACACACTGAGGGGACAGGAAACATGAGGAGAAGAAATATAAAATAGAAATGGATGTTCAGCTGAAAGAAAATAAAAAGTTACAGTAAAAGTAATCCAAAGAGGACCCAGAACTCCATAAACAGGAACCAGAACTCAAATAACAACACAAACCCTACGAGCACGACAATAAGAAAGCAGATAATTTGCATCTTTGTTAATGTCAGTTTTATCTGTATAAAGGAAATAGAAGCTGATGGTCCCACATGTGCATGCCGGTGGCTGAAGGACAGACTTTAAGCTTCTAGGTTTGCATATTTCTATGTGGAAAACAGGTGCATGCAGAATTTTAATGATGTTTCTACATTCAGTACCAAAAAGCATGAAGCAGAGCGATGCTGTGGGTGTGCAGCGAGCTCCTGTTCTTGCCATCTGTATTTGTTATTGTTTCTTCCTGTACAAAGTAGATGATATAACCTGCTATATGATGAGAAATTGAAATTCTGGATAATCACTAATGCGGCCGTTTGCTCGTTGCATTTCTGGATTGTGAGAAAGTATTTCACAGACTTCACAGGCATTTAGAAAAGCTCACAGGGTTTGTTTAAACAGTGAACCGCTTCGTTGTCTGGACAAAACCGCAACTCACAATGAAAAAAAAAAAGTACTTCCCAGTCGCAGTAATTGTGAGCTGTGCGCCACTCACTTCCAGGAAACCACAAATAACAGTCACACCTTCATGTTTGAGATAAGGCAGCTTTCACCTCCAGCGGCTCTGCAGGTTTGTTCAGCCACACAAAGGCACTTCTGCAACTAAAGCCACTTACTTTATTTATTCAAAGGTTGTTTGAATAAACACCTGCAGGGGCGATTTCAGGACTGCTCGTGATATGTTACCGGGGTCAGGCACCGTTATGTGTAAAATTTGACTCTAAAACGGCTCGTTTCAGACAGAGGATGAACCGTAGGCAGTATAATAAAACACTGATGTAGCAGTGTGAAAAAATGCAGATATTTTGTTGATGCAGAAATGGCTTAAATCTGCCATCTTTTTATTGGCCAGCAGAGGCAAGGGAGGGATTGTGGTTTACAGCATGGTGGTCATTTTGTGGAATCAAGAAGGAGAACAGAGTAGATTAAACACGCATCCAAGCGTGTCCGTGTTGTTTGTGGCATATGACGCATACTGTAAGATACATTAGACCCGGGATCTTCATTATGTCTGTTGCTAAAGTTATTTCCTGTTTTACTTTTTGATCCTTGGTTCTCGTGTGTCTCTGTCGGCCAGTCACTCCCCGTATATATCCTTCACTATGCGTTGCTTAGCGGTCTTACTACTCGTAGCGTTCCATCCACCTTCCATGTTTGTATTCTTTGTATTTTCATTCCACTCACTTGGCATTCCTTCTATTTTATTTTTCCTTTTGTATTTTGTTAGTTATTAGTTGGACTTTTGCACTGGATTTTGGGCTTCCTCCTTGGCTGCTTTGTTTGCCTTGCTGACTGATCTCCTGCTTCAGTGTGTCGCATCAGCTGAGATATTTAAGCGCTGCTCTGAAATACACCTGAAATACTGAACCAGCGAAGAGTTAATTTCACTGCTGTGCACCACACAAATGCACTGAACTTCACAGCCCGAGAGGCTACAAATAAACTCATATTTCTCTGCGCTTCCTTCTCCTGCTGTATTTGGGTACACGAGATAAAGGCGTGCATTTTCACAAAGCTCGAGTGAGAAATCTTGCTGTTGAGCATCAGCTCTTTGAGTTCACCTGATCCACTTCAAACTTGCCAGATGTGTTGGTAAGGTTCAGAGTAAGTGCAGTGCTGCCGAATGAGTTTGCTTGGATGGTTTTCTTATTTTGGCAAAAAGCTCTTTGTTAACAATGTTTTTCCGTGCTGCCTGCTCCGCTCTGTGTGCGTGAGCATCTTCACGTTTATAGTTTGTTTACTCTGCTCAGTTGATGAGTTTGTGAGCTTGCAGCTTTTTCCCTGGTGTAGTGTCTTTTCAGACAGAGAAAACGCCACGTGAACTAAAATGCATCACTGCAGCCCGCTGCAGACTGCTCAGTTTTCTTTTTGGACAGATGTGTCCGGGGTGGGAGCAGCAAAAGTAAATGTACAGGAAGAAGGTACTGTGTTGTGTACTAGTGGATAACATGAAGAGTTTCCCTTCATTTTAAGGCTGTACTCGGCCGGGTCTTTACACCCGGTAATTGGGTCGGCTCGAGTTTGGATCACCATCAACAAACCGCTTTGGAGTTTGTTTGGAACCGGACCGAGGTCACCTCCTTCAGATCGTCTGAGCGCAGTTGCTTTGGTCTGCCTCCGAGTGCAATTACCATATTCACATCTGCACAAATGAACTGCATTAAGGGGGAAATGAACTAGAGTCTGATTTAAACTGACTAAACAGCACAGGTGTGAAAACACCTTATAACCAGTTTGGTTATTTTTCTGAGCACATTCAGGGACGTTAATTACAGTGACGTGGATGTGGGTCAGAGGGAGGTGAATTTCATAGTCAAACTGGGCAGGCTCTGAGAGGACATCAGTGTGCCCTCTGAGTTTTTGTTTTTGTGCTACACACAAAATTCCTCCTTCAGGGAGACTCCAAGTGACTTATATAATTGTAAAGTATGTCTCTGTAGAGTCCTCAAGCAAATATAATCCCCTAACCTAAACCTAATTCTGACTTTAATCCTAAAACCAAGTCTTTACCCACAAGTAGGCCTTTAAAGGGAAAAAAGTGAGAGCTGAACACAAAGTTTGATTTTTAGTGATGGTCTAAAAATCAGAGTGTTTCTCACAAAGATGGTTGGAATGATTTTTAATTATTTTTGGTTTGCCCAGTCACTCAAGTAGCTGCGACGAGCGGTTCTCGAGGCAGCCACACACTCTCATTCAGTCAGCGTTTGCCAAAAGCTGTCCTCTCTTCAGCACAGCAGCTTCATGACTGCCTGTATGTGACGCCTTCAGCAGAACTCTGCAAATTGTTGCTGATAAAAATACCCTGGGTTAGACAGGCACAGACAATAAAACTGTAAATCTGTCCAGAATGAATCGGCGAGCCAACAAAGAGGAAAAAATGTGTCACAAGAGACAGCGAGCACAAGACACGAGTCCCCGATACATCTCTGACAATCATCCAGCCAAAGGCTGCTGACATCCAGCAGCTTAAATATGGATCATATTTCATGTTAGCCAGGGTGTGCTATTTTTTTTTCCAAGCGTTCTGCTTTTACTGTCTGGAAATTGCAGAATTACAGTGACAGCAGAAAGCCGTTACCGCCGCATCATCTAAAGAAAGCAAAGACTGTTCGGGTCACAGGTTTGCAAACGCTCCTGTGTGCACGTGGTGGCTGTTCCAAAGAACTGCGTGAAGATCAATGAGGCTGGATGAAATATTACACGTACGATGCAGTTATCAGGCAGCTGTCGGGCTGTTTGAGATGGGAGTTGTAGACGGAGAACTTGATAATTCGTTTCTGTTTACATCATAATGAATGAAAACTACACAAATTAGAGCTTGTTCTTAAAAACAACTTTTTAAGTCAAATAAAAATTACATTTAGAAAAAGGAAGGAAGGAACAAAGTACCATCTATCCATCCATTTTCTTCCACTTATCCAGGGCCAGGTCGCGGGGTCAGCGGCCTGAGCAGAGAAGCCTAGACCTCCCTCTCCTCAGCCACCTCCTCCAGCTCATCCGGGGGGACACCGAGGCCTTCCCAGGCCAGCTGAGAGATATAATCTCTCCAGCATGTCCGGGTCTACCCTGGGGCCTCCTCCCAGTAGGACATGCCCGGAACACCTCACCCAAGAGGTGTCCTGGTTCTGGGTGTTGGTCCCAGTGTTGTTGAGTTTTATGGACTTTTGAGGTTTTGTTGCCTTATTTTTCTGTGATCCCTGCTTTTGGTTTCTCATCCTTTGTTTCCATTTGAGGATGTTTGACCCTGTTTTCAGTTTCTGTTGCTTAGTTTAGTTCCTCCCTCTGTGGACCCCTCTATGGGTCTTGGTTCTTCGTGTTTATGTTCATTCTTACGCTCGCCCGCTGTGTCAAGTCTGCATTCTTGTCTCCGTGTTCGGTTATTTCCTGTTTTGGGGTTGGATAACTCTATCCCAGGTGGGGTTAGCTGCTCCCTTGGTGTGTCTGCCATAAGGGTAGTTGAAATTGCTCGTTGTCTGGCCCCTCACCCAGGACCAACTTGTCTTGGGAGATCCTACCAGGGGCCACAAGCCCCCAGAGAACATAGCTCCTGGGATCACTGGGACACACAAATCCCTCCACGATAGGGTAGCAATTCGCAGAGGACAAACAAAGTACCTGAAACTATATTGTGTACCAACAAAACAAAATAAACAGTAAATATACAGTGAATATATTTTCATAGTACTTAAAGCATCAACTAACAATGAAGCTAATAAAAACTGTCATGTGTCTTTGGAGGGAACCCAGATCTTTTCCTAAACATAACCCAGCAGTTTCTGCTTCAGCCTGAAAATACCAGCTGCCAACTGATTTTAATTAAAAATAAAAAGTCCACAGCCAAACATCAAGTTTTGGTTCCAGTGGGACACCAAACTCTTTTCATCCACCACGACCTCATCTGTATGTGGACATTTCTTTGCTCTGCACTGGAGTGATGGTCCTGGATCAATATTAATATGATGCTGTCTGAGTATGTGGGCCAGATTAAGAGAAAAACAAACTAAATAATGAATGAAAACCATGCAGAGCTGCATTTTAAAAAATATAGCACGGGGCGTTGATGGCTGATTTGAGCTGATTACACCCTCAAAATGATTTTGACAGTCTGATACAGACTTAGCATTTTTTATTAGTGATCTCATTTTAATGTAAGGCACTTATAGGACTGCTGTTGCTGCAAAGTCTCAGGACTTACTGAGTGAAACAATTCAACCAGGGATCACATCACCATTAAATCCCCTCTGTGCTCGTTCTGCACGATCAGTGCATCGATTCTGGCTCCACCTTAAACCTCCTGCTGAGGTGCTCTGAACAAACCAATTAAAATTCTCCTTTTTGAATTCTTCTTGGATCCATTTACACTTTCTGTGATATGTGATCTTTTTTTTTATGTAGAGAAATACCCATTTCAGTGACACAGAAAAACCATAAAGTAAATGAAGTTTGCAGGATATTTGATATATATTCTTCAAGAGTGTGTGCCCATGCAGAATGATCTGCAATCAGACACCCGACACCCCATACAGCCAGATAAAAAAAAAACAAAACAATTGAAATCACCTATTTCCCATTTTCCTGGCAAAGTATAAAGAAATGAGGGGCGCTCCAGACTGTGGCACAATACTGTACACACCGGTGAAATGTTCAATTGAACAAGTGATTGTACAAGTAAACATTCATGTTTAAAGACACAGAACCGGCCTGACAGTCAGTCATACTGGTCAACTCGCTTCTCTGATTAAAAATCAGCCAAACAAAAATGAGGGCAGAAGGCTAAATTATGTATAAGTATGAACCCAGCAGAGCGATTAATTAATCAGAAACTCTGGGAATGATCATCTGTAAACGATACAGAACGTCTGCCCGCTCATGAACTGCCAGCTCGCGGCTTTATTGATGAAAGTCTTTATGTTTTCCTTTACAAAAAAAAAAAGACTTTCACACCATAAACTCGTGCAGAAAAAAATGCACCAGAACGCTGGAAATGATTCCATTGTAAAAATAATTTGATCTTCATTCCCAGGAAATCAAATACATTCACAAAGCTTCCCAAGAAGTGTTCCCAGGGTTCAAGTGTTCGCTTCATTATGATGGTTTCTGAGAATTTAGGACAGATCCTAGCAAAGGCGGATGTTCACAAAGCATCTGAGCCCTTTAAAAGAGTTCTTAACTGCTGGAAGTGGTAACGAGGACTTTTAAGAGGCTAATGAGTTTCTTAATGACAGGATGAAATGGAGGAAAGGGACGCTTTAGTGGAAAGACACACAGTTGCCACTGCAGCAACATGCGAGGAAAGTTTCCACTTTGTGTGGGTTTCACGGTACTGCGTTTGTGTGCTTTCCACAGTATTTGGTTACACGGGCTCCCTGGAGTCCTCCAGGGATGAAAACACCCACCCCTGCATGCACACCACAATTACGTGCGTCCGTGTGCGTGTCATCAGTTTGGTGAAGTATTTAAGCAGAGCACAGCTCAAAGATGAAGGAGATGTTCTCCAGATGCTGAATGACAGCACGCTGCAGGTTAGATGCTGCTGAGATGTTTGTTGTGGTGCTTAATTGGCTCTCCTAACTAACACAGTATCACTAACAGCGAGGATGAAAGCGATGATGAAAATCTGTAAAAATGTCACACCGATGACTTAACCCAACCGCAGCAGTGATCGCACAAACAATCGCAGCTCTTTCACGGTGTCCTGCTGCGATGCAGTTTATTTGATTTCTCACATCTAACAGACTCGCGAAGCGCAGCGAGCTTCCCGGTGTTGTTGGTGCAATTTTAAAAAGCTGACCGATTCTCCCTGTTAATGATAAATGGATTAAGCATTTATTAATTATCAACTGTCATCGTATGAATGGACAATTATATTTCCAGTGTTTTGCAGGCTAAGGTATGACTTCCAGTTTATTTGGTGATATTGATTAGATATTTATAACTATAACATGTCTAATCAGACTAAATTCAATGATTACATTTTAGTGTGCACTCACATGATTATCACTAAGGATGCTTTTTTTTGTGACTCTGGATTCTGTTATTTCGAAAAACTTCTGGTGACTCAGAAATCAGGTATCCTTTAGCATTTGTGCCATGATACATGGCTCTCAACAGCGAGTCTACTAACTCGCCCCCTCATCCAATCACAGACGCCATTATATATAGTTCACTGCTATGTGTTGTCAGTTTCCATTTCCTTGTTATTTCTTATTAGTGAAGCTTTCCAGCTGTTTTCTGTTTCCTCCTTGCTTCGTATTCTTCTTGCGTACTTTGTCCATGACCTTTTCCTGTATTTTTGCCCTTTGTCAGCTCAGTACCCTCCTGTGTACGACCTCAGCCTGATCATTAATGGCTTGGATTTTTTATTTTTTTTTACTTTGCCTCCTCGTGTGCTGCGGTTGAGTCCCCCTCTCCTTCGGTGAATGAATAAAACAGCGAAATAGAACTCTAACTGACGAATCCAGGTTCACATTTACACCAATTCCACCACAGCCGTTTACTCATACGTTCCTTAAAATTTCAGTGTCAGAATCATGATTAATGCAAATCGTGCATTTCACAGGTGGACATGGATGCCTATTATAAACTTAGTGCTCTCTCTGTACTGGGCTGTAAAAGGGGAAATAAACTCAGAGGTGAATCTCTTTCTGCAGAGCTCTGCTGTTCCTTCACTGACTCACAATTAGGCTCACGGCAGATTCAGAGTGGCATTAACCCCCAGACCTGCTGATACCTGAAGGTGGCAGTGCGACTTTACAGTAACTGTCCACATAATGTTCATAAATGGTTTAGAATTAGTTAAGAGTGTTCAAGTATTACCTTGATTGTTGTTGTTTTTTTAGCAGTGTAGTCCTGTGAAAAACGAACTTGATTTAAATGATCATCATCAAGTGTGAGCGCCTCTATAAAAGCTGAAGTTTTGGCAGTTTGCTGGTCGGGAGCATTCAGGTCTGTGTTTACACAATGCAACAATCTTCCCAGGAGTGGACATCACAGAACATTCACCTCCAGGTCAGACTGTGCAACGCTCAGAGAAACTGCAAAAAACCAGAGAGCTACATTTCAGATGCTACGAGCCTCAGTTAGCTTGTTAAATAATAGTATGATTAGAAAAAACTGAACAGGTTTGTGTTGTTAGGAAGGGTTGCCAGGAGCAGCACAGCTTAGGTTGGCAACGTTACATCTGAACAAACTACAAGACTTCTGCAGCAGTGTCCTTTGGGCAGACAAGACCAAAGTGGAGCTGTGGAGTCAACCTGCACAGCGCCATGTTTAGTGAAAACCAAACACAACATATCAGCACAAACACCTCAAACTGCGAGCACAGTGGTGGAGCGCTGATGATTTGAGCTTATTTTGCAGCCACAGGACCTTCAGTCACTGCGTCGACCATGAACTCCTCTGTATACCAAAGCATTCTAGAGTCAAATGTGAGGCCATCTGTCCAACAGCTCAAGCTTTCAGCAGGACAATGATCCCAAGCACAGCAGCAGATGCACGGAAAAAGAAAAGAATCAAGGTGTCGCAATGGTCCAGTCAAAGTCCAGACCTCAACCTGACTGAAATGCTGTGATGGGACCTTCACAGAGCTGTGCATAAACGAATGCATGCAAATATCAATGAACTGAAGCAACATTGTGAAGACGAGTGGGCCAAAACTCCTCTACAACAATGTGAGAGACTGATGAAATCATACAGAATAGAATAGAATAGAATAAAATAGAACTTATTTTATTTTTACAATGTATAGATTTTTATACATTTTATTTTCTGTATATTTTTAGGTTATATTAGATTATTATATCTTTATTTTAGAAAGTTTGACTTTCTATTGCTGGCACTGAACAGGAGTGGCCCTCCAATCTCATTGTACATCCTGTATAATGACAATAAAGGCATTCTATTCTATTCTATTTATTCTATTCTATTCTATTCATAACTGGACATTTGGCCTTTATCAATATTACCTCTAACAAATTTAATTAAATTATTTGAATTAAAACCCTTTGATTGACTGGCGGCTCACTCAAGCTATGCTCCACCTCTGGCCCACGACAGCTGGGATCGAGTAGAGGAAACTCGTTGGGTTTCTGTGATGGTCTCGATTGTTTGAGGCATGGATGTCACTGATGAAGTCTTTCTCAAATAGCAGCTGACTGACTCTGTATGTAAATCTCATTTCATTCAGGCTGTTTCTTACAGTTTTGTCACAGACACTGTCTCCTGCATTTACCCATTTGCTTTTGCTTTGAGCTTTTTGACAGTGTCCGCCTACCTGTATGGTTTCCTGTCATAACCTTCCCATTTTAGCTCAAAATATTTATTAGACACAGCTGACCGAACAGTGTGTTGGACTCCTTTCTGAAGGAGCTGTATAATTCTCCCCAATGTTTCAACTGAAAGATCTCTCGCTGGGGAAATGCTTCCTTTCAGCTCATAAAGGTCTGCAAACACCCTCTGCAGATTATCGCTGCATATTTAGGTTTGTGCATGTATTTGTTTTAGAAATGCAAATCATGGGGGGATGACATTTTTTCCTCAACACTGAGTGACTTCATATTTTTTTCTTATACTTCATCTGGAAAAAAATACACCATTGTATTTTTCCATTTTTTGGAACTTTTTTCTGTCTGAAGTGATTTTCTGTCAGCACCTTATGGATATGCAGGCAAATCCAAACCAGTTTAGCCATATTAAAACTGTTCATCTTTCTCGATGGATAATGATAATCCGATAACTGCATCTGATTACGTAAACATCCTGAGTGCTAGCGAGACAACAGGGACACAATTTGGAAAAAATAGCATAACCGGAGGACATAATTGTATTTGAACCTTTTCTTTTTTACAGTCGCCCTGATATTTAATTAAAGAACAATATCAGTTCAGTGTAGTATAAATGCATTTTATGCATAGTCCTTTAGCAGCGTGATGCAGGCCCGACCTGCTGGTGTTTGTAATGTGTCCTTATTCGTCACTAAAGAGCAGAAAAACTCCTTCTTCTCCTCTTTCAAACACTTTACCTCGAGAACAGAAAAACTCATTCTTCTTTTATTTGGTTCTGTTTGATTTACGACCCTGATCTCTGGGCTTTTTCTTTCCCCTGTTTCCATGGTGCCGAAATTTGGGAAATGTAATGTGAAATGTCCGTAATCACGAGAAATTGGAGATATTGAAAAATGATTAATGTGACAAAACCAAGAAACTACTCAGGCCTCATAAAGAGATAAACAGTCGATTGGCTGTTTTTCTTTTCTTGTTCTGCAGTTTGCATCTTTCCTCGCCTGACTTAAATTAAACCGAAGAGACTAAAATCCCTTTTTATTGAGTCTGCAGCTGCTGCCCTGGCGTGACAATAAGCTTTCAGTCGGTCTGTTTGATGAACTCTTGGATGAGCTCGGGGCGCGTCTGTGCTGTTCTCACTGTTGAGGCTCTGTAAGCAAAAAAAAGAACAAAACGATTCCTGAGATGGCTTTCTGTAAAATGACTGCTTTCGTTTTGACACAATGACACTGAATAGTCTGTGTAGTTACTGAAGAGTGGACTTAAAGCCTTTGTAGCTGGGCTATGCCACCTCCATTAGTCTACAAACATGGTGTTGTGATATGTTTCAAGTATATTTTCTACAGTAAACAAGAAAAATAGTCCGCACACCTAAAGCGCTCCCGAGAAATCTAATTTAATCAAACCTCGAACAGGTGAGTGACGTTTCGGGCCTAGTTGCCTTTCCTCAGACTTAACATAATCACATGTTGCACAAACATTCAATTTGTATGCCCACCCACCGGTAATTAGATCATGTGATCAGGCTTACTTCCTGTTGACAGGAAGTGACATAATATCTACAACACATGACATGCATATAGGACCATAAGT
>JAVDPK010000471.1:520337-542467 GCA_034780415.1 Cichlasoma orientale | reverse complement strand
ACTAATAACTTCCTGCCCAACATGATAGCCGTCTGCACCCATTGCGAAAGAGATGAAGGTAAATGACATAATGATGACTTTACCTCTTTAACCGTGATAGTAAATATAAATTCAGGCTAATATTTTGCTCCTGGAAAGGAAACGGAAAGCTTACCATCTAAAACACCTCTGAAATTATTTTCCTTTAAAGAAAAAAAGAGCATACTTCTTAAACTCAAAAGAACTTGAACACTACAGTAAAACCAATGTTATCCTTTCTCATGTTCTTGGAAAACAAAGATGTCTCTATTTTACATTTCTTTTTTTTTCCTTCTTTTTTTTTGCTCTCTGAATGAAATAAACTTGAAAATGTCAACTATAAAGTTCAATGACTATTTAAATGTTTTCTTTCCTTCAGCAGAGCAGATGGGTGGGAGCTGAGATCACAGAAGGACTAAGCAACATGGGGGACGCGTCGCTTTCCGGCCTGGAGATGACGGCTGAGATGTGGGAGAATGGCAGCCTTGCAAGCCCCTCGCCAGGTCTCCCTCTGTTTCTGCTCATGTTCAATGACAGCGATCTGAATGAGACACTGTTCAACTCCACCAACTCCACTGCCCCTGATGCCCCCTCAGGTCCCAGCGTGGCAGGGGTCCTCATCCCACTCATTTACATAATCGTTTGTATCATCGGCCTGGGCGGCAACACGCTGGTGATTCACATTGTTCTGCACTACTCAAAGATCGAGTCAGTGACAAACATCTATATTCTCAACCTGGCCATCGCTGATGAGCTCTTCATGCTCGGCCTGCCTTTCCTGGCCGTGCAGAACACCCTCCAGTCCTGGCCCTTTGGCTCCTTCATGTGCCGGCTGGTCATGACGGTGGACTCCATCAACCAGTTCACCAGCATCTTCTGCCTGACTGTAATGAGCATCGATCGCTACCTTGCTGTGGTCCACCCCATTCGCTCTTCTAAGTGGCGGCGCCCTCAGGTGGCCAAAATTGTGAATGGCACCGTATGGGCACTGTCATTCCTTGTTGTTCTGCCAGTGGTAATCTTCGCTAACATCCAGAAAGCAGGAGGCACCTGTAACATTGCTTGGCCCCAGCCGGCAAACATCTGGAGAGCTGCTTTCATCATTTATACCTCCACCGTTGGATTCTTCTGCCCACTTCTCATCATTTGCCTCTGCTACCTGCTCATCGTCTTCAAGATCCGCAGCTCGGGGAAGAAAGTCCATGCCACCTCAACGAAGCGGAGGAAGTCAGAGCGGAAAGTGACGCGCATGGTTGTGATTGTTGTTGCGGTTTTCGTCTTCTGCTGGTTGCCCTTCTATGCCCTCAACATCATCAACCTGCTGGTAGCCCTGCCGCCAGAATACCAGGGCCTTTACTATTTTGTCGTAGTGCTCGGTTATGCCAATAGCTGTGCCAACCCCATCGTCTATGGCTTCCTGTCAGACAACTTCAAGAGGGGTTTCCGAAAAGCCCTCTGCCGCTCCACAAGGAAGGTTGAGAACCACGAGCCCATGGAGCACCAGCAGCAGCAGGATGAGGGCAGGAGGGCGCTCATGCCCAGAGAGAGCCTAAGACGAGCGATCAGGGATGAAGAGGACGATGACGAAGAGGCAGTTTCAGAAATGACGGAGATCTACAGAATCGCCCAGAATGGAAACAGCAGCTACCAGCTGCAGAACTTGCAGCCGTTATTCTTAGAGAAAGGAGCGACACCTGGAGCCACGGAGCTGCCATCCCCAGACACGAGGGACAACGCTGGGGGCATGAAAGGGAAAGATGCCGCCAACGGGACCGCGCTGACTGTCCCGCTGCTTCTCAATGGAGCCAAGAACGGGAGCGTTAAAACACTACCTGAGGAAAACTTGGAACCGAGCGCCTCACTGGAGATAAGTTATCTATAATGTAAAATATGGACATGGATGTAAAATATAGTTTATGGGACTGATGTTAACTGAGTATTACAACACAGAGTGGCCTGCCTTTAAGCCAAAAAACAGCCCATTAATGAACACTTCAGAAAAACTTAGATGGGCCTTAACAGCTTTTGATCAGTGTACACATACTAAAAAGCATGTTTATAATGTAAATTCTGTTTATATGCATGTCTATATGTACAAATTTGTGCCTTTAATTAGTTCAGTCACTTCTTATTCCATTTAATGTGAAATTCATTTGCTCAGGCTTGGCTGGAAGCTTTAGTCGCCATCTGCACTGATAACATGGGTGTTGTTACCACAACTTTTATGAAATCAAATGCCTGCAGCTCCATCTCCTAGAAATCCTAGTTTAGGCTGCCAGTTTTGATTTTCTACCAGGATCCTGCTCTTTGATTTTACAGAGACCCAAACAGGTAGAGAGGGGTGGGTTGGGGTGGATGGTGGGTGAACAGGATTGCATCCCAAACGTTGTTCTGATTAGGTTAAGACAACAAAAGCACAAGTTTTAGTCCTTGTTTAATATGGAAAAAGTCAATACATAACATGTTTTTAACTATGATGCTTTGCCTCAAGAGTACCACCTGCTACCAGCTCTTAAACATAGTGTCTCATTGACAGCATCATAACCTCCCATCTCACGTTCTTGGGCTCTAGAGTAGCTTTGCATGTTTATATTACACATGTAATTACACACGAAAGTAATTTGTTACACTACTCATTACATTACTTACATAACACGACCTGAAATGCACTATTACATAAGTACCAGTTAACATTATAAACCTTAGGCTATTGTCCCACACGCTGACACACAAAATCCTGTCCTAATGAGGACATGCACAATGATCTTTCTTTGAGTGTTTACATATGAACACAACAGCGTTCAAAGAGACTTGAAAAACATCGCCTCAGTGATTCTAACGTGCAGGTAGAGATGAAGGCTACAAAGCCACAGGCTTCACTGCTCATCACTGTTCCTGTTACCTGCTGAAGCTCACGCTCTGGCTGCAGGGCTCGGCTCGGCATGCACTCAGCTTTAACGTCACTCTGGGTTCTTCGCTAGCTTTGTGTTACTACAGAGCATGTTGACATAGCTCTGCGCAGATGCTTGCAAAGAGCCAAAGTTGTGTTGTTTTATTCGTGGATGCAGTTTGTACTTTGCCATCACGCTCTTGCTCTTTCTTGCAATAAAAACGAAATTAATGCCCATATCTCTACTCCTCAAAATCTTTAGACCACACTACCATTTTCCTCCCCCCTGCATATGAACTGAAATCAGCTGATTGTAGCTCAAGTGTGCAGGAAGAAAAAAAATTTTTTTTAATGTTTTTTTCATTCTGCCTGTTGTACAAATAACTGAAGAACCCGTGTAATGCAAGTAATGCCATAATTGTAACTATAATGTGATTACTAAATTTAGTACAGTAATGCGTTATATACTGCGTACTGTATTACTGAAAAATGTGGCATAGTTAAGGTTATGAATACTGCAGATAAACAGTACAAACGTCTGTGTCCTTTACACCGTGACACTGGAAATTAACCTGAAATCAAATCAGTAACAGAAGACAACATTAAAATATCCTCATTTGTTAAAAAGGATACGACACGACCTGGCCCATTAAACATGCTGCCACCCACCCCCATTACCAAAACCAAGCTACAACACAGCTCACACCAAGTCAAAGCACAGTTAATGGGGTCTACACCAAAGCCACCAGACCAAACTGCCAAGTTAAATACTTCACAGCACTGTTCAAGTTCAACTCTGCAGTTCTTACCATTCACACCAGTTATGCTTTGCCACGCAGTTACACCATGATCCCTTTTAAGAGCAGAAACTAATGAGACAAATACACTGGCAAAGCACCAGCTACAGAGCCCATACTCTCCAGTCCTAGTTATTCAGTATAAATTAATCTCAACCCCGTATCTTCAGACAGATACCTGTGGTGGGTAATTATGCACCAATTCCACCGGCACCAAAGAGCAACCAGAAGCTGGCAACTTTCGGGAAACCAGGTAAATGCTCCCAAGACATTGTCTTCAACCACGTTCTCTGCCACACTAAAGAGAAACATGGTTGGTTTCCTACCAGAGAGGATGCATGGCTCAAGAAGATTCGTGTGGATAAACTCACCAAAAAGACATGAAACCTATACCAGCACTGATGCAGTGACTTTTTTCTATTGTTTTCTATTGAAGAAAACTGCAGCAGGTCCAGCACAGCTCAGGTATTAAAGTTAAAGCAACGGCAACAGTAACCAAAGCGGCGAGTTCACTTGATAACTATAAAACCCATATTGAGAGTCACTGTTAACACCAAGCCATTGCCGCCGATACACCTGTTACGGTCTTTAATACATAGTTTATCACCACTGACACGTTTGTGCAAGCGCATGTTGTGTTACTGTAATTCAGTTTCTGAAAGCTGAGAAATCGCGCTTCAAACCCAACATAGGAATATATCAGTTGCGCCGTTGCCGGAAGTCAGCGAGACATTTGAAACATGTCATGTCAGTGACAACACAGTCGTCGTTAAAGGTTTTTCACCCCTCAGTTCACCCTTTATCTAAAACAATTCCCCCACCCTCCATTCGAGCTAACTTTTGATTGGCTGCCCGTGGACAGAACGTTTTAACTGCAGGTGAGCTGAAGTTCTGTGTTTACCCTGAGCTGTCTGCCTGAGATGATCATTTAAGGGATATATGCTCTTGCTGACATCATACAGAGCCAAGAGTAGAAAAAACTGTCTAAAAGTGAGTGTTTAGAACAGTCTGAAACCTGAACTATGTAAATACAGTCATGGCCAAAAGTTGTGGCAGTGGCACAAATTTTATGTGTTGTATACTTCGCCACTTAAGTTTCTCCTTAGATTATTTTTATCGCACACATTTCTTGGGTTTCAAATTCTTTTATTAGCAAAATAAAGCATGCTGGATATCCACTGCTGGGCCAAGGTCTGATTGACGGTGATCAATTCCTGCCTTATCAGTGCTCCAAGTTGTTCACAGTTTATGGGCTTCAGCACTTTTTAAGGGCTGACCTCAAAGATAAAAACTTCCTCAAAGATCAGCGTTGTCCAGTGGTCCAGGAGCAATGTGGTGACAATTTGTGCATTTTCCAAGATGATGGAGCACCATGTCAGAAGGCAGAGTGATAACTAAGTGGCTCTAAGATCAAAACAGCATTTTTAAGCCATGGCCAGGAAACTCCTCTCGTCGAGATCTAATCGGTCCCATTTAAATAGCCAATTTCAGGCTAATAAACACCTCCTGTTTATGAACAGATGTGCTTTCATATGAAATTTCATTATGAACATAATCATGATGTAAAACTGAGATTTTACAGAGAGCTTCCAGTCCTGCTTTCAGAAATCAAACAATTTAACAGTTTTAGATGCAACGTAATTACAAAATCTTACTATTGACCGTGTGTCATCAGAGCAGCAGGTGTGCATTTAAAATAATGTGAAAAGCCCACTTTATAAAAGCAAAGTGCTTTATAATAGAGGCTGGATGGATGTGACACTCAAAGAGATATTAGGGAATGCATTGATCTGTGCCGGACAGATACCTGCGTGGAAGCCCTGAGGCTGCTGCCAGAGTGAGACTTCTTCTAATAACCGCTGACATGTAGAAGTCGCTGTGCTAAAACATGCCAACACAAAAGAAAAGCTAACAGAAAAAATCATTTTGCATTTAAATTGTCTTCGTTTTTTCAGCAGTAATTTCGGTACCCCCATTTAAACCCAATGAAGATCAAGGTGCTGTAAGCGCTCGCCATTCCCATTAGCTTCATCCAGGTTTCCCTCACTTGCATCATTTTTCCGTGCCGTAGCTCCTCCTCCTGAAGACGTGAGGAGCGATGCAGGACCGAGTTCTTTCATCCAGACTGTCTGGTGAAGCGGCGCGCCTTTCTGATGACGACACACCTAATCACACGCGTCAAACCGCAGGGCGCCAACACACTGGAAGGCATGTGAGCCGTTTCTGCTGGCAGCACTGTGAATTTTTCATGCAGTGTTCGTCTGTATATTTCTATAGATACAGATCACGATTAGGCTCAAAATGATTTATTGGTCCTGAAAGATGTAAATGTGTATATATCAGAAATAGTTTCTACCTGACGCACAGGGATGCTTATTGCAGAAAGCAAGCTCGTCTTTCTGGCACATAATCATACTGATGACTGATGCAGTGTCAGAGCAGTATTGCATAAAGAGCTGCGTCAGTCTGGGTCGGATTTCAGCAAACGATGAAAGCTCAGATCAGGAAATCGGCATGCATCCAATAATTCCAGGTCAAACGGCGAATACTCTTAAATCTCTTGTACCTTCTGCTCAGGAAGCAGGCCAAGTGTTTACTCATTATTTCTGATAAGATCTAAAGCCGCTGACAAAATGATCCAACCTTAAAGCTGGTTCATTTTAAGGCTCAGACATGAAGTTTCAAGGTGCTGAAAACCACTCATTTCTTTTCTCCTCGTGCTGTAAGAAAGCTCGAGTATCGTACCAGTGACGTCAAATAAGTTTAAAATACTTAATATTATTCTTTGATTATTTTTTCTAATCATATCATTCAATCCATCTTATGATTATAATATATTCAGATTTTACATAATATGCATTTTTGCAGCACAAGGGTTTTTGATATAATGCCACATGTGGGTGGCCAAACTCAGCAGTTCCCTTCAGAGAAACGCCATCACGGCGTCTTCATTCACAGCTTCACTTTCTCCGTGCATGGGCAGCATTTAACAATAAGGCACACAAAAACAATTAATTAATAAAGAAGTAATTAGAAACAAGGCAAACTAGGCAATATGTTCTTTAAATTAATATAACTGAGTGGCACAAAGACGTGTCTGTTCATTCAGTACTGTTGCCTGAAATAGTGAAGCATGTTCTGGTTTGCGTATTTATTTGTATAGTCATTTTTTTTTTTAAAAATCCAAAAGTTTGTGACTATTTCTGGTCTTAAAATATTGATATAATACACATTCCTTGTATTAATGCACTAGTGTCTCGCTGCTTGATTTAAGGCACAGATGTAACGTTGAAATTGTACCGATTTTGAGCTATAATGAGTTTGACGCACGCGGTTTAGAAGTCCTTTGGTGACTAACATGCAACACTAAAGACCAATACAGCTGTCAAACTGAGTGGAACGCTTTAAAACATAAAATCAATGAAAGTGAAGACCACAGGAAACAGTGGAAGGTAAGGCTGGCATGCCCCAATCATTTAGAGCAGGTGCAAGGAGATGAGCTTTGAAGAACACTTTAATAGTTCACAGTGAATCGCAAACAGTGTCTTTAACGAATTGCACATCCCTACGTGCAACTGGTGTTGTGTATTATATGATGTTGATATAAAAGAAATCAGGCTGCATTCAGTTTCCATGAAAACTGGTTTGCTGCAGCAGGAATAGTTCAAAAGGACAATTTCTAAGAGACAGAGTTGCACGGCTGCCTATGTTACAGCATTCTCACTGATTATATACAAATACTGCAGATGATTATTTGATTACGTGGGTGTACTTTGAAATTAATCGATGTTGCTGCTCAAATCGTGACCTTAGTGATGGAGGTAATTTGTCTGTGTTGTTTCCTGAAAGTTGAACACGATGATTATGCCGAGGCTCGCTGATTAATTATACGCGTGCTGCCTGAGGTGCGCCGGTCAGGATGGATCCAGAAATATTTGTTCAGGGGCAACAATATTGTTTTCATGGTTCACTTCATTTCTAATCATCACAGCAGTGATTAAACGCGTAATTCTGAAAGATCTGCAGCTTAATTCTGCGTTACGATCTCTGTAAACGCAACGCCGGGAAAACATTAAAAAAGTTAATTTCCTGTTTTCTTATCTGAACTGACGTCTGTGCGCTGTAATGAGGTGCTTCAGGAATGTGAGTTATCGTGTAAAACAAACTTACGCACTGTCCAAGTCACACTGGCTCTGTGTTGGTGCGCATACACATTTGGCAGACGGCCGTTCTTTCTTTATCAGACTTCAAGGACTCCGAGCTGACTGCACACAGGAGTCATGTGAAAGCCTTTTCCACGTGACTCTACATGGTTTAGTTCCTGATTCAGTGTCAGTGCTATTCTGGAAGATGATCTCCATTAAACGCCACAGAATCATAAATACTGTTTACAATTTGTGATTGCCTTTCAAAACAAGCCTTTCTTCTTTCTGCTGCCTGAAAATGCCAGGTAGCAATTAAACTGGATTTACTGACAGCCAGCCCCTCAGTTCACACTGCTAGCAAAAAGTGATAGTTTTTATGTGTAATATTTTTGCTTATTGGGAAATAGACTGCAGTCAACAGGATTTATGTAGGGCTTATATATAAAATTAAGATATTACCTGTTTTGCAGGTATCCTCATCCTTTTTGGCCGCTTCAAATTTCTTCATACAACTGTGCTCTGCTGCGCTCTTGGTCAGATCGCTCTGAAAAAACACATTTTCAATGTCAATGACAGTTTTTACCTGATAAATAAAGAATATATAAAAGTCACTTTGCAAAAGACGATTGCAGCTTCTGCCTTGTGGCAGGACTGCTGCGTCTCGCTCAAAATGACTTCATATCATTCTTGAGAGACGGGTTTGACATATGTTTCACAGATTATAGGCCAAAAGGTTCGTTTACAACAGTTTGAACACAGCCAGTCATTTTTGGCATGTACCGAAAATCACTTTTTGGCTCAACACCTGCAGCACTTGGCAAATAGCTATAGAACTGGTGTTAAGTGTGGTAAGTGGTTCAAATTCTACATGCCACTGTTCAGGTCTGCCTGCCGGGATTTTTAATTATTTTTACACCAAATAAAAGTTTATGAAATTCTCAACCTGTGCACACGATTTCAATAATTATTGCAAAATCTTAATGTTCATAAATCCACTTAGAAAATTGCCAGATTTGGTTGGTACATTTCAGCAGATTTGTGCAGTTGCAATTGGAGCAAAAAAATAAACCTTTACCTTATTCCCAAGCATTCTGCAAGCATTCAATGTCGAATTCATGAATTAAAATATTTTTTTTTAACCCAAAATTCCAGTTTTCCATCATTTCAGCCCTTTCAAATCAAATTTTCAAACTCTTCCCATTGGAATCTTTTCAATATCTTTATAGCAAAATAAAGTTTTTGAAGTTTTCTTTAAAATCAAACAGGTCCCAAAACTCCACCACGGAAACTGGGCCCAGCTAGGATCCAACCTGGCGACTTTGTCTGGTCCCGTTTTGTGAACATTGCATGCACGAGTTGCAGCCGGTCACGTGACCGTGATGCGGCCTTCTGGTTGGTTGGTGGTGTAAATGAAGTCATGTGCTGCATTCAGGATTTTCTAATTCATATAATTATAATTTTCAGGTGATCCCAGCCCATGTGTGCTATGTTACCTCAGAGGTGTAATTTCATCAACTTTACATGAATTATGGCCATTTTATGACTTCATGAAAAATACCTATTTTCTGCCATTTTTTTCAGTGGTCAAAAAAGTGTCTTGGAAGCATTTTTAGACCTTTATATGTTAAATTTTGGACTTCCTGTGGCCCTAAAAAAATTAGGCTAGCTAAGGCTACTTATTAGATTAGACACATATGCTTTTCTTGCCTCTTCAGAGTCCTTTCTTGTAATGCGGGGGTCACAGAAATGCCGCCTGGACCTTTTGACTGTGCCGAAAACTGAAAAAAAGATTTTTAAACTTCTGTAAATGAACACTTTGAATTGCCATGAACCTGAGCTTGTACAAATGTGATCTACTGGGTAGAAATGATGAGAAAATGTCAATAAATCTGTTTAAATATGCTGAATCTTTATTTTCCATCACTTTCTAGTTCTAGTAATATTTTAAAGTGGGCTTGAGAAATTGTTCTCCAGGCTTTCTGAAGCTCTTTCAGTGGCAGCTTTTTCACTCACTTTGACTCATTCAGTCATGAAACATTTCTCCCACTGCAAATGCTGCAAACAAATGAACTTTCTGAGATTTGCTTACCAGGATTACTGAGCATGCATCGGGATATTAGCTGAAAAATATAACTCAGCATGGTCTGCAGCGTGTCCTTAAAAAATCTGAGGAAAGTGGAGGACAAAAGAAGAAGTGGCAGGCCTGAAAAATGATCTGAAGATGAGCAGTATCTGAAAGTCGTGCGACAGGGCAGAACAAAAGGCAGCCAACACCCAAAGAAGAGCTTTGAAAGTCCTTCAAGAAGCCTGGAGAACTCTTCCCAATGATTACTTAAAGAAATGATAAGAAAGCTGCCTCAGAGAGTTCAGGCTGTGTTGAAGAATAACCGCCAAATTTTGTCTTTCAAGCTCTTTAGAAGTGAACAAACTCTGTGATTTATTTACTCTATTTCCATCTATGTGTGCACATTTCAATAAACCGCTGCAAAATATAAAGACGACTGGTAACAGTACTGTACAACAGCAGTACTGTTGCTGAAGTGGGCCTCCTGCAGTTTCTCTGTGCCGCTGTGTATAGTGACTGAAATACAGCAGTGGGTGCTGCTCGTGGATAACGAGCAGCCAAACCCGGCCATTACTTCATATGTTTTTGTTTTTGTTCTGTTGAGAGGTAATTGAAATACTTGTGCCTTGAAACAGATGAAAAATTGGCTGGTCTTTTTTTTAATGTCCAGTGTTGGTCAGTATGATGAAACATTAACTGCATGTGGAGTCTGGATCTGAAAAGTGAAGTAATGCAGAGGCGCCTTAAACCTGCATTCTTTTTAATGGCCAGCAGGGGGCGAAGCCTGTGCTTCTGCAGACATCCACGGTCCTCCGCTCCTCTGCTCTGCAATTTACTTATGACTTTTTGATCAAGGAGGGCGCGCTCAGCGGTTAACAACTTGTCAGATACAAGTTGTTCCACTCCTTGCTATTCACGTTCAATTTGAAAACACCTGTGGCTGCTGTGTCTCTCTCTGATAATGTGTCCGACGTACCTTCTGTGTCTGAAAGGTGAAGCTATAAAGAAATAATGTCTGTGTTTATGACCAGCAGGGGGCGACTCAACCCTACCTGATTCTTTATTAGTAATCACTTTCCTCATGAGTTTCACATCTTATTTAATGCAACTTGATGTTAAGTTTCCAAGTTATCCTCCCAGTTCCTGTAAAAAGGAGGCAAAAGTAAGGTATGCTTTATTGTGTAATTGACAAAATGCTAACCTGTTAGGTGCGATGTCCCCTGGTTTTTGAGTCATCATAATGCCAAGGTGGTGAAAACTCTCAGCTCAAGGTTTCCCGTTGGTACCTCACTAACTGACGGCATCAGAGACATAAGAAAGAGACGCGGCACTGAAAGAATCCTAAATTACTTCTGAGATTCTTAATTATTTAACAGCAAAGATAGCGCGGAAATATATTTTATTTCAGGGCAAAGTCAGCCTTTTTAAAGTGGTTTTTAATCAACTTTGACTGCTGATTATACACATGTAATTTTTTAATGACCCAGCGGCCACTGAAATTAGACTTCAATTGGATAATGCTTCAAAATAACTGCCCAATTAAGGGTCTCGAGGCACCGAGTTACCTGCTGAATGGCGAGACTTGTTTCTAGAAGCAACATCCGTCTTCATACGCAGCCCGCAGTTTATCCCCTGCTAAGTTACCTGACTTAAAACTATGTTTCAATAGTACGGAATGTTACCACAATCAAAAGATGGTGTGATGAAGTGACGGCATGTGTACTTTACCGCCACAAAAACTGATTTAGTGTTAATTACAGTTCCTATTTCCACCACTTAAAACAAACCTGCAGGTGACACAATCATATCAATTGCCAGTAAATGTAACAACAACTCTGTAACTTTGATGAAAAACACAACTTCCCGTGGTTCATTCATGAGTGTGAGCACACCTCACAGCCTGTTCTATTTATCCAGCTGTAACACAATGAAACAATGCTTCTGTTGGGTTTTATCGAGCTGCTGCTGCTCGCCGCTCTGCAGCCCACGCGCACCCTTCTGCAAAGATCCGCAGAGGAGCATAAAACCATCATTAAAGGCACATTAAAACCGGGTTTGCCTGGCACATACTTTATTTGCTCAGCCCCTGTGGCTTGCGGTTTGATGAGAGTGGAGATTTGTTGGGGCCGAGCTGTGTTTGCTGTGTTACTACAGTTTGTTGGTCTATAAATATTGTTGGTCTGAGCCGCCTGTGTGATCCCTGGCCCTCCCCTCCAACGGTGCTTACTGTACATGGAGAGGTGATAGTCAGTTGATGGGTCTGTTGGTGGCATCGCTATGACTCACTCTGATTCTCTGCCTACAGGCTCTCACCCACATACGATACGGACCAAGACTCAAGTTAACTTTAATAGGCTATTATTCACTTTTTTGGCAGGAGAAACTATGGAAACCCGGAGCGAACACTGCCATCAGCTCGAGAGGACGGACACAACAAGGTCCACACATGATCCTAATGAACACGTTACAATTTAGAACAACAGTGCGTGTACAATAACGCAGTGGTGATGTGTGAAGGCTTTTAGAGCACTGCCAGTGCAAACTGAGGGGGAGTCTTTATTCGTTTGTGCTGTCAGAAATCAGCCTTTAGCTGAAGTGTTGAGATTCCCAACGAGACACACACACACACACTGCTATTTCAGTGTGCAGCAGCATGTGGATCATGTTTCATATTCTCTCTCGTCAGACTGTCTGGGATTGACTCAAACCATCAGGGACAAATGAGCCGCGCGGTTCTCCTGGATGCTGGTTAGAGCACAGTTTGTGTTTTGTTGTCATTTTTGTTTGTTTGGTTTTTTTTTCTTGCGGTGCTGCTGCAGTGTTCAGATTTATGACTCATTCACTTATTCAGACCAGGAAGGATCTAAACACATTTTTATGCAAAGCTGCAGATTTCAGGAAGATGTCCAAGTATTAAGAACGAAGGCGTTTGTCCTCCCAATTAAAAAGCAGAGGGATTATTTAGAAAAACTGCTCTAAAACTCGTATTTGTGTGTTACTAAACTTCCAGTAGGTAATGGGTGAAACTGTTAGGGAAAAGAGTATAGATGACGTCATCAGCCACTTTATTAGGTGCACCTGTTCAACTGCTTTTTAAAGTAAAGATCTAATCAGCCTAAATGCGACTTGACAGCAGCTCAGCTTTTAAAGTACAAGTTTTTCTGAACTATTAAAGTACACGGCGTTAAAAGAAGACTCAAAAAGCAGCCTGATGTCTGACAGAGGTGTCAGCTCATTGCACTCTTCTCAGGAACAAAGCAAACCAAAAGAGGACCGAACAGTAAATCTTGCGTGCGTGCGTCGAGTCGGAAACATTTTATTCCAGCAAAGGTTGAGCTTCAAGCTGGTGCCTGATTTTTTGTCTGTTTCTTACATAAATAAGGAGAAAAGGTCGGGGAAATGGTACAAATTGCTTCCTGGGAAGTGCATAGATGGATGCATTTAAAATAAATCAATAAAAAACAAACAAAAACACGCAGAGTTTCCCGCAGAGTGCTTCGAGCTCTCTGCCCAATGCGTCCCTTAATTTTTAAATTTAACATGCTGTGCACCCAAGTCTGTGAGTCTGACATTTAAATTTAAATATGATGGATTTATTGTCCAAATGCAGGCCTGGGAGTGATTACAAAGCTTTTGTATTGGACTCCTCATTTAGACGGTGCATTGGTGCCATTCCAGAGAAAGAATATAAAGTGAGTCTCTACTATGCAGAGATTTTAAATCTGTTATATGCTTCGACATCCTGAGGAAGGATAGCCACGAGAAAGAGGAAGACCATGTGACTTCTATTTCAAATCTATTCTAATCTATTGGAATCTTCTGCCTTGATGCTGTTTGAGAACCCCGCACAACAGGTTTGACAGCTGAATGTTTGGCGCTGTTAACATTTACTGTCATTTCAGTGGAGGGAAAATCACAGCAGCCAACATCTGCAAATTATCTGTGAACTTCTGCCCCTCACACAGCCCCCGATTCCAACTTTGACCAACAGGGTTGTAGCGCCGCAGAGGGAGAAATGCATGTAAAAAGGTACAAAATGACTGAAGCGATCCAAACTGACCATGAAAAGACTCAAAGTGATCAGAACAATCTGACCACAAAGAAACTCAAACAACTGAAAAGCCAGGGCGCTGCAAAAAGGCTGCAAAGACAAAGTCGCATCACGAAGATGCAGAAGTGCCAAAACAGAACGTAAAATTACTGCAGAGCGATGCAAAACCAGCATGAAGAGGATAAAATGATCACAAAGAGACACGAAACAGTGAAAGAGATCCAAAGTAACGACTGAAACCGAACATATGAATGAGAAAGTGATGCAAAGCAAACAACACACGTGCGCTGCTGTTACATAGCAGGTTTGTGGTGTAACTCAGCAGTCAGCTTCTGCAGCAGATTAGCATAAAGATTGTAAACAGCAACTTGGCTCCGTCTAATAAAATCACTCGCAGCGCCGCGTGTTCCTCTTTCAGCGAGTCTTCAGTGAATCCACGTGATCGTTTTAAGTCTCCTTGTAGCTGCTTTATGGTCGTCTGGTCTTTGTGGTTGTTTTCCTGGTAATCTGCCATCTCTTTTTGGACATTCAGCATATCTTTGTGATAATTTTGTGTCACTTTGTAGCCGTTTGTTCTGCTGCATCTCTTTGTAGCCCTTTGATTATCCTCAGATTTCCCAGCTCGGGCCCTGGGCGTGTGCCGAGCGTGCTCAGTAATCTTTCCGTGCAGCTGCCACTCTGCTTTTGAATACGAATGAAACATGCCTCAAAGGCAATATTAACGGCTGCTAGAAAGAAGTGTCGAGGGATGGTTGTTTTCCTGCAGGGTTGGACTTTTTAAAAGAAAAGATAAAAAAAATAAAGATGCAAACTTTAACCCGTTTGATCCAAATGGTTAAATTATCCTTGAAAGTTGATCCAAAATGCACCTCAAGCTTTTTCCAGTGAATTATGAGAAAGCAGATAAAAAGTCGAGCGCTAGATTCTCGTCCTCTGGGTCACAGACACAAGTGTGCCGTGGAAACTGTGACGTGTCCCATGATGCAATGCTCAGCGTTTGTTAGAGAAACAAGATATTGGCTTTAAATTGTGACACTTGGAGTGTAAAATAGATTTGGTTGCAGTTTTTAAACAGAACATTTTTCAGCCTTGAAAAGTTCCAAAATCTTTCTCAGTGTGAAGGTAAAATTAAATATGCTCGTTATTGTACAAACACAGGTGATTTTTATTATTATTAAATTATCCTGTTTGCTTTCCTTCTGTATTTTATTACTTTATTAAGTTTTGAAGCTTTTTTCAAACTTTTGATGTTTCTTCAATAATTCGGGTTTTTGCTACTTTCTCATTTTTAAAATTCTTCAAAGTTCTTAAAATCTGTCCAGAAATGTTAAACAATGACAAATATCTTATTAGCTCATTAATCTGTAACTGATGTGGCTGCAGTTAGTTAATAAACCGTTAAACAGGCCCGTTTAAGCTGTGGTAATCAGCGGTGATCGCGGAGCTTGTTTAACTCGTGACATCACTTTAACAAACATCGGCGCCGACTGTGTGTGGGAGCTCGTTACTGCTGTGCATCAGGTGTGTGTTACAATGAAGAATGTGTGTGTGAACAAAACCATTTAATGTGCATGCAGGAAGAAAAGCCCATCAGCTGGACAACTTCAAACACTGAATCGTCTCCAGAAACAATGTTCAGGTTTTCTTTACTGTGAGAAAGAGATGCTAGTTACATCATCACAGCAGCTTAGCACAAAGAGTCAGGATATTTGTGTTTGGTGGATTATTTCCTTTTTGTAACAATGCTTCTTGTTGGAAAGCCTGCTTATTTCCCTTACATGGAGCCACATTTGCAAGGAAACTGCATTTGTGTGTTGCGCCCTTGAAAAACTTGCCAAATCTTCTCTGCCGATGCCAAACAGCTTATTCTGCTTTAATTGTTGTTCTGAGCTTCTGGGACCCCAGCTCCTGACAGGGCTGCCATCAAAGGAGGGAACCAGTGACAGTCCCATATCTCCACAGTCTGGGACCGAACTCTATCCTCCAAGATGACAACTTTGGGAGTGGAGAGGATGGAACGATCTGCGTGCAGTCCGGACCTCAACCCCACTGAGCACTTGTAGGATCGGTTTGGTTGTGCTGTTCGTGCCAGAGTGACCAACACAACCACACTGGCTGACTTACGACAGATGCTGGTTGAACAATGGGATGCCATCCCACAGCAGCGTGTGACCAGCATGAGGAGGAGGCGCCAGGCTGTGGTGGCTGTGTATGGTTCTTCCACATGCTGCTGAGACCCCTGTTTGTTAAATGAATAAATTGCCAGTATGTCTTATTTCTTCAGACCTCAATCCTCCAATCCAATGAATGAGACCAAACAAGAGTCGATGAGGGGAAAACCGTGCTCAGTGCAGCGAGACACAGCTGGAGGTCAGCCAGAGAAACCCGTGATACCGGTGACTTTTAACAGAAGTTTAATTATTTACAAATGTGCTTTAATCTTTTATTTTCCCAATTTTATTTTTATTTATTTTCTAAAATGTTTTAATGTTGTCAAACTGCCTGTTTGACAACATTAAAACATTTTAGAAAATAAATAAAATCTGTTTTTTTGCATGTTAATCTAGAAGTTTTGACATTTTAGGAAACATAAAAGTAAAAAAAAGAAAGAAAAGAAAATCTGGACTTTTTCTGAGTTTTTGCATAATAAAATCTTTTTATTATTTTTGGAAACCTATGTTGAATACATGGCATTAAGATTCCTACAGTTTGACAGTCTGTCCCTGCAGGTTAACATGTAATTGTCGTTTGTTGCCTACGCCCAGGGCAGATTATTGTGAACCACCACAAAGTCACACTGGGCAAGTCTTTTGAATAAACACATTAGAGAGAGGATGCAGTTTTATCACATGTCTGGGACCAATTCTGTTTACACTATACATGCTTTCCCTAGGCAGTATTATTAGGAAGCATTGCATACTTTTCAATGTTATGCAGATGATACTCAGCTTTATCTATCCATGAGGCCAGATGACACACATCAATTAGTTAAACTGCAGGAATGTCTTAAAGACATAAAGGCCTGAATGACCTCTAATTTCTTGCTTCTAAATTCAAATAAAACTGAAGTTATTGTGCTCGGCCCCACAAATCTTAGAAAAATGGTGTCTAACCAGATACTCTGGATGGCATTACCTTGACCTCGTTGTGTGACAGTCGTTGCTGCTACTGTAGCAATGCAAAGAAATATGAAGTCTCCCCAAAATAAACCTCTGCGTCAAACGGCAGCCGTGTTGTTTCTTTCCACCTGCTTGCAAACACAATCTGTGTGAGGCTCTAAAAGATATTCTTTCTGGTTGACAGAAATAGTCACATTCATATCCCCATCAAGATACATAATAAAATCACTTAGCGCACACTGCGTTGACCATCTGTTGTCAGCGCTGCTCCAGAAATCCCAGAAGGACATCTGTGGGCATGTTTGATATGACTCACTGCCCAGCTGCCAGGAGACAATCAACACACAAAACAAGGAAAATGGCAAAGTTCACTGTGGCGCTGTGTCTGTTTCATTAGGGCTTGACTACAAGACGGGGACGGGAATGCAGATGCTTGGAAAAGACCTGCTGATATGCAACGATGGCAACATCACTCCTCACCTGTCTGATCCCTGAGCAGCAAGAAGAGCTTTTTACCTTTATTTAAGCAGGAAATAAACACACTGAGATTAAAATCTCCTTTTCAAGAGTGTCCTGGCCAAGACAGCATTAATAGAACGTTAAGCAGAAAGCAGCCATACATATCAACAGGATGAGCTTAGACAGGTATAAAAAGCATGTCATTAAAAAAAACATCTACAACTCGGTGTAGTCACTCATGGATTATTTAAAAGAGCCTTAAAATCATTTATTTATTTCTGCCAAATTCACAACAGTTGCATACACGCAGACTTCCTTTGTGTTTTAATCAGATTTCCTGACCTTTGCGCTACATGAGTAACATCTTAATTGGATCAGGGATTAGTTTAGAAAGCACACTCGAGGCCTCTGAGGTGATGTGCGCCTGATTTACATTTCTCAAGCTCTTTTGACAGAATGTGTTTGAGATTAAGCTCTAATTGCCTGCATAACGAGCATTAAAAAGGCAAAATAAAATACAGCATTGCCACAGTAAATGAGGTCTGTATGACTCGTATTTGCTGTGTAAAACAAGGAGAGAGACAATAAGAGAGGGTGATGGACACGTGCTCAGAAAGCAAACCCGTTTTCCTCTAAGGTGAACTTTTTGCAGTCCCAGTCAGCTCCTCCTGTGCTCTACACCATCACGGCCTGTCTCAGAGATGACAAAAAGAAAGAGAGACAACACAAGAAATGCAAAGAAGACACCATTTATACAAGGCAACATCTGGTAACCGGCAGTTTATATGGAATACAAAAAAAAGAAAAAAGAAAAAAAGCTTGGACTATTTCAGAGGAATGAGGAAACCCAATATTGTGTGCAGGTGTTACTCATACAGCTTAATAAAACCTCCAGTCAGTGCCTGCAACACACTGCACAAACATCACTACAGACACCTGCACTTCTCAGGTGGCAAACAGTGTTGTTTATGCTGAAGGTTCACCTGCACCTCCCCAGAATGGATGGATGGATGGATGGATGGATGGATGGATGGATGGATGGATGGATGGATGGATGGATGGATGGATGGATGGATCTGCCAATGACTGAGCAAAAATTACCACATATATCCAAATGACTCAAGTGGATTTTGGAAGGTTGGTCCCCTAAACTGGATCCAGTACTTTAGCTTCATTTCATGTTAACAATCTAGAATATATTATTATTATTAGTAGTAGTAGTATTAGTATTAGTATTAGTATTATTGTTATTAGAATACATTAAATGGAATAAATAGAAATGCAGAAATTTGCAAATACTTTCCTGTTTAAATTGATTTAAATTTTTATTAAAATATATGTTTTAATTGGGAAAACTTTTTAAAAAGCATAAGAGGTGTTGTAGTTTGTGTACAGTTTATATAATATGTGGTTTCAAACGTATTTGCCACCAAAAACAAAAACAAAGCGTAAAATTTATTCCATGTGAATTTTTTTAACGTTTGTTTAGTTGTTTTATTTTGAAGGTTGCTCCCGGAAGTGCAAACATGGTATTGACGTTCAGCTTTAAAAAGTATTCACTGCCCTCCAGTGGTCAAAGTGAGAAGTTGCTGCACTATGTTTACATTTGCGCTTTCACTTTTCACAAAAAAAGTTGTTTAAACCTCTTAAATACTTATTAAAATCAACACGTAAGACCTGTTGTTGCCGTGAGGATTGAGAATAATAATTATTTTTGACAAACTGCAGTATTTTGGGCTGTTTTAGAAACATTTTCTTGACTTCGGCGTTGACTATTAACAGGAGCTCACGTGCAATTCCTCGTAGTTGCTTCTCTCTAGCGGTAATAGTGGGGAACTGCAGCACGTAACGAGTGCCATGTTAGACGCGATAGCATAGCTTCAGGTCCTGTGAGTACTTACAAAATAAAATGGTACGCTCGAAAAAGTTAAAATAAAGCAAAATAATACAAAAAGACCGTAATGTGTAAAAATATACAACCATATAAAGGTCTACGGTATTATTCTATGAATGGGCGCTGCATTATTCTGTAACAATATAGAAAATTAAACTTTATAATGCTAGAGTTTTCAAATAGCATTCTAAAGGGCTGGTGAATGTTATCAATTTTGACCATTTAGTCTTTTATTCGCTCTTTGGTTTTACTGCCTGTTAAATTCATTACTTGAATTACACACCTTAACGCGTTTTTGTCTTTTTCGTGTTAAAGTTTTTAAAAAAGTGTGTAATTTAAAAGTAGTATTTATTTTATTTTGTAGGAAACACACGTATTACGCCCTGTGTTGCCGTAACTCAGCAGGAAATCCGGCGCTTTACGGCACTTGGCGCTTCCTTTCACGCCGGCACTGTCGGGGCAGACCAGCGACTGAGCAGCGGCCGGACTAAAAGATTCCCCAGGCTGACGCATCATACACGGTGAGACCGGAGAAAACACACAGAGGCGCGCGAAAAGCCGCTGTTTTCAGCAGCGTTTCGAGTTAAATCTCAGAGGTTTGTGTTTACGCGTGTGACGCTCTCCACACTGTTAGCTTAGCATTGCTAGTTCGACCACCTGGCAGTGACTAGCGTTAGCATTAGCTGCGAAGAGCTAACAGGCCCGAAAAATCCAGCTGGCGGTTTAACTCTGCTTCAGAAACTAGTAATGTAGTCATGTAGTAATGTGTTTTCAAACTCGCTAATGGCTGAAATCTTACGACCGCGTAATCAGATGCAGGTCAGCGCCGATCAGTACTCTATGGTACCGGCTTTGAATCAGCATCGTTGGGGTTGTGAAGTAATTATCGTCAGCCTTGCTGTGCACCCTGTCTGCTTTGGAGATGGTGTTTTGGGGGATCTTCGTTGACTTTTTTAAAAACACTGAGTTAATAAAAAGTGCTTTTTTGCTTTTTAGCCGGGGGGGTCGTCTTAGATGGTGGGAGTTTGCCAGATGTTATCATCCAGGGCGTTTTCCCCACAGAGACCCGATTCCTTTCAGGTTTTTTTTTACTCTGGTTCTTCCTAAACCTCAGATAACAGTTCATATTTGGGCCAGTTCTGACCATCATCCGCAGTTTTCTTTGGGCCACATTTGGCTTTGACCCAGGGTGAGTGTGCGTACAGGAACGCCTCAGGTCCATCCGAAATGGGCTAGGTGTTTTTGCGGTGTTGTAACTGAGCCATAAGTGCCAAAAAATAGACAATATTCCTTCAGGTTATGCTGCCTCACACTAAAATCTGTTGAAGTGCATCCACCCTCATTCATTTTTTGTTAAATGCACGCAGCCTTTAATGTACACAAAGAAACTCAGCACAGCGGCATAGACCTCACTGCCCCCTGGTGGCTTCATTGTGGAGTAACACAAACGTCCTGGGCTCACATCAGCTGACAAAGACAGCTAACAGTGTAGACCAGAGGGTCCTAGGTGGTGTACCGAGGATGTTATAACACAACTGTAATGACCAGTTGTTTCATGAGTTATATCAGTGCTTTGTAGGCACTCATTTAACAACAGAGCCAAATTATTATAAAGTGATACAGGGATGTTATATGCATGTGGAGCTCACGGGAAAGTGAAAAAAGTGTCTTCATCTGATAATAGGAGCTTTTTTATATATATGTGAGCCTGGATCCACCTCGCACTGTCTCGTGAGGAGCCCAGTCTTGTGGCTATTTGCAAGAATGTATTTCTCCTATTCCGCCTTAAATCATGGAGTTGATTTTCAGGGTCAGTGATGACTAGCCCACTGCGCAAGCTGATCAGTGCCTGTTTCCTTTAGTGCACTGCTGAAGAAACCAGTGCTGTTCATTGCCTGAGACCCTGTATGTGCTTTACACTATCAATCAGCTGGACCTTGATGGTTTTGAATGGTCTCTGAAGTCTGACATCTTTTCCCCTTTGGTACCCAGGTCATGGCAAAGTTCCACGCCCCTGTGATCCAGGACAACCCGTCCGGCTGGGGTCCATGTGCAGTCCCGGAGAAGTTTAAAGACATGCCCTACCAGCCGTTCAGCAAAGGAGACCGACTGGGAAAGGTTTGTTATCAGTTCTCCTCTGAAAGAAAGGTTTCCTGAATTTTCCTGAAAACTTAGCCGGTCACCTACTAATCGGAAGTTTGGTGGTTCGATTCCTGGCTGCTCCAGTCTGCATGCCAAAGTATCCTCAGGCAAGACACTGAACCCCAAATTGCTCTCCAGTGCATTCATCTGAGTGAGAATGTTAGATAGAAAGGTGTAGAAAAAAGTGCCTGTATGAATGGGTGTAAACGGATAAATGAGGCATGTTGTATAAAGTGCGATATAAGAACCAGTCCATTTACTTACTTTGTGTCTCTGACAGGTTGCTGACTGGACTGGAGCTACTTACCAAGACAAGAGATACACAAGTAAGTGAGACAGCTGTACAAAATCTGCCTCATGTGTACATTTTATGTGGCTGATTTTCTGTCTTGCAGATTTTCTTTGATCTAAAACAGTATTCAGATGAAAATACAGACTTTAATACATCTGATTTTCAAGCAAATGATGTAGAAAAGTAGGGCTGTGAATCTTTGGGAATCCCACGATTCGATTCAGAATCGATTCTTGGGGTCACGATTCGATTTTTTTC
>JAVDPK010000471.1:442863-452994 GCA_034780415.1 Cichlasoma orientale | reverse complement strand
AGTCTAATCAAAAATCTGTCATCAAATATTTGGAACTTTATGGTACTCAACTGTGCTCGCCATGCCAAAGCTCAAAACAATTTATTTTTGAGATCAGACAGACATTACAAGCTCTACAATATATTGGATTTTTTACCTTCAGGATGCCAAGCTTCTGGCACCATCTGCAATACCTCCTTGACTGTGTTGCATCACTACCATAGTAATGTGACATGCAGGTCAGTGTGGGTGTGGGTGCACATGTGGGTGTGGGTGCAAATGTGGGTGTGGGTGCACGCGATGGTGTAACTCCTGGGTGGATTGTGACAAGTTATATTTTTAGATTGAGATGTCTGCTCTCATCAGATTTGCTGGTTGTGTCGGTCAAAGCCGTGTGATCTGCTCAGCCTGAGATGTGCAGTGATGTCATTTTATTGGCATTTGCTTTTTTTTTTTTTTTGATTCACCTGCTTGTAGTTTTACTGATTGGTTTGCATATAAACACATTTTATCAGCCTTTGGCTATGATTCTTACATTTCTATGGCTATTAAATATGTCTGTCTGTTTTTGTTATCCTTTCAACCCCCAAGCAGCATTATTATGATGGTGCAAGCGGCACTGGGTACTTGGCCTGAGAATAAAACCTAATCAGAGATCCACTGCTAGAGACAGACGATCATCATATGGAGGTAAACCATTAACACTTGAGGAAGATCTGAAACTACGGGGATGGGCGTGAATTTTTTATTTTTTATTTTTTTGGAAGTTGAAGTATTTTCTTATATTGTATAGCATCATCTGAAGAAGCATCTTGTGAACGTGGGCTTGGAGGACCAGCTGCCAGACGGGAGTTCCAGTTTGTTCCAGAGACTGTCCTGAGTGAAGAAGAGTGTAAGGAAGCCAGCGCACTGATTAAGTTAAGTTGCACAAATGCACTTGTTAGGCATATACGAGTAGTTCATGGTTACTTGGATGGAAAAAATCTTCACCTTAAATGTTCTCAGTCTGGATGTGGCCGTGTGCTCGGAACTTTTACTGGGTTTAGCAAACATTTAAACAGCAAACACACTAACAATATTGACCAACAAGTTAACAATGTCAATTCAAGCAGAGCAGACCTTGGTGATGCAGGAGAGATGGTGACCACTAATCTAGAAGAGACATGTACCTCAAACATTTAGTCACTGAGCATCATCAGCTGTTCAAGCAATTATTTCCAGAAATAAATCTCTTTCCAAAGCATCACTTCATGATACATTCCCCTGTAGCATAAGGCAGATTGGTCCAATTTTACATACATGGTGCATGAAGCCAAACATAATTTCTTCAAGCAACAATTAAAAAGCTTTTAAAAACATTACAAAAACATTAGCCAAAAAGCACCAAAGTTACATGGCAATGTATCATGAATCTTTTGGCAAGGAAAGGTTCACTTTAGGTCCAGGAAAGATGGTGACACTTCATGAGTTAAGAGGGTGCAGCAATTGCTGCAAAATTTGGGATCATTTTGTCAACCAGTGTGTTTTCTGCCAAGTGGATAAAATACAATGGTACAGAGTACCGTCCTGACTTTATTATATGTACTGAGGTAGCATGTGAGATGCCTGTATTTTGTAAGATTGAAACGATTGCTGTAAAAGATGACGGTGTGAGTTAAATTGACACCAGTTTCACCAAATAGACTCGGACACAGGGTTAAATTAAACTCTTTAAGTGTTGATTTAACACTGCAAAATTTACTGTGTACAACAGCTGGGATCAAACCAGTACGACACCTGTATGGAAACATGTCAGGTTATGGATTGAATGCAGAAAATCAATAGTTTTCAACACAGACACAGATGCTGTAGGTTAGTCGCATTGCTGGCATTTCAACACATTGTTACTGCAGCACTTTGCAGCAATTTCTTTTCCCACCTCAACCACATCTCCCTCTGATAACTTCCTCTGCATTTGTATTTTTCCTTTTCTTTGACTCACTTTCTGTTCAGTGTGTTTATCTCTTAGTTTTATCTCAGCACCATCATCTTGCCAAGCAATGACAGACAAGTTTCTGGTTGTTTTTTCAGTTGTCACACAGCTTCTTACTGAGTAAAAGTAGGTTTTAAATGTTTGTTTTTGGTTTTTACTGTAAGGACAATGCACTGGCAATGCAATGCATAGATATACTTCAATGGCCTTGTTAAATACTGTAGCAATAAAATGAAGTGCATTGCTGTTTTGTGAATTGAGTTTAACTTCAGCAGGATAATGACCTATCAAATCTAAAACTGTAATCACAGCAGTGAGAAGTTTTAAATGTGAAGCTTCCAAAGGTCTAAGAAGCTGTTAAACGGAGTCCATGTCCAAAACTGTCCCTGTGTGCATTCTGGGCTCCTGTTGTCTTACCACACAGATTCTAACTACATGTTTTGGCAACTCTTAAATAGGCAACTGATTTATTTTCTGCCGGGGCAACAGTTGGTGCATCTGTTCTTTTAGTGGCAATATTGTTACAACCGTTACATTTATTTTTTTATCATTTTAAAGTTTTCACCTCTCATTTTCTGCCCACCACCAGCCATGAGCACAGCTCTATAGTGTTTTTACCAAAATATTTTTATTGTGACTTTTCACTTTGAAAACACAATCATGTACAGTCTGAACAAGCGTCTTTTATAATTACTACATGTCAGTAGCATAGAACTATAAACCCATTTTAGGACTAAAACATACATTAATCCAAGTGGGAGAAATGAAAAACAAAGTAAAAAATTGAATAAACCAAAATAAAAACAAAAAACACATCTTCTCACAACAACAGGGGTAACTGAGCATTATCAAACAGATTAGTTACAGTAAAAATGTACATGTCTATGCAGCATAACGTACTGCAGGTTCCACCAAATCAAGAGTCCAACAAGCCCTCTGACAGGTCTAAGTTCTTAATAAAATTTATGAAATGACCCCAAATCCTCTCAAAAATATATCGTTTGGATTTCCTAATATATACTATTCTTTCCAGTGGCAAATTAAACAACATCTGCTTTAACCACTGGGTGGCGCTGTTGACATTCTTCCAAACCAAAGCTATACATTTTTTTTTGCAGATAACAGGCTTATATCTATAAAAGTACATTCTGTTTTATTGAAATTATGCTTCTCAGGATATATACTGTAGCTAATAGGAACAATTTAGGATCCAGTCTAATTTGCTTTGAGAGAATTTTTTAATTTATATCTCTCACCTCCTTCCAAAATATATTGATTTGTCTACATTCCCACATGCAGTGTATTATTGTATTTATTTAATACCCGCATTAGCCATTTAAATTGCAGTATTCGAAGACGGCTATTTATGGACATTGTATGGATTTTAGCGCAGGCCCTTTCCCATTCCTGTTCACTGCTAGTTGATGACAAGTCCACATTCCAGTTCATGAGATTATTACTTGAATTCTCAGGTGAATTAGAGATCAGCACTTTATAAAAGTCTGAAATAATGCCCTTTCTTGATTTGTTCCTAGTCATCCATTTTTCTAGTGGTGTAAGGGGAAGCTTGTCAAGATTGCTGTGATTTGCTTTGACAAAGCTTCTCAGTTGAAGAAATTTAAAATAATGCTCTTTGTCAAGCCTAAACTTGGATTCTAACTCTCCAGAAGACAAAAACATATCAGAATTTGATGGGTAAAGGTCACCGAACCTTTTTAATCCGAGCAATGCCCATAGCTTGAAAGTGCCATCTGCCCTTCCTGGAGTAAACCACTGATTGCCCCATGCTGGGCTAAATTGTGACAAGCTGTTTGGCTCCATGAGGTAGTTTCTAACATCATGCCAGATCATGTTTTTCAGAATAGGATTTGTGGTTTGCTGTGTCAGAGTATATGAATAAAGGAAGGGCTAATTTTAAGTTGTGGGACTCCATTTCGCTCTACAGTGTCTTAGTTATATTCATCGAATAATTAACACATTTCATTAATTAAGCCTTTATTTTTCCACAGAGGCAAAATTCAAGGATATAAGTATTAATAAAAAGAGAAACATTAAAGTAAATGAAAAAAAAACTTTACAATTAAAGTCAAAATCATGACATAATAATTATATGGTCCATTACATGTGATTAGTGTTGCAGTTAAACAGTGTAGCACAGAGACATCTGTTCTCAAACATATACACCAGAATTTGATGTAGTCAGTTTGTCTTTAATAACACAGAAATATAGAAAAACTTATTCTCTATCTGGAAGTAATGTGCAGCAGATTTATGTACAAATCATACATATTAAGCAGATTTTGAATTGGTAGATATTTGCTCCAAGGATACTTTGTAATGCAGAGATCACAACCCTGAAATGAAGACATTTTTTTGTTTTTCAGTCTCCTTATTGGCAACATGATGACACTTGGCTGGTTGCTGTTGCTGAGCTACAAGCTGAGTTTAGTTTTCAAACATTGTTCACATGAAACTGATCTAATATCTGAAGATAGTTTCACAGAGCGTCACCGTAAGTGTGTATCCAGTGATCCCTGTTCGTCATCAGCTTTCAGTGGCTGGCTCTGCCCTTTCTGCTTCACTCGGTTTCTTCACCTCCATCTCCAGATAAATGGGAGTCTCCAGGACAGCTTTCTTTTTTTCTGATGTTGGCAGACCTTCGTTGAGAAGGTCGTGGATCTTCTGCCACGAGTCCATCTCCGAGCTCCAAAGCGCAGCTCTGGCTCTGATGAACTGTGAGACTTCGGTCTCGCTGCCTTTAGCCAGACTGACGCTGTCTTTACAGATGAAGAAGATATCCATGCCGAGGAAGAGAGCATTGAGTGCAATGAGGCCAGCTCTTGCTGACTTGGAGAGAGCCAGGGAGCTTTTGGCTGCTGCCTGACCAATATCTGGGATGTCTGAGGCCACCCTGGGTGCATTTCGTAAGGCCTTTCCTTCCTGAGCCATAACTTTACCAGCACTTGTTATCAGCTCTTCATTTTTTAACAATTTAACCGCAGAGGCAGCATCAACAAGAGCATCAATACCTCTTCCAATACCACCAGCATTCGCTGCAATCTTGCCTGCTCCCATTGCTATATCTATGTCACTTGCTTCCATTTTGGAGATGGTTTGATTGGTCACCTCCTCCAGACAATCCTGGAGACTCTGTACATCTTCCATAAAGTTCTGGAAGACTTCACTGGCTTTCTTCCGTTGTGTGGCATTCACTCCAACCTCTGTTGCAGTGGTCACAGCGCTGTTGACTCCACTGGTGATTCCCAGCCCGACCCCGGTCATTGTTAAAGCTAGAGACACTCCTGCTGTGAAAGGAATCAATGCCAGACCAACAATGGACAGCACACCTCCAACTGCCCCCACTGAGCTGCCTGCCACACTGGAGATCTTTGCCCCCTTACTCATTCTGTCTAACTGAACAGCAGTGTCCTCCAGCTCTTTTAGAAACTGCAGCATCCTGGGCTGCCGCTTGTCAAACTCACTGATGAAGTCGTGACACAGTTCCACCTGGAACAAGAACACCGTCCGGAAGCACTCGTTCATCCTGAGAGGAGAAAGCAGAAATTTAGGAAGACTAAATAGGACGCCAGAAGAAAATGGTCCTGTTTAAAAGAACAACTACTTAAGCTCATAAGACGGGTGGTGCTCTCCTAAATCGCAAGAGTGTCGATCAACAGGCTGACAGGTCGTCAAACGCAAATTCACAAAAATGAAAAGCACCTTGAAACAAACTACCGAGACCAAGAATTTATTAGGGAAGTGTTAATAAATCAAATGAACTGTAGGTTTGTTTTCCAATTCACTTAAATACAACAGGACTTGTTGTATTTAAGGCAAAAGTCTTTCCTGCTGCCAGTGAAAAAGATTACAGGTGTAAGGAACATCTTCACTTTTCAGGCCCTGAAGCTATATCATTTCTTTATATGCAAAGTCCAGAGCAAGCATCCATATTTGACTAACTGGGAGTAAAACCGGTCTCACTGTAGCATCAACCCGCACGTCACAGCACCATCATCCAAGGACACCTTCAGCAAGTAAGACGCCAGCAGCTTCTCGCAAAACAGCTGCACCTGAACCCTGTGGAACGAGGACATAACATAAGACACACCTGGGAAAACCTACCTGATTTCATCAAGCAGATTCGTGTGATCAAGCATCCTCTGTATGTCATCCTCGGACAAATCCACATCAAGGTCAACCACAGTTTCCACGGCCATCATCAGGTCAAAGTCACTGAAGCAGCTGTGAAGGACGCAGGTCAACTTATTTTATACAATAGATGGTGTTTACTGTGCAAGATGTGCAAGATATATATACATATATATATATTTATATATTATTTTGTTCATTATTTAGTTGTTTACCTTTTGTCCAACTTCTCACAGATCATCTTGGAGGTCTGAATGTATCTGTCCAGCTGATATGCCAACACTTCCACATTGTGAAGTTTGGGGAGGAAGAAGACATTTGGGTCTCTTTTAAAGTCGAGCAGCAGGGGGCAGATTAGTCGTGCGGCAGCGATGACAGCCTGAACATATTCAGGGCTGATCCCTTCGGGCAGGTGTAACACCTGGTTCTCCGTGAACACGTGCAGCGAGGTCACTGCCAACTTCTCCACCGCATCCAGGAAGCAGCTCAGATTCTCCAGGCCGCCTGTAGTGTCCTTCAACACTTCGACCAGCTCATTCTCCAGCTCCGCACGCTTGCTGCTGACATTCACAGTCACCTTGCTCTTCATGTACTCCAGAAAGGCCTTACCCTTTTCCTCTGACTTAGTAACATGGCTGATGTTTAGGTCGAGTGCGTCAACTCTGTCTTTGATGTCCACCATCATTTCTATCTCTGTCTCCCTCCAGAGCATCCATTTAGAGAATATCTCACAGAATCCTCTCGCTGTGTGGATGTAGGTGAGGGTGTCTGTAGTGTAGCGGCACAAGGCCTCCTGAAGCTCCTTTCTGTAACACAAAGAAACCAGAAAGTGAAGTCAAACCAAACGTCTGTGTGACAGCTTGTTCACACGCTCACAGTGCACTACATAAAATTTCTAATAGTTTAAACACTTTTATTGCTGATGTGTGAATGGACTGGAAGGTCAAAATATTATGAGACCTTCCTAACCACTGCTACAGTCATGCACCTATAAACATAGAAACTGTCCCCTTTCTCAGACGGGTGAGCCAATAGAAATTCGCGATTAATGATTGACTAGTTCTCGCCTGTGTTTACACCTGTACAAACACTGAGCTACACCTGACTGGAGGAACACCTGGCACGGGCTGTCTGCCTCAGTCCTTCTAACTGAAACCAGTGGTGGTGAGAGGCCAGCACACCACACGCCCCTGGATTTGTATAAATTAGCCCGGGCATATATTTTATACAAATGAGGAGCAGGCAACAAAACGCCCTGTCTCTCTAAAAGCAACACCACACTGCCACATCAGTGGAGTTACGCTCCCTGGCTTTTTTTTGATTCATGACATCGTGATAGAAAGTCTCCTGGCTTTGGTCTGATGTTGGCTCAGATACAGAAACAGGTTTTGTACCAACAAAGGTCAGATACTGCTTTACTGACCTTATTTGTATTTTACTTGTAAAGTACAGGACAGCATAACGTTTTCAAACTGCAATAAAAAATAACTGTATAAGTATTTAAAAATAATAATAATACACACATAGATGAGTAGCCACTTAATTATTAGCAGTCACAAACCAGCTAATCTTCACATAACAGGTGTTTTCACAGGAGTTGGAGAATTCTGAATACTAAAAAGAATGAACAAATTTGCCTGCTCTGCCACTGTTACAGCTGAATATCTTGGAGCCACCTTTAATGTTATAAATGACGCACTACAGTGCTTTCACTTTTAAAGTCAACATGTCTGTTGCGGAAATCACAACTCACTGCTTTAATCTGTTTAACCAGCAGATGGCGCCAAAGCGCAAAAGGCTGTGTGTTATTACTGAATTATTACTACAGGGTCTGCCATAAAGGTGTAATGCAATCTGTCTGTGTAGGTTCTCAGTCATCCAGGTCACAGTAGTGTCTGGAGCTTGAAAAAAGGGCGACTGGACCTGTTTTTGTTTCTTAAAGAGGTTTCACCTCTCATCCGAAAGGATTCGTCAGTTCTCAAACCAAAAGGTGGAGAGACCCAGGTATTTAAACCCCAGTGGGCGTACTCCCCTCGAGGTGGTTGTGACCCTCTGTTGTTCATGTGCATAATCACATGCACCAAGGTGTGAAAGGAGGCGTGGGTCATTACACTCAGCGGTTTCAGTAACTTTCCCCCGCTTACAGTCCGATCCTGAGCTCCCTCCCCAGGCGCCTCAACCCCCGTTCACACCTTTGTTCAGGTGACCTCAATAAGTCACGTGATACAATGGGGCGAAGTCCCAAATTGGTTTCACCCGAAACCACTGACTGTAATGACCCACGCCTCCTTTCGAACCTTGGTCATTTCGCTCTTTTGGCAAGTTATCATAGCTACAGGATTAGTTAGCAGGATTAATCAGTAATACATTCATCTACCAATTATTTTTTACAGGTGTCCTCAACTGAAGATAATATCTATTTAAAGAGTTATATTTAATCAGAGGAAGAGTGGGGAACAGTTCAAATGCATTTAACAATTAAACAATAAGATATATTATGTAGCATTCAGATGCTATATCTGTTGTATTATAATATTCATTACTTAACCACAGACTGTGCACTTTATAAGATCTCTGTGTGGAGATTTTCTTTCCCTTTATACTCCCTATAACAGATTCTGTAAGGTGTTGTGAGGATGAAGGGAAAGAAAAAAGTTATGCTCTGAAAAAGAACTGCTTTTGGAAAAATGCTGAATAACTTTACATCTTCTGGGCTTCAAATGATTACTAAAAGGAAACAATGAAAAGTCTGACTGCTAACCAACACACACTTTGTGTTGCCTTGCGAATAAAAACAATTGGGCCTGTCACAAGTTTTTAACATTAAATGCAATATAACAACAGAGTGTAGCAGCAACTGCAGCTGATTAAAGTGATCGAGTAAAACCGTTTGCTTGTGAGAAGGTAAAGTGGGCCTGTTCCTCAAAATTGTGCGTTTAAAGTTGCTAAATGTGTTTTGTTGTGACCTGTCACCTAATCAGAGCATATATTAATTTTACAATATCGGCTATAAAAGCTTCCCGTGCAGAAGGAGCCACTTTACCTCGCCGCAGACATCTTCCTGCTCTCCGTGCGCTGTGCGCAGCTCCTCACTGAGGTCTCACGTTTACTTGCGCAACGCAAACAAAAACAGGAAGGATCTGAAGGCCGGTGTTTGGTTGTTGTAAAGATGAACAAACTTCAAGTTCACGTCGCGAAGGAATCTGGTGAAATGACCACATTCCCACTCCGTGATAAACGCTGACCGTTCAGGAATGTTTAGTTTCGTTTTCCTTTCTCCACATCATGAGCCACACCTATCCGTATCTGAAACCAGCTGACCTTTGTTTATTAGAGGCGCTGACACAGTTTCTTCACGACAACGAAGTTCAACCAACAATTTGCTCGTCTTGTTCAACTCGTTTCCTGGTGCTGCCTTCAAGTGCTGTCGGAAAAATAAAGTGTGCGCGTAAATGACTTTTGGTTTCTTTCTGAAAAACAACGTGAATCACTTTTTTATTCTTAATTCCATTTAAGAATAAACACGACGCTTAATGTACACCCGAGCGTTTATCTTATACTGCTGTATTTATCCACTTTTAGCTACCAAATTAAATGAAACATGCTGCGCAGAACTACAGGAGAAACGGATGCACATGCATAATCGAAACTAACCCACCCTCCCGCATCGAGGGGTGTTTTCACTGTGTGGGGAGGAGGTGAAGAACGATATAGTGGTGTGCAGAAATGTTTAAACAAAAATTATTCTATGCAGTAATATGCAGCCCTGTACCCCCACACAGATCGTGCTAAAAGAAAAGTGAAAAACAGTTGTGCGAATGTTTTGCAAATGAGTGAAATAAGTAGGTGAGTAAAAGCCATAATACTGCATAACTGTACAAAATTATGTGCTTTATAATATACTTTTACTGTAGAATGAAAAATACAAATACATTTAAAAAAAAACCTCAAGAATCCCACACCTTATTTTATTGGATTCTTTAAGATTTATTATCACTTTAATGGTCCAGCTCGAGATGATTTACTATATA
>JAVDPK010000471.1:424868-437859 GCA_034780415.1 Cichlasoma orientale | reverse complement strand
TCTGCCTGCTCTCCTCCTCCATCGCCGCCTCAGCCCGGTTCTTGGCGTTGACGTAGGCCAGGTAGGCGGGTGAGTTGTGGTAGGCCTTCAAAGAGTCATTGTACTCGATCTAAGAGGAGGAGACAGGGAAAATAAAGAGCTGAGCTGATAGCCCAGCTATTTATGCAAAACATATCTTAGCATACAACCCATGATTTGGGTCACTGGGCAGACCTGAAGTTCTTTGTCCTTTTGATTCATATCCACCTGTCAGTACCCTGTTTTCCTTATGTGGTTAACTTGATCTGAATGATCCACAAGTCTTTTTAATCAACACGATTACACAGAAATTACCAAGAAAGTTTATAAGAATCTATGATAGGATTTTGGATTAGGAAAAGGTTGTAACCAAACTCTGTCTTAGTGCACCTGTCACAGGGTTTCCACTAGTGTATTTTAAGGCCTGTGGCCTACTGGTCTTAAGCAATAGGATTTTCCTTTTCCTTAAAGACAAAAAGGTAAAACTGTTAAGTGAGCTAATGCATCTTAGTGTACATAAAACAAAGAAAAGGGATTTCATATGCAGGCAATGTAAGGACAGTTCTGTGTTGTTATTCCCGCTCTTTGAGCCTATATTTACATTGTTTTCTTTAATCCCTTATTACCGTCCATAGATCAAATCCACCAGAGCTCATCTTTACATTTTTACATGCTGTTGCACAATTTTTTGAGACTTTCTACTTGCTATACATCAATACAACCTTTATATCCTAAATTTTAATTATATATGTAGTAAGTCCACAGTAACTGGAGATATTGTTAAAAAAAAAAAAAATCAATAAACCACAAAATAAAAAGAAAATTGTGTTTTTAATGCATATTTTTCTAGAAGCAGAAATGTCATACCTGCATCTCTCAAAATTGTAAACAAAAGAATTTGAACAAAAGCCTTTCAAACCACAGAAATATTATTTTGAGTGTGTTCATAACATTTTTGAGATACACAAATTTTTAGAAATGGCAGGAAAAATTAAATGTGTATTGTGCACAGCATGTGGATCAGATAAACTATTTCCAATAGTGTAATCAGAGTTCTAAGTGTCCCAGAAATGTATGTAGACAAAGGCAGGCACAAAGTCAAACACTAGTTTTTAATAGCAACAGTGGAGCTGTGGCCTTGGAGAGAAAAAAAATAAAAAATAAACATTTAAATTCCTGGGAACATGATGTCACTTTTTGCTGCTGTCACAGTTCGTGGCTCACCATAAAAATTACATAATACTTATATTCCAACATAGGAAATGCTGTGAGCAGCTGAGCAGACTGAATATAGAGGTGAACAACTGCAACGAAAGCAGTGATTCAATACCAACGTTGGTTTCAATACTGGAAACAGCCGGATCGATCTGCCCACCCCAATTCAAATTAGTTAAAAGTCACAGCGCTGAAGCATCTGGAAATTTAACCGGCCTACCTGAAGAGCGTTTCTGCAATATTACATGAACCAAGTTTGATATCAAATTAAAACAAATTAGCCTAGCAAAGGCAGTTAATTAGCCCAAATCAATGTTTCTGAATAAGGCAGAGCAAAACTAAGGCTAATTAATGAACAGACAGAAATCAACTCTGATAAATTATTTTTAATGCAGGGATTTTGTGGTTACCACCTCTACAACTGTTCTTAAACAGACTGACAATATGTAAAGGTACATCCATGAGTGTTGGGTTATGTATAATAGCTTTTTACCTTCTCAGCTTCGTACTCATTTAGGTAGTCCTGCTTCTCTTCGTCGCTCAGGTCCCTCCACATGCCCCCGATAATCTTTCCAATCTCCCACAGCTTCAGGTCTGGGTTGGATGCCTTCACCTGGTCCCATACCTTTTATGTGCATGTAAATCCCCCCCCCCCCCACCCACCCACACACACAGACACACACACACACCCACACGCACACACATCAGGACAGATTAAGTGACGTTAACTGTTTCAATGCAATGAAAGAAATAAGGGAGGAACAGTGCAGAGGAAAGAAACAGTTGAGCACTAACTGGATGGAATTATTAGTATGGCAAAGCATATTAAATGCTGCAAGAATGCATTTTGAAATATAGCCATATTAAATATGGAATGAAATGTATTTCCAAAGCAGAATCCTTTAGAGCACGTTTTGTTTTTGGGCAGCATACAATGTTAGTTATAGCTCTGAAACTAGAGAAAAGCAGGCAAGAGATGAGCCTATGAAGGGGAAAACAGAGTAGCAGGAACAGATAATCCCTGTACAGGGAAATATAAGGAGATGTAGCAATTTTGCGTGTTGACAAACACAGAAGGCTACTGTGAGTCAACGGAAACAAAGTGGAGAGTCTCCACGAGGTGGCTGAAGTGATGGTGAGGCGTCATGGCTTGGCTGTTTCCCACCCTCAAACCCCTGCCAGCTTTTCAGGGGGATGGGAGGACAAGCAGTAAAAGCAGACACCGTGGATGGGTGTCTTACCTTCCTGCTTACCTTCCGGCTGTACCGCATGTATGGCATCAGTGGCTTGTCTGGCGGTTTGGGAGGCTTTGGGACAGTGATGCCCGAGGAGTTCTGTGGAGAGAAGGAAAGAGGGCAGAAAGGAGGAGGAAAAAGTATGAATGGGGAGATGGAAGGTATGAAGCCAAAGGGAAACACAAACAAATAAGGGCCAGGTTTAGAGAGAGAAACATAGAAAACCAAAAAAAAAAAAAAACACATCATAAAACATCAGCTGATTATGGTCTGATAATGGCTTGTGGAAAAGGCAAAATCAATAGATGTAAATGCAAACATGACAATACATAATACTGAAGTGTTCCTTAATGCTACCTTCTTAAACAGATAAAAACATTTAAGTGTTTCAGAGTCTCAGTACGGTAAATTGGTGTTTAGGCATTTCACAGGTTGCTAAATGTTTCTCTATCGCTCACATCATTCGACCCAAAAACAACCAATAAACTTGTAATGGTAGCATCTAATCCCTATCCCACTATCCCTTAAATGTAGGTGAAGATGCTAACTATGCCCAAGGGTAGCAAACAGAGACTTCAGTACATTGCCCAAACAGCTGTAGACTCACATTAGCTTCAGCTGCAGTTTTATCTATTGTTTGTTCAGTTTACAGACATCCTGCTAAGGAAACGTAAAGCTAATTGTTCCTAAAACACAGGTGTTAAGCCCCTGCAGAACACGGGAACTGAGGGAAGTTTTGATTTGGAAAGAAATTATTTGTTGTTGTAATTTTTTTTTTAACTTTCGGAAGCAAATAAACTCTGACCATCATGGCTGGCAAAGGCTTCCGACTTTGGCATGCAGAGCGAGAGATTACTGATGCAGGAGAGTGTACTACGAAGCAAGGTTAATTGGTTAATGAGATATGTTAACCTAAATTTCAGTTTTTAGTGTCATGACAGTGGCTCTCACCTAACCTGACTTGTTCACGTTTTTTTAACCATGTTAACTTATGACGGACTCCCTGCAGAAAGAATATATCTTACATAAGAAACCTTGATGACCTGTGCATTAGGAATACAGTGTTTCTCAGACAGATTTTACTTGGCCGGACCATCCAGGTACATGTGTGGCACTTCTTTAAATATAATTTTTAATGAATTTATCCTTATCTGTGAGAATAAGCCCATCTGCAATCTATTAACTCATTAAATAAATAAAAAAAAAAAATCACCTCACTCTTATTTTCAAAGTTCAGTTACAGCTGATCTGCATTAACATCTCTACCAGCTACTCCCTGGCCAGGGAATATTATTCATCTGCTTCTCCAAAGGGGATCTCGTCATGTGCAGTAGCATCAATACCAACAGTGCAGTCTTCAAAATAACTTCACACTGCACAGCGGCAGACAGGCAGGCACACAGCTCCTCCTCTCAGTAGCGGCTGAAGTAGTTCATGTTCACAACACTAAACAGCAACTCAGGAGAAATTTTGAGAGGCCAAAAAAGTTCCCATTTCCACAACATATAAGTATTAAATGCTTATAATTAATGTTAACCAGGCGAGCACACACAGTAACATTAAATGTTACAGTGGCAGTCTGTTACGTTATCATTAACAGTGGCTGCTAGCTATGACTAATAATAAAATTATATTAATGCGGGAACCAGTTAGCAAATGTTCAGTCCTGCCCAACTGCAGTGTTAAACAGTTATTTGTGTCCCAGATTGAATCAGAGAAAAGTCTACCAGCCACTAAATACACCAGCTGGACAGTGTAGTGTGACTCTTAGACAAGACCTCCTTTTGCTACCTGCCTACCTCGGATGAGTGATACATAGACTGAGAGACTCTTGCCAGCTCAGACGTTGCCTGGATTAACAAGGTCTGCACCAGATGTTGGGGAACCAGGACAATCTGACAATAAGTGGGTTATTGGAACAAGGATAAGACATAAGTGGGCAAGAGATGAGAATAGGGAACTGTTGTAATGCTATTATGCATGTAACCCCCGTGAAAGGGATTACATGAAAAGGATGGGGACCTATGGATTCTTTGACACCCAACATCTACAGGGTTCTAAGCTAGTGGCTGATCGCACTGCCCTTAGCCGAGGTACTGTCACACCAGGCTGAGAATTTCAGCTGTTGGCTACTGGAATTGATCGGTATCCTCACCCCGACTGTTTGCCCGAGGGAAGCTCCCATTAGGAATCACAGCAGCTAAGATGAAAAGGCACATGGGCATAAACACCAGAGGAGTAAAACACCAGCTACTGGTAGACAGAGTAGTCACTCAAGACCATAAGACCAGACTGTCCAACCTGTGCCCTGCCTGGATTGATTACAATCCTGGAATACCCAGAACTGCACAGGTTCAACAGGACCCTAAGAGCCTTCATTAGGGATTCAATGGGGATGTCGAGAACACTAGAGGTCAACTTCAAGCCAAATGCACAGGTCACCATCGTGTACAGGATTTGCCAAGGAGATGCTCTGTCCTCACTTCTGTTGTGCATAGACATGACAAAGACATCCGAGATCCCTGTCCAGAAGAGCGCAGTCCTGGGAATAGCTAAGATACTGTGCAGGACCCTCAAACTCGCCTCTGCTAGAGGATCAGAGGTTGAAAGACAGACAAAAACTGCCTGCAGGGCAAGTGCAATGTGAGACAACATAAAAATCATGCTATAATTGATTGTTCTAGTTTTTTAATAATAAAAATAAAAACAAACTCTTTTTTTTTCTTTTTTTCTGTAGTACAAAAACCATAAATTGATCAAGCTACAGCTGTAAATGTATAGCTTTCATATTAGAAAACCAGCAACACTGACAGTGATTAAATAAGTAAATTTACAAGGTTAACAGGTTCCTGTAGCATTGCTGTCTCCGTATTGTAGCACCTATGTTGTGTTCTGCTATAATAAGCCTTGTTTTATATGAGTGCACTCATACAATGCACATGAGTGCCTGAAGGAAAAAACTTTAACAAAGAGAGCTGATAACAGTGTTTGTGATACTAATTATCTCTGATTGTCGTTTTAGGTTTTGTTGAATAAGCTCGTGAAACCTGGCTTTGGCAAAATTTCTTCGTAGTACACCCTTTGGGAATCAATTCACACAATAAAACAACACATTTACCACAAAAGCAACGTTTTGCCAATGCCACTATACGCCCACACACAAAGGCTTGTGTTCTAGTTTCACCAACAACTGCCTTTTCTCTGCTAGATAAAAAAGTCTTCAGGTGTTTCAGACAAACAGGAGCAAATATGCTTTCTGACTTCACTACTGCTAACTGCAGTGCATAAACTATAAAGGCTAAATCAGCCACTGCTATGTTCTCCACCAGCTTGTTAAACTAAATATTAGCCAGTATTTCTCAACTTCTTAAAAATAAAAATAAAAAAACACGAATTAATTCGCCCAATCTTTAAAACCTCACATATTCAGTTTCCTCAGTTCAAATACTTGGATAATTCACTACTTAACTTGCAGTTCCATCTAAGCTCTGCCTTCTAAGTCTTTGTTACAATACTATCTTTCTTCCCATACCTGGGCCCCTTTATTCATGCCAAGACCTTTTCCTGTGCTTTACACTTTTGTTGGTAGCATTTAATTTGTTTTTCAAATCGCTCCATCAATTCATTACCCTGCTGGAGCCTCCGGAGTTCCCTCCCAGTCGGAGGTTGTTGTAGGCCAGATGGCTGTAAGGGTTGTAGCCCACAAACCCTGGGGTGGAAGGCATTTGCTGATGGAAGACAAATGAGACAAAACACGAATGAGAAATGGCTCACAAACAAGAGGAGGAAGAGGGATAAACATAAATAAGTGAAAAGGAGGGGGAAACGTGAAAATACATGTATATATATGTTGACTTTTTTTTTGGTTTGTTTGTTTTCCATGACTTTATCATGCAAGGCAAAAAAGGGCAGCTGGATGGCATTCAGAATTAGTGCACAGCATGAACTGATTAAACCGCGTGTGTGTACCAGTACATTTGAGCTGTACATAGTGCTGTCCCCTGCTGCTGAATGTAAGGGAATAAAAAGCATCAAAACAAGCATACTGACTCTGGTCTAAACATACATTATACCAATAACATTAGCCAAGGTATAATCTGAAAAGCTCTTAAATTAAATGACTAACTTTATCCCCATCAGTAACAGTGTTAAACAACAGTTTTGGTGTAAAACCTGAAATAAATTGTGGCATGACAGGAAAAAGGTGTGAAAGCGATGATGGAGAGCTGAAGAACAAGGTTTGTGGCAACCTTGGCATGTTCAGACAGAAAGAAATTAAAGGAAAGGACTAACATGGCATTTGGCCACGAAACAGTTAACGCTAAGACTGGTGCTGAAAGAGGAAAAACTTACTGTTGTCGGGGCCGGGGGAGGGGGAGGAGCATAGGATGGTCGTTCTGTTCCAAGGTAAGAAAAACAAAACAAAAAAGTTAGTCAGCCATTACATCCCCACCCATCCACTTTCCAGTTTAATTTTTACATGGCAATACCACTAGAGAGTGAATAGTGAGGTTGCTTCCTAACAGTGTCTACTCAGAAAGTAGACGCTATTGTTCAGTCCTGCTTCGTCAATAGCTGGAAAGAAGTCCACTCCTATCTGAGGTAATCCAGCTGACTGCAGTTGTCACCCAGGTATATTTTGCATTTCACTTCAACGTTATTTTCAGTTTTCAGACACAGACAATTTCTTAACTCAGATTTTGAAATTTCCATTACTGCTAACAAGCTAGATCCTCCCCATTTCACCAGCACACTAACCAGGTCGCTGCTGTGGTGGCCTTCAATTTCCACTAGTACCTACTCGGCTTGGCTGGACTACTCTATTTTGTTAATTTTCCATTACATTTAAGTACCGCATCTGCAAGGCAGCCCGATAGTCCAGTTGCATCATTTGTATACGACACAGTCGCTCCCTCTGGATTCTGTCATCAGCCACCAAGCACAAAAACGTCAGTGTTGGTTAGCGGTTTTCAAAAATGACCAGTTTGATTCTTGTGAAGGAGTCCCTCTCATGACTCATCTAGTGCCATCACTGCCTGGCCAATCAGTGCAGCATGCATTTTGTTGACGTCACATTTTTGGCTCGACACAGTGCATTTGGAACCTAAGTAGGTCCTAAAAAAAGTACCAGGTACTAGGGCTGCGCAATATATTGAGTTTTTAAGAACTAGCGATATATTTTCATGCACGATAGGAGACAATATCATTTATATTGATGTATGTCGCGTTACAATCATACTTTTGGTCTGTTTACATGTGTTGTTATTTGCACAGAGTACTAGATGTACAGGAGTACACACAGGAGGAAGCACTTTGGTGAAGTCTACTTCACTGCAGACTGGCTTTTTAAAGAATAAATCAGCCTTTTGCTATTTTTCCTCTGCATCTTTTCTGTTTACATTTTAACAGCACAGCTGAGTCTTTTGTTATAGAGGAAAAAAAGCATTAATTTATTTGAGGAGCATTATTTATATAAAATATATTGAGATATATATTGTATATTGCCATTCAGCTAAAAAAAAATATCGAGATATGATTTTTGGTCCATATCGCCCAGCCCTACCAGGTACCTCGTACTAACACCTTATGGAAAACCCTAAAAACCGAGCAATGTTGAGCTGAGAAGATACTAGTGGAAAAGTGGCAAAACTTCCTCTAATGGTCCCCAGAGTTTCAACCTTCAGTTGTAAATTCCCAACTCCACTGCCATGGAATGCATCTGACACAAACAGTGATCATTTTTGCTAAAATGCAAAATTCACTGAGACTGCAAAGCAGTATAAGGTCGACCTCTGCTAGCTCCAGTTTAAGGCAGTAGAGGATGAGTCCATCTATGACATGAGGATCGACTGACTGGAGGCAGATGACTCACTGATCTGTTATTTATTTCCACATAGTACATAATAATTATGTAATTCTCTGGGAAACACTTTAACTATACACCATCTTCAAAGTATTTCTATTTGAAATGCCCACCCACACACACACACACACACACAACTACAACAGAATGACATTGCGCTTACAAAGCAGGCCAATCCAAAGCTTAATATTCTGCATGTGTGCAAAGAGAGAGAAAAAATGTGTAGCACACAGGAGGGGAAAAAAGTGCAACCATTTTATGTTTGTGTCGGCCGACACCGCATGTAAAACACCGGGACACAACCGAAAGGTAATTAACACACGCAATGCACCTGCACAGGTATAAATGCCGGTAACAACACCGGCCACTTACGTCGTAGCAGCTGAGGTCTGGATCAGGAGTAAGCTGGAGGAGGCGGCTGGGTGAGAGGGAGGTCTTGGCTCCACTGCTCAGGATGCCGCCCCGGATCAGAGGAAGACAATGTATGGATGTTTGTATTGTTTTGATGCGCATCATGAATTGTAGAGCAACAAGCCTCGTTCATAATGCGCTGCACAATGCACCACACTTTATTCGTTTTTCAGATGTTATTTTCTCATATTCAATGATGCGTGAATATCATTTGCAGTAACGCGTTTTCATATATTTATATCAATTCATTTTATGTTTTTATTCTTAGTTGTGTGGAGTATAACGTGCAGTGTTCATAATGCGCAATGCCGCACAGTTAAGCAGCATTTAAAGTGCAATTTATCATAGAAGAACACGATTAATGTTTCAAATGCCTTTATTTAGACAGCTTTTGACATTGTCCATCAAACAGGCATGAATTTAATTTGATATCTGAGTGTTTCTGAGTTTTAGACTAGTTGGTTAGTCTAATTTTTGTTCCTTGTTTAGTCAACTATGAAATTAATCGCCAGGAACATCCCTAGTTAAAAGTATATTAACCAAGTGAAGACTTTATCCAAATGGGACTAATTGGCCTTCCAAATTACCATGTTTCGCCATAGTTTTAATGCCACAAATTGCGGGCCGGATGGAGTTATAAAAGTTGTGATGATTCATCTAATTCTTGATCAATTTGGATATTTTTTTTTCAGAACTGAAGTGTATAGCCAGCCAGATGATCAAATAGAGTGTATCATCCTGAGAAAACTGTGTTGCAGTCTTTTCCTCAATGTGCTGTTCATAGACATCTACAAATATAAGAATCACAGAATGAAATAGGCGTTGGCTTTTAGAGGACATCAAATAATTATTCATTTACTTACTTGACATCGCAGCTGAGGAGTGGGCTACGCAGAGCAGACTGTCTTCATACTGATTAAGCTAGGTAAACATAAAGAGAGAGTCACTCAGCTACAGTCCACTTTGCAGTTTCAGAATTTGGGAGAGGGGGGAAAGCAAAAAGACACCGATTAATGAATAAATAACAACAAAGGATGACTGGGTTTAACAGGTTAGCATTAGCTTACAAGGCCTACTAGCTAAACTCGCTGCCACCAAAGACAATTTGTTCCATATTTATATTAGAGCTATCCCTTAAGTTTAATGTCTCTGGCTCCAAACAAGTACACAAAGAAAAATGTGCTTTCATTCAAAAAAAAAGCTGACACTTTTGAAGAGCACACGACGTCTGAATAAACCTTGCTGCTAAAGCTAGGTTACTGAGCAAGTCGCCAGCTCCTGCTACCACTCAGCACATGGAAGAAATCAACCAGCCCAAATTCCCTCTGGCACATCAAAACATTTACCCTGCTTCTACCCCGAAGTTACAAAGTGCAACAGTGAAACATTTTTCAAATACATATATGCTGAGAAAAATATAAGCCAATTCACCCAATCGTCCTTTGTTCCCTCTGTGGGGCCGCCTGTTCCGCCTTTCGCGCACACACCGGAAGTGCTATTTTTTCTGGCAGGTCGTCAAGCACAGAGACGGTCAGGCAGAAAGGAAATGAGTCTTTCAAAATAAAAGTGTTATGTAAACTATCGTAATATAGGAACTATTACGTTTTTTATGACAAACCGCTTTAAATTGTGTATAAACAGTGGAAATATGGATGTATGTTTCGTGTCAGGAAAGCGAAACCAGCATAATGGTTGGTGGTTGTAAAAAGACAGGCGCATCTGTCAATCACAAGTCTTCAGCCAGTGAGTGTGTCATCCTCAGCTTTCCACTTCGGGGTAAAGGTCATTCTTCTGTTTGGCCAGTCTCTCCAAACAGCACTATTCTGTGCCATGGAAGGGAAACTCCGTATTTTCATGGTTTTTAAAGTTTGGTGTAATTTCATTTAATTGTCTAGCAACCATCTGCCAGCTGCAAAGTCAGTAATATGTGTACAGGGCTTTAGATGTGGCACTCAATTTACTGAATAGGAGCTGTGCTCATGTGAGCTTTGTGATTAAGTTGCGGTGTAGGCCTCACTTTTATTCCATTAATTAAAGTAATAAAATTATGTACTACTCTTTAAAAAGGCCAAAATACTATTATTAAACTTGTAACTAGCTTTATAATAATTCTACTTTATAATCAATCTACTGTTCATTTTTGATTACACAACTGCAAAACTGGTTTTTAAGTGTATTCTAATATAAAGCTAATAGATTTACCTTATGAAAAAATATCCAGAGAATGTTATTGTAATTGTGTGTATATATATATGTATATATATATATATATATATCTTGCTCCCAGTTTCAGCACCAGTGCCGCAGCTCTGATATTGTAGAGTTAAATTCTCTTCAGAGAAGCGGAGTCCCTTGGATGTGGTAAATGAGTCATGGCTTCCTTAATCTGTGCCTCTGACCAAGGTAGAACATCTAGAATGGGCTGTCCATTGGCGCTCACCATTTCAACCATAGGCATTCATTCATAGCATTGATTCTGCTTGCAGACAATAGCAAACTGCAGCCACAAGATGGCAGTAATGTAAAGGATGACTGCAAACAGGCATGAGAGAAGCATGGCAGAATACCGTCTGAGATGGAAGAAAAGAGATCGCTTAACTTTGTTTTCATCAACATATTTTTTAGAATTCAATAAACAAGCACTGCTTGGGCAGCACAGTGGCATCTTGGTTAGCACTACTGCCTCACAGATAGAAGGACATCTAGAAGATCTGGGTTTGAATCCACCTTGGCCCGGGCCTCTCTGAGTGGAGTTTGCATGTTCTTCCCGTGTTTGCGTGGGTTTCCTCCCACAGTCCAAAGACATGCAGTTACTGGGGTTAGGTTAACTGGTGATTCTAAATTGTCCATAGGTGTGAATGTGAGTGTGAATGGTTGTCTGTCTCTCTGTGTTAGCCCTGCGACAGGCTGGCGACTGTACAGGGTGTACCCTGCCTCTCGCCCTGTGACAGCTGAGATAGGTTCTGGCCCCCCCTCAACCCTGAACAGGATAACCCTTTAGCACTTGAAGGGTTGGATTTAGTTGATAGTTTTGTTTTTTTTACTGGTAACAAGCAATGAAATACTTATAATGTTTACTAAGTGGTTAATGATAAGTTTGCAAAACATATATGAACAGTACCTGAATGGTTATTGTAAAGCGCCAACTGATGTTTAAAAATCTTTTTAAATGTATAATAAATACAGTGTAATTAATTTGTAAACACTTTTTGGCTATTATAAAGTTAAATCGCATGTATATAATGCATATAAAGAGTGTATAAGTATGTAGTTGGGGTGGTTGGATTGTGACTATGGAGGCTGCGTTCTGTTTTTGGTCTCATGTACTCTTTAGTTTTGTTTTCACGGTTTCTTTGGTTACGTATAGATAGCAAAGCTGCTTGGTTATAGGTGATCTGGGTTCAAATTCAAAGGGTTTGGAGTGACACCCGCCTCAGTATTACTGTGACCTTTATCGCTGAATTGCATCACGTTTGAGCTTCACAGTCTTGTTGCATTAAACATAACAGGAGAAAACTCTGTTTACTCTTTTGAACCACAATAACAATCACTCTTTTTTTCCTACCATCTGCACATTAATATTGCTATTCATCTGTGCTCTCTAAGATGAGCCTACCCTCTGTTCTCTGACCACTCATCTCCTGAGCACTTACTCATGCAGCACTTGCATTGCACTTTGATCACAGCTGAGCTTTCCAGCTACACATAATCACAGGGATTATTGTAACAGTGACCTCAGGTAGACCTGTGAAGACCTCCAGTACAATTCCCATTCCTGGTGTTTCTTCTTGAGTGTTCTTGTGTTTTCTTCTTATTGGTCTCCCACACTAGCGTCATTTGGCACACGAAGGCCTGATTCACACGTTCGCCTCCCAACAGTGGATGCTGAGATGTCGGCCACTTAAACTCTAATGTGCTATTAAGTTGCAGTTTCTGAGGCTCATTGTAATGCTGGATCTATCCCTCTCCTATTACTTACTATTTGCCCATACCTATGTGGCCCCTGCCTGTCTCTCTACATGCTGTCACTACTTTTGTATCTTTGCACGGCGGCTCTCTCCAAACCAACGAGCCTTCAGTGGAAGTGGGATACAAAATCCCCCAACACAACAAATATTTCAGGTCATTGTTAGTAACACAGAAAATCAAATGTCCTGATGTGTCAGTGTAATTTATAAACACACACACACACACACACACACACACACACACACACACACACACACACACACACACACACACACACACA
>JAVDPK010000471.1:403716-422376 GCA_034780415.1 Cichlasoma orientale | reverse complement strand
GAGCCGGCTCTTTAGGCTCGGCTCCCAAAGAAGAGCCGGCTCTTTAGGCTCGGCTCCCAAAGAAGAGCCGGCTCTTTCGGGTCCCAAACGGCTCCTCAGATTTCATTTAAAAATGTTTAAAATGAATGAATTTAATTACTAATGACTTTGCAAAGTCTACACTCTGCCTATCACATTACAACTTGTCTGAAATGTTGGGGTTTATTTTTACCCAATAAATAAACTGACAAATATTTAAAGTAAACTCCAGGAAATTAATTAATAAACAGTGGCTAAAGCCAATAACAGACATTTAAATGAATACCTTAGACATTAGACAGACAGATAGTGCCAGACTTCACGGTCTTTGGGCAATATGTGTATATTATTTATGACCTTCTCGGTCTCTGAGAAGAGCTGGTTTATCTTAGTCTTAAAGGTTTTGCCAAAACATGTATGTCAAAGGAGGGTGTTCATAGGTCATTGCACCCTGTTGCTAAGGAGAATAAACCTGCCATGTCATGATTAGGAATATGTGAGGGAAGAAGGCGTGTGTTTCTTTTAAGGAGCTTTAATTGCTGATTGGAGAAGCTTGTGCCATGATGCCGGAATCAACCACTGGACGGACCAATCTGAACAAGCCAAGTCTAAACCGCGGCTCTCTCTCTCTGTTTTGGAATTGATAAGTGTCACTATGAAAATGTCTTGGCTAGTGAGGAACATTGGCTCAGGGGGGAGGGAGCCAGAGCACACACAGGCCTGTCTCTCCCTGAACTCTGTGAGCCCCGCATGTACAGGTTTGATTTTCGGATGCTTTAATATATTAAATGCCTTAATTTGTTAAAGTGTTTCAGGTGTGTTCCTTCACAAACACAGAACAGAACTTTACTATGTTTTCTGTCACTCATTTTCCTCATTGTTCCTGTATGTAGCCTCTATGTAAAGCACAACTTCCTCTTCCGGTCTCTGAGCAAACTTTGCAAGTGCCTCTCCCTCTGTGTCTGATCTGTGTGAACTCACTGTGTGGTGTGTCTTTGCCCCACCCTGTTGCTCCGTGTAGACACACAGATTCCGCCACACAGATTCCGCCACACATCTTAAGCAATCACATGCGGCTTCCACAAAAAACAAAAAAGAAAAACGCTCACAATCAGGAGTTGGCTCTTCTGATTCACTACCAAGCATCAGCTCTTCTGCCAACGGGACATTACTAGTGGCTACCTCTAACAAATATCAACTGAGAACAAAGACACCACTACAGTAGCTCCTTAACCTGCTGCTGCACTAGAACACGAAGTGTAATAATGAAACGTTTAAAAGACTGGTGCCCGGCCGAGCACAGCCTGAACAGGTTACATGGGCCCGCCCTGCTGTAGGCCCACCACCCGCAGGAGGCGTCGTAGGGGTGGGGTGCAGTGTGTGTCGGGCGGTGGCCAAGGGCAGAGGCCCTGGCAGACCGATCCTCAGCTATCAAGACTGGCTATTGGGACATGGAATGTCACATCTCAGGTAGGGAAGGAGCCTGAGCTACTGCGTGAGGTTGAGAGATACCAATTAGATTTAGTCGGGCTCACCTCAACGCACGGCCTGGGCTCTGGAACCAGTCTCCTGGAGAGGGGCTGGACTCTGTTCCAGTCTAGAGTTGCCCTCGGTGAGAGGTGGCGAGCTGGGGTGGGTATTCTTATATCTCCCCTGTTTGCTGCCTGTACGTCGGAGATTTCTCCGGTGGATGAGAGGGTTGTTTCCCCGCGCCTTCGGGCCGGGGAATGGGTCCTGACTGTCGTTTGTGCTTATGCGCCGAATGACAGTCTAGAGTACCCACCCTTTTTGGAGTCGCTGGGTGGGGTGCTTGAAGGTGCTCCATCTGGTGACTCCATTGTCTTGCTGGGGGACTTCAACGCTCACGTGGGCAATGACAGTGAGACCTGGAGGGGCATGACTGGGAGGAACGGCCTGCCCAATCTGAACCCGAATGGTGGCTTGTTATTGAACGTCTGGGAGAACCACAGTTTGTCCATAACGAACACTATGTTCGAACATAAGGATGTCCATAAGTGCACGTGGCACCAGGACACCCAAGGTCGCAGGTCGATGATCGATTTTGTAACTGCATCACCAGATCTTACCGCTTATCCGGCCCCGGATAAGCGGAAGAGAATGGATGAATGGATGTCTAAAAGACATAGATCTACTTCATGTATCCATCCATCCATCCATTTGCTTCCGCTTTACTTCATGTATGACTAACTCTTATTTTTAAAATTCATAGTACAGTTTAGCACAACTGCAAGGTAGAACATGAAAGGATATTTTAACAGTGCAATATTAAATACCAAGTAAAACTTCATGCTTTATAAGCTGTGGATGTGTCATGGTCCTGGTCTTTTGCCCAGGTTATTTTTCTGCCCTCCTGTGTTCTGTGAAAGAAGTCCACATTTCTGTGTCCCGTATTTAGTTACTTCATGTTTTACTTTGCTAGTCTCTTGTCTCATGTGCATTGTGTTTAGTTTGGCTTCTGCTTGTCTCGTATGTTAGATTCTCGTCACCTGTGCCTTGTTTCCACAGCTGTGTCCTCTCTCCATGATTACCTCAAGTGTATTTACACTCTCAGTTTTCTTCAGTTATTTGTAGGGGTGGGACTTTAATGCGTTAATTTTGATTAATTAATTAGAGGGAAAATAACAAATTAAAAATTTAAACGCATTTTAATCACACTTTGCACTGTGGAACGTTTCTCAGTGCACAAGTTCCAGGCATACAGATTCTATCGACGCACAATGTGATGAGCATGATGGAGATGACGGAAGAGACGACGCTGGTGGATGAGAAATTTAAATACAAGAAACTTCCAGATGGAAGTACAAACAAAAATGCTGTTCTTTGCACTTTATGCGGGAAGGAGTTTGCTTATCACAGGAGCACTTCCACCTTCGTTACCACCTCAACGCAAAACATGTTGGGGCTAGCGTGCAGGTCAGTAATGTTAACTTAGCTGCTCAATGTAATAGCATTCCTAGTGCGAGCAAACAGTGTTGCCAGTCAACACTCGACCACATGTCAGAGTCCACATCAGACAAAATGACCAATTCACTCAATCAGTCAATCAGTACTTTGGCAGGGGACCCGGGTCATCCACGGCCCACCAGGAGCTCAGAAGACCTGAGGCCACACACCCGATGACAACCGTGCGCACACCCCAGAGGAGGAAAGAGGGAGACCCCAGACGGAGCCCCCACGGTCAATGGGCAAGAGCCCAGCGAGCCAGAGGCAATGAGCAGCCCCTCCCGGACGAGCCGAGAACGCGGCCCCCGAGGCCCCAGGTGCCCAGGAAACACCCGACAACCAGCAGAGCCCCCCCATGCCAAAGAGGCCTGAGCCACCCCCAGGCCACAGCCGCCAAGTGATTACAAACACCCTGACTCAGTCCCAAGCCTATCCAAAGGAGACAAAAAATATAATTCTTCAAACAAACGCACATAAAAAATGATTCACATTATATCGGAGAAAGTCTCTTTTTCTTTCTTCAAAGCATGTATGGTAAGGATTATCCTGTAATGGGTTAGAACTCACAGGGTTAAAATTTGAGCCTTTTCAGGAATTTTCAGCACCTGTATGAATGTATCATTTCTTTTCTATCTAAAACAATCAAAAGCAAAACTAACTAAAAAAGCAACTTTTCAATAGAAAACACCTACCTTTGACTACATAATGCACATGAGCTTAGCTTGCAAAAAGTTAGTTACATCATTTGAGAAAAATGTGTTATTCAAATAAAGATCGTCAATGAGTTAATCACAGCATTCACAAACGGTGTAGACAAGCCACGAGCATGTAAACACACCTTGTCTCGCAGCTGAGGGAAGATGGTCAGTGCCCATTCCAGCAGCTCTTGGGCCATACTGTTCTTCAGATCCAGATAGTCCTGTCCCCGCCTCCCAAGCTTGGTCCCCTCCCATTCCTCAAACCACTCATAGCGTGCCATGGTTAACAAAGTCATACAGGACTTACCTGTGAAGAGATAGGGAGGTGACTAAAGAGTACTGTAATACTGTTGAGCTGTCATTCAGCATTGGCTGATCAAATACATTTCAGAGCATATTCAAAGGCACTGAGCAGCATAAATACACTGCTCAAAAAACTTAAAGGAATACTTTGAAAACATCAGATCTCAGTGGGAAAACATCATGCTGGATACCTATGCTGATATTCACTGGGTAATGTGTTCGGACTGAAAGGATGCCACATTGTTTGATGGAAATGAAAATTATCAACCTACAGAGGGCTGAATTCAAAGATACTCCAAATATCCATATGAAAAAATGGTGCAGCATAGTGATGGGAAGTTTGGCTCTTTCGGCTCCCAAACGGCTCTTTACTTGTTATCATTTGCAGCCTCATATTTTAGCCTAAATAAGCAATAATGAATGGTTTGTGTGCTGAGAAGCCCTTTTGCCTTCAGTCTTTTTATGATAAACTTTATAATTGCTTTATTTTGTGCATCTGTCCTGTTAAAAAAAGCACTTTTGTTTAACATTTTAAATAAACTTTAGCACATAGGAAAAACACACTGACTTATTTTGCTTTGTGATGCAGTAGGACAGGTTATAGTTGCAGTTCTGGGGCGGGCGGTAGATCCTGCAACAGTCGTTGGTTCGGGACTAGACTCACCAGGGTCAGTAGAGGGAGACCTAGCTTTTCCTCTCCCTTCCAACTGCACCAAGGGATGGACAGTTATTATGTCGGTGCAGGTTTGTGGTGGAGCCTGCTCTCACTGCAATGACGGCGCTCTGCTCTGCAATTTCCTGTTTCCTTAAATTGCAGCCAAATGCTGTTTCTTTTACGGGCATCACTCATATTCATGTGATTATAGCACCGCTGTCTCCTGCCGTCTTGCTGTCTGTACCTGGACCACGCCCACACATGGTGGAACATCTATCTCCCCCTCTGCTTTAACATAAAGGTATAATGTCATGTCCCCCTGTGTGATTGGCTGCATCGTGTGCCCATCAGTTCTGCCCCTGTCCTCAGGTTTGTGAGCAGAGCCAATGAGAAATTGGGGAGCCAGCTCTCATTCAATGGGAGTCAGCTCTTCTGATTCACTACCGAGCATCGGCTCTTAGAGCCGGCTCTTTTGCGAATGACACATCACTAGTGCAGCAGGCTACTCTATTTTACCGAAATGTCACTGCAGCAACTAAAAATGGTACTCAGTAGTTTGTATTATCCCCACATGCTTGAGGTATGCTCCTAATGATATGACACATGGTATCGTGGGACATCTCCTCCCAGGTCTGGAAGAGGGTTTTCATTTTGATATCAAATGGCAGCCAGGGTACTGTTGCCTAGCCTGTAGAGGTCTATGAATATGCCTCCCCAGACCATCATTGACCCACTACCAAACCAGTCCAGCTGAACAATGTTACAGGCAGCATAATGCTCTCCCCGGCTTCTACAGACACTTTTACGTCTGTCACATGTGCTCAGGGATGAGCTTCTCTCATCTGTGGAAAGCATAGGGTGCCAGTGATGAACCTTCCAATTCTGGTATTTGGTAAATGCCAGTTGGACTCCATGGTGATGGACAGGGAGCACAGGACTCACTAGATGATGTTGGGCCCTCAGGCCACCCTCATGAAGTCTGTTTCTGATTGTTTGGTCAGAGACATTTATACCAGTGGCCTGCTGGGGGTTATTTTGTAGCTCTGGCAGTGCTCATCATGTTCCTCCTTGCACAAAGGAGCACATACCGGTCCTGCTGATGGGTTAAGGATCATCTACGGTCCTGTCTCGCTCTTCTAGGGTAAATGCCTGTCTCCTGGAATCTTTTTTTTTTAAAGCCTGGTCATGTCTGGCAGTTTTTGCAATCAGAATGATGATCTGAATGTTGTACCAAAATATTTGCTTTTACAAGAAGAGCTCTAAAAGTTTTCTATAGGCTACTCTTGTTAATGTTTGCATTTTTATTTTATTTATTCATGACAGGTCTGACAGGCAGGAATATATATATATATACATATACACACATACACACAATCTTGCTGTGGTTTGTAGTAATGTGTGAGTGTACCTCTATCATGGAATGTACCCAATAATGAGGGCAAGAAGCCGCAATAACACCCCTCAGGATCCAGAGGCAAACAGGGAAAGACCCAGTGGACCCAGGCAATCCACAGCCGACCAGGAGCTCAGAAGACCCGAGGCCACACATCCTGATGGCACCCGCGTGCACACCCCGGAGGAGGAAGGAGGGAGACCCCAGACGGAGTCCCCACGTCCCAGCACGACTCGAGAATGCGGCCCTAAGGCTCCAGGCACTCGAGAACCGCCCGACACCCAGGTCTTCTTCACCGTCCTCCAGTGCACTTCAGTTAGTGACTATTTAGCTGATATAAATTTTGTAGCCCTTAAAGTTGTCTATAACTGAGCTGGCGGAGAAAATTCCTCACTAGGATGTTTAACAATCACTGGCTTGCCGCCTTGCTTGATACTGCCGAGATTTGCGTTGAAGTCTCGCAGCATAGTTTCTGTCTCCTGGAATCTCCTGCATCCTCTTGAGATTGTGGGAGACACAGCAAACCTTCTGGTAATGGCACGTATTGATGTGCGCCTTGAGGTGACTGTTGTGATTTGGTGCTATATAAATAAAACTGAACTGAATTGAATGTGCCACCCTGGAGGAGTTGATCTACCTGTGCAACCTCTGTATGGTTCCATCTTCTACTTAACCCGATAACACCAGGTGATCGCTGCTGAACCACCCATTTCCTGTCCGTAAACAGCTAGTTAACACCGAGCGTATCACCACTGAGGCAGCTTATCAATGGAACTTTGAATTATCATAATTTCTTGACCATTTGTCCTATTGGAAAAATTCAAATGGTTTCTGAAAGCTGAGAAATTCCACTTCACAGCCAACATGGGGTTATTACAGTAATTGTTGCTGGAAGTCCGCGAATGGCAGCACTTTTGAAGTACGCTGTGCCACAGATGACACATTTGTTTGGTGGGGGGGGGGGGGGGTTATGTGTGGGGTGCTTCAGCACCAAGACAATTACAATTTAATGCTCCCAACTTTGTGGTAAAGGTTTGGGGACGGCCCCTTCCTGTTCCAACATGACTGCACACCAGTGCACAAAGCAGCTCCATGAAGACATGGATGAGTGAGTTTGGTGTGGAAGAACTTGACTGGCCTGCGCAGAGCTCTGACCTCATAAATGAGCTTCTGGATGAATGGTCAAAAATTCCCATAAACATGTGTGTACGACACACCTTGTGGAAAGCCTTCATAGAAAAGATGAAGCTGTTGTAGCTGCAAAGTGGCCGACATCATATTAAACCCTATGGATTAAGTATGTGTGTGAAAACAGACAAGTGAATACTTTTGAAAATAGTTGGCAAGTTATTAAATGCAAAACAATTCTCAGGCTCTCGTTCAGTGCCACTTTTTGTAAATTTCTTGTGACTAATATTTTTTTTTATCAAATATTGTTAACTTTTTTTTAAAACCTTAAAAAGTCTTTTTGTGCTTCTGCACAAGATTTGAACCCCAGTTTTGTGATTAAAGGTCATGCGTGTTTGTGCCACATCCACCTTAATTCACTCCAAATGCAACATCTGAGATGGAAACATTACAGAATGTCTTTCAAGGAATGTTTACATGGGTCATTTCAATAAATTACTGTTGTTGTTGTTGTTAACTTTAAACTGAAAGGCCATAAAATTTTGAGTGACAAAGTTGTCAAAACTAGAATGGAAAACCTAGTATGCTTCACCATAGATATTTAACCCTTTAATACCAAACCTGTCGCCGGCAACAGAACACACTTCAAATATTCCACCTTTTGCGGACTTCCAGCAACAATTGCAGTAATAACCACATGTTGACTGTGAAGCGCAATTTCTCAGCTTTCAGAAACCATTTGAATGTTTCCAGTAGGACAAACGGTCACGTAATTACGGTAATTCAAAGTTCCTTTGATCTGACGTCTCAGCGGTGATATGCTCGGTGTTGACCAGCTGTTCACAGCAAGTAAGGGCAGGTAACGGGTGCTTCGGTGGCAATCGCCCGGTGTTAGAGGGTTAACTGGTTGGCAACTAAGTCAGAAAACTGAACACAAAATTATTTTGTAGAAAAATAATATCTGACCAAAGAATGTAGAGATCAGTATTGGTAATCACTCAAAAATAAAATGGGAACAAAATGGATCAAAGATGGCAAAATCCCAAAGTTGGAAGACATCAGATCTGATCGCAAACCAGTCAGCAAGGATATTGTAAATTGTGTCCATACAAATGTGCGTTACCTGGATGTCGGATGTTGGCTGTGGGATCTTTAGCAGATGGGAAAGTGATGAACATCATGGGAATATTTCCTAACACCTGCTCTCTTCTCAGAGAAGAGTATTGTTCCATGCTTCTCACATAATTATATGTACACAGACACAAAAGACAATTTGTTAGTTAAATTCATAAAATGCCAAATACAATATAACAGAGAAAGTATAGTGTTGACTTATAGGAAAACAAAAAAATATATAACCTGTAGATAAAATCTTTGAACAAACTTTAGCAGAAATCAAACTACAAGGACACAAAGATGGGAAGGAATGAAAAGAAAACCTACAGCGAGTCCAAGTCGTTGTCTTTATACATCCAGAAGTTGTTGGAAACAATCCCCAGCTCCTCTTTGGTTCCATCCAGACCAACAAAGACCAAGAAGGAACCCATACCATGATGTACCATATTCAACAGTGACTGGATCTCTACACAACAAACACACAATAACTTCAAATGGCACAAAGATGCTTCAGGAAATATGTGATATGATATGTTACCAGGTTTGTCTTGTATATGTTGAGGTAGAAACTTCTGGAAGGTGTTGAAGATTCCAGCATTAGAAATGACAACAGGGGCAAGGACCTCCATCTCTTCTTGTCCTTTAAGAACCGTCACACCTAAAAGACATACAGTGTTATTTTAAATTAAATATATATTACTTGGTGGGGATGTGTTTTTTTGATATGAGATCACACTCGGTCTTGTTTTTAAGAAATCATAGAGCGGTTGCTTTGGAAAAATAGTAAATTTAACCTCAACAAACTGGAACATTAATAAGAAGAGAGAAAAAATTGATCAATTAAGTTATCCAGTCCAAACCCTTTGACCGAACTATTTAGTTAGTAATTCAGCTAGCCTAACAACAAGCCATATAAAGGCTTCAATTACAGTTGGAGTTCCTTCAAACACTTTGACATGAATAGAATAGAATAGAATAGAATAGAATAGAATAGAATAGAATGCCTTTATTGTCATTATACAGGATGTACAATGAGATTGGAGGGCCACTCCTGTTCAGTGCCATGCAATAGAAAGTCAACCTTTCTAAAAATAAAAAAATAATATTCTAATATAATCTAAAAATATACAGAAAATAAAATGTATTAAAAATACAGAAAATAAGAATGTATAAAAATATATACATTGTAAAAAAAAAATAAGTGTACATATAATAATGAAGATGGTGAGTATTGCACTTGTTGAATGAATATTGCACTAGTGAATGATTATTGGATATTACACAATATAGAGGTGATAGACATTGTTCAGTATGAATATTATAATATTGCACAGAGATGTGGGTATTGCACAGTTAGAGTGGGTGTGTGTGAGTTCAGGGTGGTGATGGCTCTGGCGAAGAAACTGTTCTTGAGTCTGTTTGTTCTGGCTTTGAGGCACCTGTAGCACCCGCCAGAGGGCAGCAGGTCAAACAGGTCAAAGCCAGGGTGTGAGCTGTCCTTGATGATGTTTTTGGCTTTGCTGATGTAGATGTCTGTCAGGGAGGGGAGAGGGCAGCCAACGATTCTATGTGCTATCTTGACTACCCTCTGAAGCCTCACCCTGTCTGCCTCAGTGCAGCTGCCGTACCATACTGTGTGCACCATACTTCCTGGGGTTCACTGCCAAGAGCACACGCCCTTGGGAGCGAACCCCAGGAAGGCTGCTGCACCAGACGGAGTACCTGGCAAGGTGATCAGAGACATTAGACACGAGATATAAAATCACCTTCTCTCCCCATGCCCTACTCACCATACGCCTTCCCCTGCTGGTTGAGGAGGATGCGTTGCACTGGAGCCCTGACCAGCACTGCACCACCTGCCTGCTGAATGACTGGGATGATGTGAAAGGCAAACTCACTTGCACCCCCTCGTGGATAGTATGCACCACGCTTGTAGTGCTGAAGGAGGAGGGCATTGATGAGAAAGCTAGACTCTTTAGGAGGGACTCCTACAACAACAACAACAACAAAAAGAAAAAAAAAGAAGCAGAGCCATAAAGAGAATGTACAGTCTGATGTAAACAACACAATAATATGCCATTGTGTGTCCAGCACCATAGAACAGGTACGCAGAAAGTGCCTGCAGGTCCTTGCTCTGTGTGAGGCGGGACATTAATTCTGAATGGCTGGTTGTTGCGAGACGAAACACTGAAGATATCCGATTTAATAGGCCAGTCCGAATGAGGAAGTTAACCAACCAGTACGGAAAGATCTTCAACAGGGCAATAAGTGGCATCCTCCGTGAGGCTAGCTGCAAGAGAGTACACAGTCATATTGATTAGTGAAAGTCCTTTCTACACTTTACTTACTTCAACCACTTTGCTGTAAAGGTGCCAAAATGAATGGAACAAGTGCCACCAACACCTCCACTGTTTCCAAGTTAAGCAAAGCAGCAGAGGAAGTGAAGATCAGTGAGGAGGAGCAGAACTCGCCATTATAGACTTCAACCTGCACTTCTGTTATCAGTTAGCAAAACTTGCTATGATGATCATATTGCTCACTATCCACGATTTTAAGCTGCAACCCATTCTGTTTAGCTGCCGAGTGGCATTGTGTGAGGTGTATGCAGTTACGTGTATGTTATAGGGTAAGTATATCCAGCAGGCAAGCAAAGAGTTGATCCTCTTTGAAGGTGACAGTCTTGAACACAGCCACAAGGAAAATGAGCTTTTTCAGCTATTTATTTATCAGAAACATAAACAGATGTCCGATTCTTCTCTTTGCTTCGCTGCTGCTGCTGCTGTTGTTTTATCGTTAACGAAAACAAACGAAATAATGAAAACTGAAATTGAAAAAACATTTTTGTTCACTGAAATAAATAATAATGACAATTAAAAGGAAAAAAATTATAACTAACTAAAACTATATTGTGGGTTTGCAAAACAAACTAAAATGAACTGAAATTACAGAGAAAATGACCTTCGTTTTCGTTGTTTTATTTAAAAGCCTTTGTGATATGAAATAATTTTGTCTGCTCTAGTAGTTTGAGCTGGCAGTGTGCGTGTGTGTGTGCGTGCAATGGCAGCGAGTCCCATACGGTGTTTCTTTGAGTATGATAGCGAGACAGACAGAAGCGAGTGTCTTGTTGTGGATCATGAAAAAATGTGCGGAGCAGAAAAACCACCAACATCAAAGTCCACCCGAGAAGAGCACACAAGGCAGCTACGGAAACCCAAAGAGGGGAAAAAGTCCCAGCATGCACCGCATATAAAACACCTTCACATGACCACAAGGTAATTAACACCCATAATCCACACAAGCGTAACACGACGTTGGCCACTTGCGAAGGTTGTGTACATCGGCCCCACAAAGACCCAGCACTGAAGTCCAATTAGCGAGCATCAAACCAAGCTAGCTCTCTGAGCAGCTCCAACACAGAACCAGCATCATGTGGTGGATAACATCAAGATGCAGCTGGATTTGAGCTGTGATTCCTTCAAAGAGTTCAGTTTGTTTTGATCAAACATTGGCTGCCTTCTGATGTTATACGCCACATGTAGGTGTTGTTAATCTACTGCACTAACACTGAAGTGTATTGTAGAGTTTATTGGGTTTTGGAGTTTGTTTTTCTTCATGTTTCTCCCTGTTGATGTTCACGTGTGTCCTTATTACACACTTTCAGCACATAAAGCTGCTATCTTGTGAACAGTTGGTTGTTAAATGCAGTTTTTTTAAATGGTATATTTTGTCGAGTTTTTATTACTCAATAGTCACCTGACAAAATATGAAAAACTAAAAGTGACAAAAAGTAAACTAAAACTAGGCATTAAACCAAAAATAAAAACAAGTAAAACCACTCTGAAAACTAACTAAAACTAACTCAATTAGAGAAAAAAATCCATCCATTCATCCATCCATTCATTCACTTCTGCTTATCCTGTTTAGGGTCGGGGGGGGGGGGTGACCCTGACCAGGTCACTAGCCTGTCGCAGGGCTAACACAGAGAGACAGACAACCACACACACCCACATTCATGCTCTCATTCACACCTATGGGCAGTGTAGCGTGGCCAATTAACCTAACCCCAGTAAGTGCATTTGGACTGTGGAAGAAAAAAAAAAGTTAAAACAAAAATAAAACTAAACTACAATAATCCTCCATTTCTACTTTGTGAGGCATTTTTGGGGAGGATACAGCTTTTTTGTGATACAAGTAAACAAACTGAGCAAACATCGTCACAGTTTGCATCTGGTTAGCAGTGAAAACCAATACTGAGCATCTGAGTGACAGCTGGTGGCAACAGTGAAATCTGTCTTGAGTCTCACTGAACTCTACGTGCCCATTCCGATATTGTGCTTTAACTTTAGTGGCCACTTAACAACAGCTTTATTCATTTTTAACGTACTCGCTGCTGTTTTTTCATCCAACTTGCCATCATGATAATCATTCCTTCTCTCCCTCTTTACCTTCATTAGTCTCATGAACTCATCAATGGCTTCGTCTTGCCCTGGGAACTGCTTCTTCAGGCTGACTGCCATCTCAGTCTTCCCTGAATGGACATGGTACTCCCTGAGAATGGGGAGATTTATGATGCAAGTGAAGGCAGTAAGGGTGGGAAATGCGATTTGTTTCATTTGCAGACACTCAGGTGTGTTGAGACATCAAGTGCCATCTATTATTAAGAAGTCACGGGAAGCACAAGTGAGATGTTAATGAGTTGTCAACAATATGCATAGCAAATAAATAAGTCCCATACAGAAGAAAGATGGCAAAAAATAAAGAAAACAATAAAAGAATGAAAGTCAGGGAAACTGTAACGAGTACTCTACCTGCGCTCGTCATGCTGACCTAGGACTACTGTATCAAAGTGCTGCTCCAGCCTTGCAAACTGCAGCTGTCCCTCTGTGATCTGGTCCAAAGCAACCTTCAACAGGCTGTTCTTGTGAAGCTGGCCCAGGTAATGGATACCTGATGGTGACATAACAGGTTTAAATCCAATAAAATACATGTAGTGAAACCACATTAAACTCTAGCATTTAGATAAACCAGTTGTTCAAACAACTTCCTAATAAAGGAAGCAAGATGAGTACTGAGTAACTATGCAATCATAAAGTGTATAATGCTACATGAGCGGTTATATCTCTATATTGAATGTGTTTATAAATGAAGTCTAAAGACACATGAAGAATCTAAACTATTAAAATAATTAAATATCATTTTACATTATTTTCTCATAATTTTTCATATATATATATAGTGAGTGTTGTCAGTGTTAGGCATGTGCATTTACTGTCCTTACAGTAAATGGAAAGAAATTGTTTCCTAATCTATTAGTTCTGCTTTTGATGCTTCTATACCTCCTTCTAGAGGGCAGCAGGCTGAACAAGTGATGGCCAGGATGGAAATGATCTCTGATTCTTTTTGCTCTAGACATCACAAGCTTGCAATCTCATCCAGAGGGTAAAGGACATCCTATGGTCTTTTCAGCTGACCATATCACCTTCTAGTAATGGCATGTGGCAGTACAGTAAAGGTCACCAGCAGCTTATTCCTCTTTAAAACCCTCAAGAAATGGTGGTGCTGCTGAGCCTTCTTCACCACAGATGTTGTGTTAGCTGACCATGAAAGAGCTTTAGAGATGTGAGTTCCTAGGAATTTAAAGCTCTCTGCACAGTCTCCATTCATGAGGAGAGGGGTGGGGTCTGCAAATGTTATTACTGCATTGGTGGGGTGGGTGGGAGGACAGTCATGTGTGTGTATGGCATATAGCACGCATCCCTGAGACATGCCAGTGCTGAGCGTGAGGGTGGAGGAGGTGTAGGCACCGATCCTGACAGCCGATGTTTCTCTATGTTTCCTTTTTATGTCTAATAGCTTTGCTTATAAAGGTAAATAGGCTGTAGACAACATCTTATGCTATGAGATAAGATAAATATTTCTTTCTTCCTGCTAAAGGGGAGTTTTTCCTTCCCACTGTTGCCAACTGCTTGCTCATAGGGGGTCGTTTTGAGTGTTGGGTTTTCTCTGTAATTATTGTAGGGTCTTTAGCTCACAATATAAAGCAACTTGAGGCGACTGTTTGTTGTGTTTTGGTGCTATACAAATAGAATTGAGTTGATTGTTTTTTATGTGTTATTGTTCCTCCATTTAGGCTCAAATCGGTTCGATGTTTGAAAAAATATCCATCCATTCTCTTCCACTTATCCTTTTCAGGGTTGTGGAGGGGCTCCGCCCTACCCCAGCTGTCATAGGGTGAGAGGCAGGGTACACCTTGGACAGATCACCAGCCTGTCACAGGGCTAACAGAGAGACAGACACCATTCACACTCATGGGCAATTTGGAATCACCAACTAAGTGTATGTTTATTGACTGTGGGAGGAAGCCGAAATACCCGGAGAAAACCCACGCAGGCACGGGGAGAACATGCAAAACTCCACAGAGAAAGACCCGAGTTAAGGTGGATTCAAACCAGGACCTTCTTGCTGTGAGGCAACAGTGCTAACAACCACACCGCTGAGCTGCTTGAAAGAATATCTTCTCTCAAATACATCAAACCTAAAGTAATGAGCCAGTTTTGAAAATGTAAGGTGTAAAAAGTTGAGATACATGTGTAACAATGTGGGGAGTAAAAGTAAAAGGTTGTCAGAAAAATAAATATTCAAGTAAAGTACAGATAGTTGAAAAATTCTACTTAGTAACAAAGTATTTGTATTTCATTACTTCCCACCTTAGATACTGTGTATACTTACCATACAGCATCATGAAGGTTATTCAGCCTGGGACATATAGATGTGTGTGTGTGTTTGATCTCAACATAAGAGGACACTAGATTGGGCTCAAAATTCCAGCAATACGTTTTAGCATTTTAGCATTTTCTCTAGTTGGTTTTTAAATATATATATTGCAGTTTAAGGAAGCTGAGGTCATTTTGTGTGCAACTCACCCACATCAAACTCAAATCCTTTGTTCTGGAAGGTGTGTGTGCATCCTCCTGCCTGATCATGCTGCTCCAGAACTACAACCTTCTTACCGGCTTTGGACAAAAGCGCTGCTGCTGTCAGACCTCCTATGCCGCTGCCAATCACCACTGCATCCAGAGCAGCAGGAACACGGTCCTCATGAAACCCTGTGAGGAAGCATATTTCAAATGAGGCTGATGGAAAAATTCTGAGGATTTCTTGATGTTACATCTCTCCCTCCAATTTTAATAGCACTGTAGCGTTCACACAGTCATACACATTCTTCCCACTACATACACTCACACAGACCAGCGCATACACCCAACACATCACCCCAAACATGTTGAGTGGGAGGAGGAGATGGGCGGGTCTTCCCACACCCCAGTTTCCTGCACCCTACCTGGGGTAGGGTCTGGCTAATGGTTCGGGGCTGGGTCGGCTGCTCCCTGGTTTGCCACTGGCTCTGTGCTGGTACCTGCTCGCCCACACTTCATGTCCATGTAAGGTCTGTGTGTGTGTGTGTGTGTGTGTGTGTGTGTGTGTGTGTGTATGCGTGAATGTGTGACTGGTATTTATGTGTGTTTGTGTGTATGAGTATGTGGACTGTGTGTTTTGGCGTGTGTGCATGTGTACAGTTACAGTATTGGGTCTGAGGCTTACTGAGCTTTGGCCCCTGTGGGACATGGTTGCGGAGGGTGGGATTTACCCCACTCTGCTGCTCCCCACTGATTGTTGCTATCTCCCCTGGGATGTGGGTCCTGGGGTGCGTGGCCAGATGTCTTGGCATGGCTGTTGGTCCGCTCCCTTGGGAGTTGTGACCTGGGGGTGGCTCGGGCTTCTTCATCGTAAGGGGACTCTGCTGGGTGTTGAGCAGTTCTCAGGCGCCTCAGGGGCCACGTTCTCGGCTTGTGTTGGGGGGTTGGGGGGGTGTTTATTGCCTTGGGCTCTCTGGGGCTCTTGCCCTTTGGCCTTGGGAGGTCTGTCTAGGGTCTCCCTCCCTCCTCCTCTGGGGTGTGCGTGCGGTTATCATCATTGGGTCTTTTCCTGTTTACCTCTAGATCCCGGGGGTGTTGTTACAGCTTCTCACCCTCATTATTGAGTACGTTCCATGTCAGAGACGCACACACACACACATATTACAACATATTACAGCAAGATTGTGTGTGTGAATATGTGTATGTATGTGCACCTAGGTCTGTCCCCTTATTCCTTCTGTTTTCTCTCCTCCCCTCCTCTCCCCTGCTTTTTTTCTCTCTCTCTCCTTCTTGTCACTCTTTCCTTCCTGCCTGTCAGTCCCGGCAGTCATATTTTGTGGACAATAATCAAAATAAATGAATCAATAAAAGAAAAAGAGAAACACTAACAAGAGTAGTCTAAAGAGAACTTACAGAGCTCTTCTTGTAAAAGCAAATATGTTTGGTACAACAAATCATTCAGATCAAGATTCTGTTTGCGAAAACTGCCAGACATGACAGGCTGAAAAAAAAAAGCACAACCCTCCCAGACTGAGGTTGATGGGTATGTCATGAGCTTTGCAGGTGTTGCTCATAAACCAAAATAGTGGCCAAACTGATCTATCATCACTCAGCATCAGTAGGAGTCTTACTAAAGTCTAGTTCTTCTTCTCAGTTTCTAAGAATTGCAAATCCACCAGTTAAAATTTTTTACCGGATAAGAGAAAACTTTGACCTCCTGCAGAAATAAAACAAAACAAACAAAAATATTCTTTGGACTGTGAATATCTGAAACACATTTCATAGCAATCCGTCCAATAGCTCTCAGGACATTTCACTGTAGCTTTAATGCTAGAACTTCTAGAAAATGAGATCTTCATGGTGCCATTTTACAAAAAGCCTTGGAATCCCTCAAACCAGCAGGCTTTATCTTCTTAGGATAAACTAAATAAACACTGAGTAAAAACAGGACCAAATTGGTCATCCAATGCTACATATGTTACCTCTTCTCAGCCTGGCATCCCTCTGTTTGCTGTCAGCAACCAGGGGCTCGGGTGGTCTCAGGCACGTCTCACTGAAAACCTTGTAGCGTTGCCCCAAAGCCAGAAAGAAGGTCACGATCACCAGCACCAGCACACAGCTCAGCACACCCAGCAGCCACCACCACATACTGAACGGAGCTTGAATGTCAGACAGAAAGAAAAACGGGTAAAAGTTGGAAGGAAGCCTTCCAGCTATCTTAGGAGAGCAGTCGAGGAAGCAAAGTCAAAAAGAGAAACGGAGTGAAGAAAAATGGAAACTTTGTTGGTTATTAATGTCATGATGGGAAGTAAGAAGCATATAACATGTGACGTTTTGGGAAATCAGACCCCAGAAACACAGTGGATAATCCATTTTCCACAGCAAGGGTATGAGACTGGCAGAGAAGAGAAGGACGCTTGTTCACACTCCATTCTGAGTGATGAGAAAGTACATCAGTGCTTATCACTGAGCTTTTATTTACTGCTACATTACCGCTCAGCTGAAATCGTTACAGTTCTACTTTATGATTGTGAGCAAAAATACTTTGAGAGAAAATGCAGTGATTAAAACACTGAAAAACACAGTCAAAGATTACAGTGCTGTAAAATTCACGGGGCAATATTCAAGAGTAGCAAAGTATAGGTTATAGTATAGACTATTAAAAATCAAAATTAGAAACCAAATATGAAGCAAAGATATTTAATATATTAGATGTGTATATGGATTATCTGTATGTGTATTTGAAGTAGTGATTTTCTTTTATTGAGTTCTTGGATACCTGCTTTGATTGTTCTAATAAAGAGTTTGATTTCTTGTGATATTCTTGAGTCTTTGGTTTCTGTTTTTATTTAACTTTATTTTATATAACTTCATTTAATAAGTTTCTGTTTTTTTGGTACTTGTTTGAATAGTGCACAATGGGGTTTGCCCCGGTGGGCACGAGGCTTGGTTCAGGTCAGGGATCAGGGTCTGACTGTTCTATGTGCTTACGTGCTGAACGACAGTTCAGAGTCCCAGCCTTCTTGGAGTCACTGGATGGGGTGCTTTAAGGTGCTCGTCTGAGCACTCCATTTTTCTACTGGGGGACTTCAGTGCTCGCGTAGGCACAACAGTGAGACCTGGGTGGGTATGATTGGGAGGAACAGCTTTCCTGGCCTGAATACCAGTGGTGTTCTGTTATTGGACTTCTGTACTTCTGTATTAGACTGTGAGGAGGCCTGGAGCAGACCCAGGCCATGTTAAAGAGATTATATCTCTTGGTTGGCTTTGGAACGCCTGTGTGACCCAGAAAGAGCTGGAGGAGGTTGTCGGGGAGAAGGAAGTCTCAGCTTCTCAGCTTAGACTGCTGCCCCTGTGACATGGACCCAGACAAGTGGTGGAAATTTGATGGATGAATGGATGGATGGATGGATGGATGGATGGATGGATGATGGATGGATGGATGGATGGATGGATGGATGGATGGATGGA